>CM017466.2:21963506-22563506 GCA_007827005.2 Populus simonii | reverse complement strand
AACACGTTTACACAAATGTATAAATGATTGCATGCTGTGTTCATTTTAAGGTAGGAAGCATTTAAAGCTACGAGTTAGAGAGTTCCCCTCTCTATAGACATGCTGACATAGACCTAAATGTTGCCTGAAAGCTCAAGCCATCCATATCTTATCCCCATTGCTATAATCAAATTATGATTTGATTTTGTATAATTTAATTAAATATCGATCGTCTTGGTCACAAAATTTTTCCCTAAAATATATAATTGCAAAATCAGAGACAACCTTGAAGGCAACAACTAAACCAGGATAGAACTTTGAGTTTCTTACTTGAGTTTTAAGCTCTGATTTATTACAACTATATTTTTTAGTTATTTTCAGCAATTAAATCTTTTATTAAACTCTCGTAGGAAGCTATAAATAAACAATCAAGATGTGATAAAATTTCAGCAAGCAATAAGAAAATTATCAAACACTTTCAGAAAAATGATGTTTTTAGATCATTTTGATGCGTTGATGTCAAAAATGATTTTTAAAAAATAAAAAAAATATTATTTTGATATATTTTTAAATGAAAAACACTTTAAAAAGCAATTACAACCACACTCACAAACACACGAATATATATGACTATGCTGATTTTTAAGTTAAATTTTAAAAAATCTATAAAAATCAATCAAGTGATTTACACATTAGAAGCATATATATATGACTTAAAAACTTTATACATATTCATCAAATATAAATTTATTATTACAAATTGGTTTATAAGTATCATCCTCCTTAATTTCGAGAGCAAAAACAATGTATTTTCTTTATGCATGGCATGGCAGGCTCTATTATTAAGCATGCATCTCCATACCAGTCTCATATGACAGCTATTTAATTCCTCCATCTGCGCGCGTCAAGGCATGATCAAGAATTCATGTCCTTGACAAAGCAATGAGGCCCACACTCTTTAAGACCATTACTTTGAAATGAGGTAATTGCACATGCTTGTCTACTTCGATCGGTTCAAGCCTTTACTTTAATTTTTAACCCAAATTGCTAAAATAGATATTGATGGATAGCAAAGCTTTTTCAATTTTCACCTTTTTTTTTTTTTTAGAAATCTAATATGCAGCCCTGCTTGACAGATTAACCCGCAATTCAAAACTTAAATCGGTTGGATTTTAAATTAAATCAAATAAAAATTAATTAAATTAAATTTGGTAGACTTTGTTTGATTTTTTTAAAATGATATTATTTTAATTTTAATTTTTTTTTTTAAACAATACACTTTTGAATTTATCGAGTTAATTCCTTGATTTTATGACTGAGTGTTGGGCTGGAACATGAGCCAGGGTTTAATACCTTTGCTCAAAAGGCTAAATAAAATGTTAATTGTTATTATAAGCATGTTTTTGAAACCTAGACCGGCCTGCCGGGTCGATACGAGACCCGGCCGACCCGGGGTTGGAATCGAGCCGAGTCTAAGAAAAAATGGGATAAGAAAAAACCCCGGTATGACCTGGCGACCCAGTTGCAACCTGTTGACTTTTGTTTTTACTAAAACGACGTCGTTTTGATTTAAAAAAATTTGGTCCGAACGACCCAATAATCCAGTTAAAACCCGAAACCCGAGCCTTGGACTGAGCCGGGTTTAAAAACTATGAATATAAACACCTTTCTGGAGTACTATTATAAGCACTTTTAATATTATACTTCTACCCCTATAATTTAGGATTCTTCAATACTATTCTTATAGTTTCTAAAAAGTTTCCAATTATATATACCTCATCATTTAGCTACCAAAATTAAATTGAAAGCTCATTTTTCTTCACTTTTCCTCCCTCAATTTCTCTAATGTTTTCGCCTCAAATTCCCAAAGATTTAATAATTGCTCACAAAAGCGTACAATAACTTGAGAAGCAAATTATTGAAGTAGATTTCAAGTTACATTTCATCAGCTAATTAATACTCAAAGTAAATATTAAAAAAATTAAAAGATATTAGATCATAGAATTACAAGAGGTACATTGATGAACTTATAAACCAGAAAAACAAAGTAATCAAAAGGTTATTTTTTAATCCCATTTATGGTTTTTTACTCTTTAATCCATGATTTTTCGATGTTATTTCTATGATTTGCTACTACCCCAATCATTTAAATAACATTTTTACCCTTCTCTAATTTTATCCTCTAAGATCCTTATATAATATGATAATACTCATAAGAGTAATAAGAAAAATAAAAATTAGAATCATCACTAATTTTAAGCTCCCATTAGCTATTTAAAGTTTTAACAGTCGAAACTCTTTTGAACTTCCAAGGATCATACTGAGAACTTCTAAACTATAAGGGTACAATTAGACATTGATAAATCTACAGGGGTGAAATATAGTTTACCCAATTGGAAAAAACCATTATCTTCAAATTTTGCCCCAGAACAAGAAAAATCAAACCTTGAAATCTCCTTCGTTCTCTCTCTCAATCTACAATTACAAACCCTGAATCCCCAAATGTCAAAAACCCTAGAATCTCCACGAAATCACCAAACCCTAAAAATCATCAAATCAGCAATCACTTCAAGACTTCTCCTTTTATCACTAATCCTCCTCTGTCGCACCCTCATTGATCCATACGACACGTCGTCCCCTCTGGACCCCAATTGCCTCTCCACAGACCATCAACAACAAGAACGACATGTCATTCAATTTCCTCGAATTGGGTCTGCAATAGAGGACAGTATTGTATGGGATAGTGTCTATTTTGTGAGAATTGCTCAATGTGGGTATGAATATGAGCAAACTTATGCGTTTTTGCCTTTGCTTCCTGCTTGCGTTGTCCTCTTGTCACGTACAGGTGCGTGAAGTTTCGTGTTTTTTACATTGTTTGTAAGATTTTTGAGGTTTCTGGATCCTAATATGAATTGGGTTCTTCTTGTTTTTTGGCTATTTTGCCTTATTAGTATGATTTTGAGCTTTTTTAAATCGTAAGTGGAAATGGTTTTCTTCTTTGGTTATTTTGCCATATGAGTAAGATTTTCGAGCTTTTTGGATCATAAGTTGTAATGAGATTTTTTTATTTTTGGTTAGTTTGCCTTATTAGAATGATTTTTTAGGTTTTTGGATGATAAATTGAAATGGGTGGTTTTTGTTTTTGGTTGTATTTAGCTTATTAGTGAGAATTTTGAGCCTTTTCGATTATATATCTGATTGCTTATTTTTTGTTTTTGGTGAATTTTACTGTTGATTTCAGTTTTAGTGCCGCTGGTTTCAGTTATTGGGCACAGGGCTGTGCTTGCATTGGCGGGTTATTTGGTTAATAATGTTGCATTTGTGCTCGCGGCAGTTTATTTTCACAGGTGAGTTTTTGGTTTATGTTGCGAGTGTAATTAGAGTTGATGTGGCTGTTTGTAGCTCGTCAAAGTCCAAAAAATTGCTGGTAATGAATGTCATTTGATTGGCATGCTATATTGAGAATGAGACTCGAGTTTGTAGAGTCAGAGGTCCTAAATGATTTATTGAAGTAAAATTTTTAATTGGTCGTATTTGGCGAGCCTTTTGTTTGATATAATATACACCCAAACAATTTTTTATTGTGCTATAAAGAAGGCTGGTTTTGCTTGTTCTGCTATTATCTGTGTTTAATGTTGAGATTATCTTCTGAATTTTTTTAGACTATTGACTTTAGCTTCATTTATTTGGAGGTTTTGCAATGGCATCTGGGAATGGATTTTATCGCTTGAATACTGTGTTTGATAATCGGCATGTATGATTCTCCTAGTATACAATTTCTGATTGTTGCCCTTGTATTTGGTTGTCCTAACAGGGTTTCAGTTATTATTTTGAAGGACCCTGAAGCAGCATTTCAAGCTTCAATTTTGTTTTGCTTCAATCCAGCTTCCATATTTTATTCATCAATGTAACTTCTCATTCTCTTTTATCTTGAATTGAAGTTTTAAAAAATTCAATTAGACTGAGCAATTTTTTTTCTTCATGTGCTTCTTGTTGCAGATACACTGAGAGTTTATATGCCTTATTATCTCTGGGAGGGTTGTACTACTTAATAACTGGTGCAAGTAATGTAGCTGTTCTTTGGTTTGCTCTCTCTGGCTGTGCAAGGTCAAATGGAGTGCTTAATGCTGGCTATCTCTGTTTTCAGACCATGCATCAAGCTTATGATGCTGTATTCCTACAAAAACGTGCTCATGTAAGTATCTTTTATTCTTTACAGGCATGTTCTTTTTGGTTCAGGTGTTTCTGCTTGTTTATACAAAAATGTGTCTGTTGGCCAACTCTTCATTTTCAGCATAAAGCTCACAATTTGGTTGTTGTTTCTGTTTGTTTATATGGAATCTTGTTGATTGATTAACTTGTCATTTTCATCATAGAATACATATCCACACACGACATTACATGTGCATTCCAGTTCTTTATTTTCATTGCTATGTGGTGCATGTTTTGTGAAGTTTCAATTACTTGTGACAAGGTGGCATCTTTAATGTTCTTTATTTCTGTGCTAGTTGGCAGTGAAGGTTCTCATTGTTGGAGCACTGCGTTGCATATGTATTTTCATTCCCTTTATTGCGTTTCAAGCATATGGCTACTACAATATCTGTCATGGGCATTCCTTGGATGAAATGAGGCCTTGGTGCAAAGCCAAAATACCTTTGCTGTACAGTTATATCCAAAGTCACTATTGGTATGTTCATCTTGGACTATGGATATTATGGTCTCTTGCCCCAATAACTCATAATTTCAATGCTGTATTGACACCTAGAGTTTGATCAATTGCTTTCCTTATTAGACCTTGGTACTGACTAGAATAAATTTTTTTTATAATTTGTATGTACTGTGACTAGCAATTAGCTCCACAAATGTGAAATTCTTGATCTGTTATTCTTATATTGGTGGCCACTTTTAATGCTAGGGGAGTAGGTTTCTTGAGATATTTTCAGTTGAAGCAGCTGCCAAACTTTCTCCTTGCATCTCCAATATTATCTCTGGCAGTTTGCTCCGTACTCCATTACGTGAGGTCACAACCTGAGATATTTTTCTCACTGGGTTTTCGAGCTTCTAATGGAGAGAAAAGGCCTACAGCTTCACCGTTGTCTCTAGATAGAGTTCCAGAATCAACCAGCTCTCATTTGAAGGAGAAATCCTCTGCTAAAATGCAAGGTACATCTTTCAAACTGAACCGTATAAATTATCTGTTCATGTATATCTTTTTGGCTGTGATGATATTAGTACCCTTAATCAAAAACAATTTCTTCATTGAATGATGGGTAGTTGATGCTTTTGGTTGACAGCCGGTAGTTAATTGATATCAAGTGTGCACTATTTATCTATGTCTGATATTTCCTTCATAATTACAAATGTGCATCCATGCTGTTGATATAGAATTTAACTCTCTGCTTTAATATACACATTATCATTTCTATTCTGTCCTTTACCTTATTGTCATTGTTAGATTGTCATCTCTTTTGAATATGTTGCCATGTATGAACAACTTCTTGAAAGATCATGCTTGTAACAGATAAATACACTGTTAGGCAGAGGAAGCAGAGGATCAAAGGGGATAATTATGTACTCCTGGATGAATATGATTCATTAGAGAAGCCCAGATACTTGTCTACCTTTATTGTCCCATGCGCTCTGCACCTGTTGTTCATGGCAGCCACAGCATTTTTTGTCATGCATGTACAGGTTAGTCTGATCCTTACTCACTATGTTTAGCATAATTTGTGGCTTCCAAATAATGGATCAGGTTTTTCACTGTAACTGCGAATGTTTTTCTCTGTTGCTCGATAATCAACAGGTGTCCACTCGTTTCTTGTCAGCCAGTCCTCCTCTCTATTGGTTTGCATCACACTTACTGATATCTCCTGGTACTGGTAAGAGATGGGGATACATGATCTGGACATATTCTACAGCCTACATCCTTCTTGGCAGTTTGCTCTTTTCAAACTTCTACCCTTTCACTTGAAACTTGAATGGACTCTTCCTGTTTAGCAAGATGCAAGCTTCTCCTACTTGTCGATTGTTTCCATTTTACTTGGCCACTTGATTGTCTGGATGCAAAACCACGGTGGAATGGAAGTGCTTGTAATCATCAATCATGTTGTTGAAAATGCCAGCTTCAAAGCTCCTGGGGTTCTTTCTCCGCTTTTCTTGTAAAACCATGCAGTGAGATACATGATTCACGAGTGGTTTTGAACAGAGCTCTGGCATGAGTTTTTAACATATTTTGTGGGTGAGAGCAACCTTTTGCACTGTAGCGTGATTCGAAGAGTTGCTTATAGAAAAGTTTTGATCAGAAATTTCACGAGTTCTGGTTTAGTTGATGAACTGTAAATCATTGTATTTCTATGCCACTGTCATGGAATCCTGAGTTTTTGCATTACAGGAAATCATGAATAATAGATGAAAGTGTTCTCTCCTTTTCTTCATAACTATGCTGCAATCAACATCGAAATACAATATAACCTTGAAATCAATACTCTATAAATTAGTAATGTTAGATTACATAATGTTTTTGTCTGGTCCCGACTCAAAATTGAAGTTTAAATAATGTCTTGATTAATTAATAAATTTTCATGGTCTCAAGAGTATTTAACCGTGTATGAATAAATAAGCTTCACTTGTGTCTTTTTTTCCTTAATGATTATATGATAAGAGATATATTTAGATTAATTTACTGGTCATCTAAGATATTAAGTTCTTTCTTGAGTAATTATAAGCGCGTTCTTTTATATTAGTGTAGTTCATTTAAAGAATTTAATGGTTCTGATTCATCAAAAAATGATGCTGGTAAAGATTTTCATTAGAACTGGCCATTTTTTTGTTTAGTTATACCTCGGTTTTAGTTGTGAAAAGCATTAACGTGTATTTTTAGTATTGTGGTGGTTGTTTTTTAATTTTTTTTTTTATAAATATATTAAAATAATATATTTTTTTAAAAAAATTATAATGATTTAAAAACATAAAAAAAAATTTAAATAAAAAATATTTACCCAACCTTTATTTGAACACAATAACAGGGGCTAAATCTCATTAGAAACGGTTGGTGCAACCTTTTAAACAAATGAATTCTAAATAATATCTGGGTTAACTTAAAATTTCTTAATATTTTAAAAAAATTATTAACTTGGAATTTAATATGATTGAATTTTAAATTAAATCAGAAAAAATATTTTCTTACTAAAACTTGGATAATATAATTAAATTTGGTTCAAAAAGGATGGAATTAACACTAATATTCCTTCTTAAATAAAAAATAAAATGTTATTTTAATAAAATGAATTGATTTTGTTCGTTCAATGAATTGATTTAATGATACAAGTTTACAATGGTTGCCAAAATTATAAGAAAAAAAGTTATTATGGGCCCGTATTTTGGCCCATTCAAGAATGCTTTGGAAAGCTCAAGCCCAAGCCCAAAGTATCCAATGAAAAACAAAGCAGCTTGAGCTAGACACAGAAGAACAACCTTACGCGTCTGCTGAGCTCTGCTTAGAACACTGTAAGAGGGATTGTTACTGTATTATCTCTCTCGAGCAATCGCCCTTCGGAATCACGTCTTCCACTTTAAGGTACCCTTTTCCTCTTTCTAAAAATTATTCAGTGGTAGATATTTTTTTTTGAGAACAATAAGTTTTTTTTTTCTTTTTAATTTCACTTTTAGTTCTTTTTAATTTCTCCTGAATCAGTAATCAAACAGTTAACTAAAATTTTTTTTCTCTAAATTTTCAAAGAAAAGATCTGATGCTGTTCTTAGGTAAATAGTCTAACAAAATTGCTGCTTTTTTTTCCCCCTTCTTTGTGTTAAAAAAAGGTTATATTTTATCTATTATGAGATACTTATTTCAATTTTTTTTAATGTTTTCAGGTCTTTTTCTTTCTTTCTTTCTTTTATTTTCAATCCCTTTTTTGTATTAAGAAAGCAAACCCAGATTATGAAAGTTTTGAGTTTTTTTTGGAAACATGGATATTTCTTGATGTTGCATTGTATAATAATAATAATAATAATAATAATAATAATCCAAGAAATTTATTGGGATTTTTCTGGTAATCATTTTTTCTTGTAGTTGCATTGATCGAAGCAAGTGTAATTTTCTCCAATTTAACAATTTGGGGTTGAGTATTGTATGTATAGTTGTTAACATTGTGAATATATGGTAAGGATTTAGTTTAGAATCTGATAAGTGGTTGTGAGTTATAATGTATTAAGAAATGAATTGACCTGCTTGTGAATTTGATGTTTTAGCTTTTGGACTGTTTTACTTTAGAATTGATAGAAAACGTCTTGCTTATGTCTCTGAGTGTGAATCATTTGAGTATAATTAGTTTGTGTATTTGTGGTAACTATGTTTAGTTTGCGGTGCAAAGGTATTCTGAGAATGGGATGACTGTAATGGGATGGGTGTGAAGGTAAACGAGACATTTTCAGTTTAACTTCAAAGTATTAAGATGACTGCAACAAGTGCTTCATCCAGTGCATCGACATCTAGCGGTCCAAAGGTGTCTTTATTTGCTGCCAAGTCAGGGTTTGTTATCCCAAAAAACAAACTTTCAGGTTCATTGGTTCCTATCTTCAAAGGAGGTAAAAAACCAGGTAGTAATGATGCTGTGAATGGAGAAAGTACCAATCAGGTCCAGAGGAAAACGAAATGGGGTCCTGATTTAACACAAGATGCTGATGTTAGAAGGGGGAGAGCCTTGGCTTACCAGGTAAAATTGGGAATTCATTGCATGCAATATGCCATTTCATTTTTTTTCAATTTTTTTTTTCTGTAGGAGCATAACCCTCTCATGTGTGCTTTTAATTTCCAAATTTAATTAGTTGCCAGGTTTTCTTTTTTATCAAGATTTAGTTTTTTGAATTTAAAATGGGTTGGAGGCATCTATAGCCTCAGTTTGTGGGAGGAATATGTTGCTCAGTTGGAGGCAACTGAAAATTTCCCCTTTCCCACTGGGTGCTAAAATGTCTTCTCTGTGTGAATGGATGACATGGAAGCTTCCCATTCCAGGTGCCACTAAGTGATATAGAAATTTTGGGCAGACTCGAGTGGATCAAATTGTGCAACAGCTGAAATCAGAAATTTCAGAACCTGGGGGAGATAGAGACTCACATGAACCCAATGAGCTTGAAGATCTCAAATCTTTAAGTCCACTAATCCACAATAAGGTAGAGTGGCTGTTGATTTTACATTGATTTTCATATTCTATTGACATCATTAGTACTTTAAATCACTTCCTTTTGACATTGAGAACTTATTATTATTGGACATGCTGTGTGTAGAACTCTGAACTTTTGGAACTTGAAAAACAGGAAGCTATAGGTATGTTTTATGCATCTCACTGAATCATGTTACCTTTTCCATTTTGTTATGTGCGGGTTGATGGTATCTTTCTCAATTTTCCAGGTGAGATACTTAAGTTGAATCCAACCTACAAGGTACCACCTGACTATAAGCCTTTGCTAAAAGAGACCACAGTTCCTATCCCTGTAAGTCATGTTTGGATGGCTTGGTTTCACGTGTCTCCTTTTCCTGAGTCTTAATTCCTTGCTGAATTAAAAGATTCTTGTTAGTTTACTAAAGGCATTTTTGTGACTATTATTTGTTGTAAATTGTCCAGAAATGACTACAAACATTTGCTTTTTCCTAGAAATTTTATCATTGAATGAAGATAAGGTCGAGGATTTTTTATTAAGAGGACTTTATTAGCTATTGCTTAGTAGTAGTTCATTGTATTTTTTTATTCTTTATTATTATTGTCTGCTGTGTCTGCGTTACTATATAAAGCTAGTTGCTACTTTGGCTATAAACTCATGAATACTAGGAGCAAATTTCTTAGATTTTGAATGGTTACACCTGAAGCCAGATGGGGATTTAATCTGTGCTGTCATTAGAAATTAAGTATGCACTAGATATCCTGGACACAATTAGCTCAATTGGGTGTGTGTGGGTTTTTTTTTATCCTCAGTATGTGTGCTAAGTGAATGCCACCCATAAATGTGATATATTAAGCGTGCACTTATTTTGAACTTATTTTGATATTGCTTGCATCATCATGACGAGTAGTTGCTAATGGAAGGGTGTGGTATATTGCTTCTGCAGGTCAAGGAATATCCTGGATATAATTTTATTGGTCTAATATTTGGGCATGGAAGCGAGACTCAGAAGCGATTAGAAAAGGTGATCTAATATCCTTTGGCTGATGCACCCATCTGCTTCTGAGAAAACATTTGCTCTCTCTCTCTCTCTCTCCCTCTCTCTTTTTTGATGGGGGTGGCTTCTTTGATATCACTTGTGCATTTTGGCTATCCTCATTCTATTTCCTATCTTGTGAATAGGAAACTGGAGCCAAAATACTAGTACATGGTACCACAGCACATAAAGGAGAGAAGGTAACCTATCCTCTTAAGTATAAAGTTATTCTCCTAAGATAATTGGTCAGAAACTTGCTCATCTTGCTCCTCTTCTAATTGTTCTATTCATATTACTATCTCCTTGTTGTAAATATATATATATATATATATATATATATATATATATATATTTTTTTTTTTTTTTCTTACTTTTGTCCAACCGATGAACATTAATATTGAAATATCTTCTTCAAGAAACATGTTTTGCATTCAAATCCTTGTTCTTGAACTCTTTTTTCCAGGTTGAAATTTCTTCATCTGATGGCACTGAAACCCAGGTTGTGTATGAAGAGTTGAGTGTTCTTGTAACAGCGGACACATTTGAGAAAGTTGATGCAGCTGTTGTCCTGATTGAATTGCTACTCGCCTCAGTATCAGTGAGTTCCACTAAACTGAACAGAAAACTTCCTGTTTGTTTATTTATTATTGTCCATTTGCATCTTAGGTCTGAATCAGGGTGTAGGTGTTTTTTTTTATAAAAAAGTCTACATGCTGGGAGAACGTGTTGCTGATTTTTCCAAGCTCTACACCTGAGCATTATGATTTGGTCTTGGACTAACCATCATCTCCTTTGTAGGGAAATTTAGCAGATAATGCAAATGTTAGCCAAAACCAGGAGGCCTCTACTCCTTTCATGGTCTCTACCCTTGTAAACCAGGGAGTTTTTCCACCTGTAACTCCTCAACAAGGTCAGTTCCAATATCAAAATTCATGGTTCCCTGCTGCCACACCTCAAGCTCATGTACACCAGCCTTCAGGCTTAATTTCCCCCCAGACTTCTTCAGCACCAATTTTAAACAATCCTGTACATGTACAGTCATCATCTTTCAATTCTGCAACCATGCCTTCTTTATTTGGGCCTCGGCCAGTGCAGGCCTTTTCAAATCCATATCTACCTAGAAACTTTCCCATGCCAGCTCCACAGCCTCAATTTACTGGTAGCCTGCCCCAACCAATAGGGCCGTCCTCTGTTGCAAGGCCATTATTACTTCAACCCCTGTCAAGCGGTCCAACAGGACCACCACCTGACAGGCCATTAGGTCCTTCGGGGTTCTCTTCTGGGTGGCCTGGAGCTCCTTCAAGTGTTCCAGCATCTTTAGGTTTAGGCAACATGGGACAAACACCTCCTCCTATGGTTCCTCCACCTGGTCCTAGGCATGCTGTACCACAGCTAGGTTTTCCATCCCCTGCAGCACCTCCAAATGCAGCTTCTATGAACCGTCCTACCACAGCCCCAACTTTTACTTCTGTTCCACGACCTCAAGTGGGACCTTCCTCTGCTCCTACCCCAATCCAATCTTCACTTGGTACGCCATTGCCTAATTCATCAATAACTCCGGTATTTGGTTCTGCACCAATTTCATCACCTATGATGCCTGCATCACAGGCAACTCTGCAGACGGGAGTTGTAGGAGCTTTTCCTGTAACTACCTCAAATTTTGCTCCCATAAGATCACCCACAATAACAAATGCAAAGGTGCAGCATTCAGGTACTGGTGATTTTACTTTCCGACCTCATCACCAGCAGAATCCAGCTCCTCATCACCAGCAGAATCCAGCTCCTCAGATTGTTCCCAGCTTTAGCAGTCATCACGCTACTCAGAATGGCCCCCTTCATAGACCCATGATGCAAACAATAACACCTCAAGCACCACCTTTCCACATGGATGTCCCTAACTCAACCACTCAACCTGGCAGGCATCTGTTTCCTAGACCACAGGTTGGCAACCAATTGGGTCAAGTTCCCTTTGTTGGAAATCCTACCGGTCACTCGCATCACCCCAGACTTCCAGCATTTTCAAATGCAAGTCCAGTGGGACCACCGGTCATGCAGATGGGATCCCGGAACTTTAGCTCAACTCCCCACCTACCCAATTTAACAGGTCCTTTACCTCCCAGACCAGGAAACCCCATGCAACTTCAGCAAAATTATCCAGCTCCAATAGCTCCTCGAGGACAATCAATTGCTCTGAATCAGCAGCCTTTCATCTCCTCGGCATCTGCTAGACCACCTTCATTCCAGGGAGGGCAGCAGGTTTATGATCCATTTTCTCCCACTTCTGTTTCAGCTGCGTCTCAACAGCAAGTAGGTAATCTAGGAAAGGGGAGAAAGCCAGAGAACGATCCCGAGTATGAAGATTTGATGGCCTCGGTTGGAGTAAAATAAGATTTTCTCCTTGCAATGAATCGGTTTGTAGGAGCTGGATTAACACACAATTGTAATGGTTTCTTAGAAATTACTGTGACTTGCTTCTCATCAAAATTTATCGTCGGATATGAGAATCATAAGATGTTACAGAATTTTACCTGAGATTACCGATTGAATTCTATTCCCCTATTTTGAAATATGAATATATGACACAAAGTTGGTGGCCTGTGCTTATGTAGCTTTTGAATGCTGTCATGTTTATCTGGTGAACACATCATTTGCATATGTTGTGTTTAATTAGAGAAGAATGACTAGCCTTCAACTAATGATTTGGTGCTTATTGAGACCCTCCTCTACGCGTCTGTGTTGTGTTTCCTGTTCCAAAATAAAAGATTGTTTTAGTCTGAAGATATAACATATCTGCAAGGTTGACCATTCATGGAAATCCAGAGGAAGATTTGTTGCTTGACCTATCCAATTAGTGAGATCAACAGGTGCCGGGTTAGCGTGTCCACACATGTTAATAAAATTTTAACATCTCATAGCATTAACCCTCTATCATCCTTGAGTTGTTCCATAATTCTGGGGCATATAGCAATGGTAATTTTTCCAGAGGAATGATTTTAGCTGAAGCTTTATGAGGGAAATGAAAAAATAATTTTTTCTGGGTTCTTCCAAATGAAGCAGCTGAAAGTCTAGAAATTAAGCATGTAATTCATTGCGAGTTTCACACTGGCTATGCTTCAAGCCTCGAGCAACTTCTAGAGGAAGCAAAATATGCAGCCGAATCTGATTAGGTAAATACTGCCCCCCTCCAAAAATAATCGAAGTTTTGTTAACCAAAAGAAGAGATTTTTCTTTCATGATTCTCTTATTTACAAGTCAGAGTTTGGATACATACAAAAGGTGAGCAGAATATTTTAAAAACACTTCAAATGGAAGGACCAGATCTGAGAACCCTCTCTAATTTCTCGGCCTTGACGTAATCCTTCTCTGTAAGAGGCCCAGCAGGAAAAGCTGTAATTTCCACAAGCAAATGTGGGGTTGGGAGTTCATCAAAGAGAGCCCTAACATTGTTGCAGCACACACTCTCACCATGAGCACTCTCCCTCCTAATTTGACAGCCCTAGGAACAGTGTTTAGAGAAATTTTAATAACATATCACATCATACGTTGTTTCATATTGTTGTGTTACTGATTATGCTTAGAAGAGGAAGGAATTGGAACTCTAGAGATTGTTTCATAGGTTGAATTACCTTGTGAGAAGTTGCATCTACAAAGTAATCATCTTCGGATAGCAAAGCTGCAATTGCTTTAAGGCGCCGCTGCCCTTCGGATTTGGAAGGCACCCTATAGTTCCTTCTGAGTGTACCCTTAGTTGTGGGATGCCATTTGCTTACCAATTTCCTTTTGTCAGCTGCTTCTTTATCTGCTTAAACATTACAATCATGAAATTGTCTTTCTAAAGAAAACGAACGATCCAAATCAAAATTTTGGAGGCAATACAAATAAATAAATAAAAGGAAACTTTAGATCAGCATAGCCATTGATCAATTCCAATAAATACATACACAACTGTTGAACACATGAGCAGAAACCACCACAAGATTCCTCAGTCGGCAAACTCTTCTAAACAGAACATTTTTTGCACAAATATATCCTCTAGAAATAAAGCACATGATCCCAAGAGTTGAGAGTTTTCAAGGACATGTGTGTTAGTTCAAGTTTCCAGAGACCAAAAGTTTTAGAGGCTAGCACTCCGTCCAGATTATTCATCAAAGAATCCAGCATAGGTCAAAGTGAGCAGTTATGGTCATATTCGCTCTCTCTTCTACAAGATCAAAAAAGAAAAGCGGCAGAGGACAAGCTAAGTAGCCTGAATGACAAATTTACATGGTTGAACTTAGTGTTTTAACTTTTACCATGTTAAGATGGAAAATTTTACCGGGGAGATGAAATGTGTTCTTGTCCACATCAGATAACTAGCATGAAGACTCTCCTATTGAAACAGATCCCAGCAATCAGAATGACCAGAAGTTGCTTCCAGACTTTACATAAATGCTCAACATTGACCTTGGAGTACTGAGCTGAGCGCTCGCCCTAATGTAAACCAGGAAGTCAAGGAATGGATCATACCTCCTTAACCACCAGGCCAACCTCTTGGGGTTATTATATTTCCTTGTTGATTTCCAGTCATTGCCATTTCTCATTACTATCACATTAACACTAGAGCATTCTAATTGCACGAACCAATGTAAAACCACTAAGGCCTCCTAATCCTTATCCATCAACTTCACAATATCCAATTCATGAAATTCTCCAGATTTAGCCATAAATGTACAACCTGATTTCAAAAAACTTTAGCAAAAGTTAAATCTTGAATGAAACTGAAATAAAATCCCAAACTTTTAAATTGGCACATCTAAAATCTAGTAACATTTAGAAATGGCAGAAGAAAAATCCAACAAAACATAAATTACAATATACAACTAAGGAACCCACAAACCTGGTTTGCCTTGTATGGCCTCAATCCACTTAGAAAACCCCAGGTCACCAGATTCAGCACCACCACCACCACCCAAACCTAAACAAATGTAGACCTCAATCCATAAGAACCCATTAAAATACATCCAAAAAAGAAGCAAGAAATTTAAAAAATCCAAACAAAAAAAGAAGTACCAGAAACAAGTGGGTTAGCCTCTGATCCAGCTAAACCAGCCTTTAACAGTGCATAAAAGATACAAAGCCTACCAACCCATAAAACTGGAGCCTCAATCAAAGAAGCATGGACAGTAAAGCTAGCACCAGCTGTCAACTTTCTATCTCTTGTATTGCCATTAAAAAACAGTCTTGAGAGGGTTTTTGATGGGCAGTCAAAGGTGGGAAAGAGTGATTTTGGCAACAAAGTTGTGGACTTTATGACACTGTTGAAGCGGGTTAGCGTTTTGGATTGAAAAGGTGATGTGTAAATTGTTTGGACAAGTGAGAGTAGCATTCTTTTGTTGGAGAATGTTTCACTGATAAAATGGAATTGGAGCCTAGGCAAGAAAGAAGATGAACTTGATGATGGTTGTGTAATAATAGTAATGGGGTGGTTGACGTCATGGTGCTTTAGGTACCTCTATTCTTAACTTTGTGTCATTTTAGTCCTTTTATATTTTTTTAACTTAATATCATCCTACAATCTTTATTTTGTATAATTTATAATCTTTTTATCAAATGTTAATTAAATGTGACAGATCATATTTTTATTTGCTAAAGAAAACCAACTTTTTTTTTCTTATAATCACCCCTTTATTTTCTTTAGAGAGACTATTGGTGTGAGGATTTTTTTTTCTTAATACACTAAATTCATGAGAAACACCTTCTTAAAAGTGTTTACAAAAATGATTTAATTTCGATTTCAAGCATTAATTAGTTTGAAGATATCCCTGATAGTTGAATAAAAAAATATTAAATACTTTTATTGCATTGCTCTCTTATACACGTAAGAATGAAGATTTATATATAATTATCATGATGGATTTTTTTATATATTTATTATATTCACATATATATAATCTTTCCATCTAATTCAATTATTTAATCATGGCTCTTGGGCGATAGAAAAATGGAAGGACCAAATAATCATAGAGAAAAGGAGCTAAGGGATGATATTAGGAAAAAACATCAATAAGTGACCAAACTATAACCAAATTGGGAGTAGAGATACAAATATGCCACTTATCCCTAGGAAGGGAGATTTGTTGATTGACTTGATCCCAATTTCCAAGCACAAAAACAATTTTTAGGTGTTACAATGGGCTAATGAAGATCTAGGCTTATACTAGATTTTAATTTGGATGAATGTGCGGGTCCCAATGTAGATATTAAAGGTGGATGAGCAGGTGACTCATTTATATCCATCAGACTACTTGTGTGGACCAGATACTGAAATTTGCTGGTGAGAGCTCATCCTGTTGGATCCTATCCAACCCCAGTTGATACCTCAAGGATTCAAGGTGGGCTCAAAGGTCCCCCTGTTTTGTTATCTATCAGCTCATGGCTATAGCATAAGTATATTTCAACAGTCGAAGGATATGCATCTCTACAAGGAGCCAAAAGAGTGCAAATCAATCTTTGGCTCAAATTCTATGCTTCCCAACGTGTCCTATTGCCAGTTACAAGCTATAACTCCTTCCAAAACCATGACATCAACAGCAATAATTGAGATGGGTGATGCATGGGATCTGGGATTTACAGATGAACTATGGAACAATACCACCTAGGGCTGGGTGATGCATGGGATCTGGAATTTACAGATGAACTATGGAACAATACCACCTAGGGCTTTTCGTTTTCGTGTTCTATATTTTCAGATACATGATTGGTAAATGATTACATGGGAAGAAAAAAATCATCTTCAATCCTGTTACATGAGATCATGAGTTCCCACATCAGGGAATCAACTCTGGATATCAGGCGTCTATGATAACTTGTACAAGTTAAACCTACGTCTGACTACAAAATATGAGGCTTGTTCATATCTTAACAAACCGAACATCATTCTGACCAAATGCAGTTCCACATCCAGGGCATCTCCGATGGCGAATCTCTAAATTCCTTTGGATACATGGATTGCAGAATAGATAATAGCATTTCACAATCACAACCTGCCAAATATAAAGCAAAGAGTCTAAAATAATCGACCTTTTAAAGTTAAACTGCAAGAACAATGACGGGTAATCATGGGGATACAAACCAGCAGAAAGTTCACTCACCTCCTTAGGACGGTCCGAACACACACTACACTTGAGCATACTTTTGTAATCTTTTATCTCATCTTGGAGTCGCTGTATTGCAGCCTCGCCAGTTTCAGAAGTCAACTCAGCAACTCTATTGTTCAACTCCATGAGCTCTTCCTCGAGCATTTTCCTTTCACTCCTGGCTTAAGGAAAGTCCCTCACCAGATAAATATTAGGTTTGCAGAAAGTTGCTTTTCTACAAGATACCAAAGGAAGAAGGCACAGAAAAAGCCAAAATGATTAATGCACATTTATTCTCGTCACACAATTAACAGAACCTACCACACCTTCACCGAACATTAAACTTCAATTGTAAACTATAACATAATTTGTGAAGTGTATGAGCAACACAAGAATTACAAAAAGGCCCAATACAGCATCAGCTAGACCAAAATAAAAATAAAAATTCAGCTTAACCAACACTATAATGCATATGCAATGCGAAGGAAGTATAACTACCAACATAAGCATAAGGTGAAGTTGTTCAAATAAACGAAATGGAAATCTAGAGCAAAAACTTTGTGGAATGCTGGATATATTCATCTCCTGTCCTCTATCAAACGTATAAAACACAACCTGACTCTGCAATGCATTGAAGTTTCATATCTAACTGCCACAAAGAAAAAGGCCTCACCTTTCACTGGCCAGTTCTGATTGGATTTCATCTATCTCTTCTGGGTCTGGTCATACTCCTTCTGAGAAGAATAAACAGCATATTTAAGCCACTTCAACTCCTTCTCAGCATCCATTAATTCCAACAGTGCACTTTCAAGATTGATTGCTAGATATCTGTCTTCTTTAGTGGATCTAACTGCCTCAATCACATAATGTTTCATCTGCAAGATTCAACAGCTGGTTGATAGGGAAATCACCAAAAAGACAAGTCCTGCAGAATGTTTTCAAACAAAAGTTACCTGCTCTTCACTGTGAGCAATCCTCGATTTTAATGATTCCACTGATGCATTAACTTGTTGAAGGTGCTTTGCCAGTGCCTGCTTCTCGGATAGCAGAAAGCTTTGCTTGCTTTGTCTTCACACTCTCAGATACCAGCTGCATTTTAAAACCTCATTCAAATTAAGGACCACCAGTCAACTTTTCGACTACTTCATATTTTGGCCAAAGCTAGCAGTTAGCATTCACAGTTAGTAGTAGTTAACAGAGTAGGCATTTGGGGGGTGTTGGGCTTATATTGCCACGACAGGGACCAAAACTGACAACCATGGCAAAGTTGAGGGGCTAACTTGGCCACCTCTGGCATGGGACAAAGAAAAGCTGAGTCCCTCTCGGGGGATTAAAACACATGAAGTGTTGCTTCTGGCAGCAACTTCTCTACCACTGGCCTAGAAGGCCATCGATTTTCACCCCGACTAATTTACAAAGTAATAAATAATGTTTTAACAATTATTAATACAGAAGATAACTATAAGAGTTCAACCATGATCTCTTCCAAATCACCTTAAAGCATAAGAAAAACATACACATATTCAACAGAACTTCAAGAAGTCCAGTTATATAGAAGATGGAGAAATGTTCTAATGACCAACTATATGGTAGTTTACATCCTAGAGCTGTATTTGTGTTTAATTGTATACATTTGATTCTTAAAAATATACAAATGTTCTGAATTTCCCTAATGAACCAATCATGCTGTCGCACCCGATATCGCGGCGGCCCTAAAAATAATCTTGATTATGGAAAAAGAATATATATCTAGCATCTTATTCTTTTAGAGAAAATGTCTTATTTAAAGAGTCGTTATCTAGTATTATAGTCACTAAAAACCCTATCTGATCAACGAAGATTCTATGGTACGGGACTGGTTACGTAAAAAGAAAGATATTATCACTCCTTAAACGTTCTGCCTGAGGCAGACTGCATTGCTGGTTTTATCTTAAATTACTAAATATTTATTAGCTTATGCTATAATGATTTGTTTATAATATTCTTGACTCTGGCGCCAGTGAATATTCGATCTCGAATATTTCCAACTCTGGCGTTGGTAAAAATTTCACCACGAATAATTCCAATTCTGACGTTGGTAAAAATCCCAGCTAAAAAAAAATCAGCATATTTTTTTTTATTTCCGATCCTGATATTAGTGAATAAATTGTTAAAATACATTTTTTATAATACATGAAAAATTTCTATTTCTAAACTTTCTATTTTTTATTTTTATTTTATTTTATTTTTTTGGGCTGAGCCCAGTTCAGCTCATATGGGCTGGGCTAAGTCGGATGCACGCGTGAAGCAATTTCACGCGTGCATCAACTGTGTGAAGGTAATTAAATTACCTTCGCACAGTTCTTGCAAACTAAACAATTTAAAATGGCAATGAGTGGAAGAGAACGGGCTTACCTGCTTCTGGAGATGGCGAGGAGGCTTGCAGCGCAGTGGTTTTACTCTCATCTGCGTATGGCTTTCCCTTTTGTTTTCCTTTTGCTTCTGTGATGATGAAGGTGCCGGCTTTCTATTTGGGTTCTTCTTTTTCTGATTTGCAGGAGGCGATGAAGAAGACGGTGATGTTAACGTTGGTCTTCTGGGTTTTTTGCTTGCGTTTGTCTTTCTCTATGCTCTATTTTTGCTTTGTGTACTGGGTTTTTTTTCTCTGTTTTTCCGGGTTTTTTTTTTTCCTCCCACTCCTTTTTTTCCGTCCCCTGGTCACTCTCTAAATACTCTATCTATCCCCTGTTTTTCTTCGTCTTTTCTCTGTTTTTTTATTTGTATGTTATGCTTGAATTCTAGGACTAAACCAAAGCTGGGTTTAGCTCTCTATTTCCTTCCTTTTGTTCACTCTGCCAGTTCCTTTTTTTTTTGTTCCAGTTCTCTCCTTTGTTTTTTTCTCTCTGTCTCTCTCCTCCTCTTCTTTTTTATCCCCCCTTCTCTCCCCTGCGCGAGGTTGCCTTTGCCCAGCTTTTATAAGGCCAGAGACAGCCCCGATGGTGGTAACGGCCGGCCTCTTAAATGTTCTGTAACCGATGCCTTCAATGAAGAAACGTACACGTTGGCTGCCAACGGAGGAAGAAGACAGTGAACAATCGTCCAAGAAAACGGCTCCATTTTCCACTTAACCGCTAATTTCAATTTGGTCCTTGAAGATTTGAAATTTTTGTAATTAATCCCCTAGTTAAATTGTAATTGGACCCCTGCATTTTGGCACCTTTTACAAGCTATTCCTTAGACTTTAATCTGCTGCAATTTGGATTCCAATTAAACCCCAAACTTTGATATTTCTTCAATTAAGTCCTTGATTCCATTAATTAAATTAATTTCACGTTCAATTAAGTCTAAAAACTTATCAATTTCTCAATTAAGCCTTGGATTTGATTAATTAAACTAGTCAAGAGTTTAATTAATCTCTAAATCTCCAAACATGTTGCCCTAAACCTAAATTTTAATTTATTTTATTTCTACTTGTTTTTTTATCATTATTTTTTCACTATTTTTTTTTTATCATTTTTCAATAAATAAAATAATAAATAAAATAAAAATAAAAAATAAAAAATTGAGTTACCACACTGCAATGATCAATCACCATTGGAACCCTGCATGTCTATACAATCAATCCTCAACAAACTGCTACAGACGACGACGACAACAACAACAAAGCCTCAAATCCCAAACTAGTCAGGGTCAGCTATACGTATCTATTCGCGCCATTCATCGAGAAAATAATGGGTTTCATTCACAAGCCACTAATCATTAAAAAAATCATGGGTTTTAGTCATAACCTTGCCCTGACACCACCAAACCCAATCACTTCAAATTTCTAAAAAAAAAACCCAACACACGATCAGCATTGTACCATGAATAATTTTTTATAATATTATTTAACTCTATTTCAGTACCTAAATATTAAATTTTGTAAAAATAAAAAAAATAGTTTGACCTTACAAGAAAGCTCGGGCAACAAGCTACTAATCAACTATAACAAATTGAGATAAAAGAAAAGGGCATAAATTATTTTATTGTGGGAAGCATTATATATGTTCAACATGCATTTAAATTAAATTTTTCTCTCTCTGTGTGTGTGTGTGTGTGTATATATATATATATATTCAATTCATGATAATTGTACAACAAACAAACAAATGACCTTGAAAATGATTTTTGAAGAGCATTCATGTAGCCATCAGTTTACGTTTTTATACTTTATTTCTTCAAGCAATCGAACTCCTATGTGGCTAGCTATATCACCTTTGTATAATGCTAGAGGTATTTCACGCAAGAGAAAATGTAGTCTATCTCCAGATATATCTTATCCTAATCATGTGGTGATGGGAGCTTATTTATCAGCTGAGCACTCTCGATCGTATGATTGTCAAGTGCTAGCTAGTTCGTGCCATCGCAATGACTTAACTAGTAATTAATATTTAATTTTTTCTAATATAAATTAATTAAAACTTGGATTCTTATACTCTATGGTTACAATTTTAAATGGTAGAAAAATAGATAAAGAAAGCTATGGTATTTTCTTAAAAACTCTAATTCAAACAGTTTATATTGAGATGGATACTGACATGACCAAAATAATTTAAATAACAAAAACAATATTTTCTAAACCTAATTTGAAGATTTTTTAGATCTCGTAAGCTGATTCTTTATAGAACTAAGTTTATCTTTTAATCAAGTTTAAACCCGATTGTACAGTCAATTTTAAATGATTGTAATTTTTTGTTAAATTATAAGTTTGACATGGTTAAACTTCTTTACAAGCTTTATTTTAAATATCTAGTTTGTAAACGAATTCAAAACATATTTCACATCATGTAAATTAATTAAATGTTTGAGTCCACGGCAAGGCAATAGAAACAGCCACCTTTTTAAGGAGGAAAGATGTGTTTTTACTTCTAAAATTTCAAGAAAGTCAGCGAAAGCTACTGCTTTGTACATTTTTTTTTTTTTAATAATAATGAGATACTTAATATTATTCATGTTCAAAATTTAGGTCTATACTAGCTATCTAATCTGTGTTTTCTGGGAGTTATTTTTTTTCTCTATAAAAAATATTGGATATGCAGTTACTTTGATATATATATATATATATATATATATAAACATCTAATTAAATAAATCAATATATATATAAATAAACAAAAAAAATCATTAACAATAACCAAAAAAGAAATAAGAAAAAAATTAAGAGATGAATGTAGATTAAAATATTCAATCACATAAAATAAGACATTCACCCAATTGTATTAACTGAATTTATTTATTTAAATCAATAAAAGATAAATCTACACCATTAAAAACCTATGATTTAAAAGATAAACAAAAATAAAATTGACTGAATAAACCCACACCCTAAAAAAATTTACAAAAGGATAAAACCTAATGCATAATGAAAAAACTAATATTTTTTTAAAAAAAACTAATGCAGAACGATAAGATCGCACGAAGCCGAATCCCTAACAAATCAAATATTGAAAGATAAAACTAGGGAAAAGAATCAATCACACAAAAGGATATAAAAAATGAGGGTGAAAATAAAAAAAATTAATTAGAGAGTAAATAAAAAATTTTAATTGGAGGGTTAAATTGAATTGAAAAATAGCTTTAACAAAAGAAAAAAAAATCAAGAGAATAAGGGTCAAATAAAAAAAAAACAACAAAAATTTTGATTGAAGGATTAAATTAAAAATAAAAAAAACTTTAAAATAAAGGCCAAGGAAAAAAATTAAAAATAAAAAAGAATAAGAACCAAAATGAAAATCAGAAGAATAAGAAATTGTAGTTAAAGGACTAAATTAAAAAAACAAAACAAAACGTCTATAAAAGGAATATGAATGAAATAAAAAATTAAAAGAATGAGAATTGAAATTGAAAAAAGAAGAAGAGGACAATCATGGACTTTACCTGCCAAGAAAGAGAAAAGGAGGGGCGAAAATAAAAACGATTATAGGCGACAATCCGACCATCAGACATTGTCACATGCCATACCATGTAGAAGAGGGCATGTTGCCACATTAAAAAAGATAATA
This sequence comes from Populus simonii, assembly GCA_007827005.2. NCBI lineage: Eukaryota > Viridiplantae > Streptophyta > Magnoliopsida > Malpighiales > Salicaceae > Populus > Populus simonii. The sequence continues at coordinate 22,540,197 of CM017466.2, read as the reverse complement.
AAATGCTAGGTTTGATCACCGGATAACGTCACACGCATCGCTTGAATGGCGCGGACACCACCCACTTGTTAGCTCATTCTTAACATACCTCATTGACTTTTTTTATAAAAAAATCAAAAAACCAATCTGAAAAATATCAAAACATCCTTATAACCCTGGTAATTACCCAAAAACCTCATGTAAAAGTATAAAAATACCCTCAAAATATAATTTTTTTTTGTGTTTTCTAAGGACAAAAACATAATTTAACTGTACATTAATAATGGAAAAACAAAAAAAAAACCCTTGTTTAATAGTCCAACAATTTATTAATCTTGGGGTACAAAAAAATTTTTACTGTTTAAAAATTTATGAAAAGTTAAAAAAACTCTTGGTCAATAGCTCTGAGTTTTGTTGACTCCGAGGCTAAAATAGTTTAATGATCATTATGTCACTAAAAAAACAAAAACACCTCAACCCTCAAGGCTTTTTTTTGCCACTCAAGAGCAAAGAAATAGTTTTATTGTAGCAATTTACAATAAATTATATCTATGGCTACAATAAAAAAACTTATACTTTATAATGTTTTGGTTAGTGTGAGAAAGATAGCCTTATTTAATTATTAATTATGATATATAAAATCAAGTTGAAAATAATTAAGAAGAAACATAAGAATTAGGAAAATTTTTTTTCTCAAAACTATTAATCTTCCCAGATGTGCCGCTTCCCATGGTAATTAACGAAGCCAAGTGTTAGATGAAACTTCTCGTAATGTTTTTGTATGTAATCACTGATCAACTCAAGTGCTGCAAGTTAGAAATACTAACGTGTACGTTGCTCTAATGCTAAGTTAATTAATCAATTAAATAAACTTATAGACCATTTTGAGAACGCAATATTCCTAAAAAAAAATTAGAAGCAGTAAGATTTTCTATGCTTTTTATTTTTGGAGACACCGGTTAAACCACGTTATCAAACAAATTTTTATTATGCAAGCCAAGAATTTTTTTTAAAAAATGATTATCCAAAATTTAATCAAATTAATAAGAATTGATAGAAAAATAAAGATTAATTTGCGGAACCAAATAAATAAAATAACATAAAATGAAGATTTTATACATGCTTTTGGATTGAAGATACAATAAATAAAATAACATCTATTTTCTTTCCACACTCTTTTTTTTTTTTTTTCACTATAAACAATCAACCACAAATCACCCACCCCTTAGGGCAAATGATTTCACACAAATTTCCCCTCAACAACACACTACACTTTTTTACCCATGCCATTGTTTTTCATTAAGCAAACACTATTGAGGGCTTAAATTGAACAAAGTGGGATACCACCAGCCTAAATTATCAATTTGTACAGATACCTAATCACATTTACCCCCATCAACTTTCCCTTCTATCTTGTCCTTACCTTTCCATGTCTATTGGTACAAAGCCTCTTCCAATTTCCATAAAGCTCTTCTTTTCACCAACTTTGCTACCCTTTTGTGATTCAACATCATCCGAGTCTTCTTCGTACAGCAAGTTTTCCTTTGTCAATGTTGAGTACTCAGCCTCGTCACCGTATAACTTGACCAAGAACAAATAAAAGGACATCACAAAAATAATGATCGCAATCAATAACCAGCTAAATTGAATATTAACGAGTGATTTAGCACGATGCAAAGCCTCTTCACCATGGCATCTAACCACTTGATGTCCTTCTTCTAAGTTAAGGAAGCAACCTTTAGGAATCAATGAAGGGGTCCATAATGCATAGCCCATGACCATGAACCAAACTCCTTGGAACGTAATACTAGCTGACCTAACAAAGCTAACCATGAAACTTTTTGGGAGACCGATCCCCATGAGAGCGGTGGCTAGAGAAACAACTATGATAATTTGTAGAAGTAAGTGGTACTGGCCTTCAACTCCCATGTGATCAGCTGAGTGAAGGTGGAAGAGGAAAAGTTGTTGACCAAAGGCTAGTGCGCCAAGAAATTGTGTTAGACCATACTGTGCTTTAGGCCCAATTCTATCAAGAAGAATAGCAAAGGCCGCATAAACAAAGAAAGTAATTGATATCGAGGAGTGCTCAAAGTTGTGAAGGTGGTTTGATGGTATGGTTCCATCAGTATCAAATGGTTGGTGATTTCTAGGACCAATAAAGAGCTCCATGGATACAGAAATAGAGCTGCCTAACATGATGAGAAAGAGCTCCAAGTACCTTAATCTTGAAGTAGGGAACCATGGAGAAGATGTGTAGGAGTTTGGTTGTTGAGCATGGAGTTTGATATGGCTAAAGAGGTGCCATAAACCAAGAGCAAGGAAGGCAAAGCCCGGAGCCACATGACCCACTAAAGTACCCATTGACACGAGCACAATTCTTTCCTTCGAGGTATGTTTTGTCCTGAGGGAAAAGAAATATAAAAAAAGTGGTCTTGTTGTTGATGGTTTTGGCCAGAAAGCAATGAAGAGGAGAACGAGGAGTGACCTGCTAGGATTGGAGGAGAGGGACGCTATTTAAGAGGGAGTTATTGTTGAAATCTTAAGAGGTCTAGAGGGTTCTGTAAGGACTAAACTTTGAATATTTGCTATGGCTCAAGAGAATAAGGTTTTAATCCATGGTTGACCTTATGGCTTTGGCACATAAGCTACGATCTAAGACGAGGTAGCTAGCAGCCTGTCTTCTAGAATGGAATGGTGTGTACAATTGACAAGTATAATCCCTTCTTTAATCCAATCTTTTCCAATGACAAATTTGCCCTTCTATCAAGTCTAAATGTCACATGAAGTTATTACCGAGGCTCATGTCTTCGACGTCATAATTTCAAATATATTATGGTGGGGTTCATATGCTTGCTACTTAGAACATTGAAATGTATTGATTTGGAATTTTGGTGATTTGATTGTTGTTCATCAACCCCCTCCGGCGATTTTTTTTTTATAAAGGAAATAATCTTTTTTATAACTTTAATTTAAAAGACAAATTTATTGAAATGACATTTTATTTAAAATAATAAATGGCATAATTCTCATCAAGTTAACACCCCAGCTGAACTGTCAGTGATTGTGTTTTTTTCTTCATGTTGCCTATCTGTGTGCAAAATAAATGGATATATTATTCCCTACCTTCAAAGAAGTTTCTAATTTGAAGAGGAAAGATTCCCCTTCAAAGAAGTTTCTAATAGATGTTTCTAATTTGGACCAAGAGGAAAATCATCATCTTCGTAGATGCTTCTAATTTGAACTAAAAAAGAAATTCTACGGATTTTTCTAAGTTTTACTGCAGTTACATGCACGGATATTGCTTTTCTTTTTTTTTATTTTAAGTTAATTTATTTTAAAAAAAATTATCTATATTTTCTTTAAAAAGAAATGATGCCATCTTAAAAAAAAAATTATCTATATTTTCTTTACAGTGTTATTAATTGATTGGATGATAAAATTAATTACACCTTCAAAAGTGTTAATCTTTAACGTTATCCTCTCAAGGCAATCCATGGCGAGAAAGTCACGTTGGAAGCTGAGGTTGACTCATCCATCTCCATACATATATATCCATGATCCAATTAATAAAAAAATAATTATTTTATATTAGTCCCAAGGGTATTCTCGTCCAATAAACATTCCACGGTCAAATTGTTGATCAATTTCTAGAACTTAAAATAATTAATTTCCCGTGTACAATATTCAAAAACCAATTTGTTTTTGCATTTTCTTCTTGGATTAGCACACATTCTAGCTATACCTAACACCGTATAGAAATACTCAAACATAAAATAATAGCATAGAAAAGTCAACCATATGGAAGTTGTGCTTGCCAAAAGCCTCAAGTAAAGAGAGAGACACAGAGGAATAAAAAAAATTGTGTACGCAAATGAAAGAACTATGAATTTTCCGATTTGTTGATTAAAATCTCAATTAAAGATTCTATTTTATGTCCAAAACTTGATCAACAAGAAACCATGTTTTATGAATCTATTTTATTTCATCTTTCTTTATATTTTTTCTTTTAAATTCACTTTTCACTCTTTTAATTACTATTTTTTTATTTGAGATAAATTTTTAAAATTATTTTTATTTATTTGCTTTTTTTAGGATTTTTTATTGATTTTGAAAATGACTCGGGTTTTTTTTTAATCTTTTTAATTGTTGTTTTTTGTTGGATTTACTCTAACTAATCAATATTAAATTGATTAGAAATTTAGTTTATTGATTATTCCTGAATCTATGATTTAATGAGTTGTATGTTTGAAATCTCTGTTTAGGTTTAGAAGGTTCGACCCAAGTTTTCTTATTTTTTTCCCCTTCTTTAAAGTTGTTTTTTTTTTTTTTCCAGTTTTATCATTCAACATTTATATAATTAGTAATTAGACTTTTTTTTTCATTAACTGCCTTCTATATGATTTTTTTAACTGTGTATTTTTCCTCATTTCCTATATTTTGTTTTGGTTTATTTATGTATCAACTTTTTTTTCTTGGTCGCGTCTATGCCCCGGGTTAATTTTTTTTAGAAAAAAATTAAAATACACTTGCGTCATAAATTTGCAAATGTTTTTAATTTCATAATCTTCCATTTTTTATGTTTTAAATTTGGTCCCCGTTTTTTTTATTGTTATTTGTTTTGTTTGGCGTCATCCTCCATGATTTTTGTTTTCCTATCAAATTTGATTCTTATTTTTTTATTGATATTTTTTCATGATTTCATCATTCCAAATTAAATTGGTTGGATATTAAGCTTCTTGATTCAACCCGAATCCAATATTTCATAGGTTACGAGTTTTAGAGATTAGACCAAGTTTAAGAGGTTTGCTTGAGTTTACTTTGTTTTTTTTTTCTCTTTTTCTAAGCTATTTTTTTTTTTTACATTTTTCCTTTTAGTTTTAATTTGTTATTTTTTTATTTGACTTCTATAAGGTTAGTTTCAGATTTATGATCATAGTCACAAGTTTCAAAGGTTAATGTGAGTTGATTTTTTTTTGTCATTTTTAAATTTATTTATTTCAATTTTATCATTCAATACTTGATGCATCTAAAAAATAATATTTTTAAAATGTTTTTTATTTGGAAATGTATTAAAATAATATTTTTTATTTTTTAAAAATTATTTTTGATATCAGCCCATCAAAATAATCTAAACACACAAAAAATATTAATTTAAAATAAAATAAAATAAAATTTAATTTAATTTTTTTTAAAAATACATTTTTAAAATGTAAAAACAAATAGTTCATATAACAAGATTCTTGAAGGTATGAGATCATATAAAACCATGTCTTTAAATTCTGTGGATCATTTCTTATCCGGTAAAACTGTGGACTTGATGATGTTTTGTAGTTGTAATCAACGAATGATGATGTTCAAAACTGGGGATTTTTCAACCGCGAAAAGAGAAAAAAAAACACCTGAAGAGTCAAATTTCAATCCATCTGGGCACTTGATCCTCGAGTCAGTTCCATTATTTATTTATTTATTGCGCTAAATTGACATTCATTTGATCAACACTATATGTGCTAGTTCAAAATCTTTTTTGTTTTTGTTTTGAAGTAATAAAATCTAGAAGAGCTGCGTTACAATTTCAAATCCCAAAACTGCTTTTTATTTTTATTTTTTAATAAAACAGAAACCCACATAATTGTGCCATTGGAGGAAAAATAAAGAATTCTTATTACTGATAATTACAGTTATTTTTTAAAATGTTTTTCTTATCAAAATACATTAAAATAATATTTTTTTTATTTTTTAAAAATTATTTTTAAAATCAGTGTGGTTATCAATACAAAATGAAAAATCAAACTTCTAGAAAATGGTTAATGCTACGTGGCATCATATAAATACAAGTATATTTTCAAGCTTTAGCTCAGTCAGTATTTGTTTTTATGATTAAACTTATTTTTTTAATTATTTTTCATTTAAAAAATATTAAATTAATATTTTTAAGTATTTTTTAATAATTTTAATAAGTTGATATTAAAAATATATTAAAATATAAAAAACATATTTTTAATATATTTTTAAAAACACTTACTAATCAAACATAATACAAAAATGCAATTTTGCATGCCAAGCATAAGCTTCCAATTGTTGCTGATTAGTCACGAATTTAAATAATAGGCGGGGCTATGGGCCATAGGGTATTAAAAACTTATCCCTATAAAAGCTTACGCCGTATGCAAAGTCAGTTAAAAAAATATCCTACGTTTGATATTGTCAGTTAAAAATATATTCTGAGGTAGGTTTTAAAAATAATAAAATATATCTAAATATTTTTTTATTTTTTTACTATCATATTAAAATAATTAAAAATAACTAAAATAAATTAATTTAATATATTTTCAGGATAAATACACTTTTAAAATATACTCAAACATGTAACTGCTGTGGTCAATTCGTGTGACTTGTTCCGCCCCGTCCCGGGTTCGACCCTCTATGTGTACGCCTGTCACCCCCGCGGTGCCTTACCTGCTCCTGGGCTTGCAGGATGTCCAGCGGGCCGTGGAGAATAGTCGTGGTGCGCGTAAGCTGGCCCGGACACCCCACGTAAATCAAAAAAAAAAAAAAAGTAGGATTAATATTTTAACTTTTTTTTTTATCTTATAAAATCACCAAGTATAAAATTGAGCCTTCGTCTACCCAAAATTTGATGCACGTAATAGGTAGTGTATATCAACCTTGAGCCAATAGTTATTAAGGACAAAAAATACCCATCGCTAAATATAAAATCTAAGACAGAAGGCAAGAGTAACGCAGTTACGCAGGGATACAGTATTAGCAAACTCAAGCTATGTGCTATTGATGGGCTGATCCCAATACAGGAGTCAGTGAAATTGCAGCTTCGCATTTCAAAAGAAGGGGAGCATGCATGTCAGGTAGACCAGAAATCAGAAACAAAGGAAACAGCAGCCAAGAATCGGCAGCAGCAGAAATTCCAGCAGCTAGGTCGGTGCAAGAAGTCCTCGCAGGAGGAGGATTTTCAGCGCTTAAGTCAGCAACCTGAGGTAGCTAGTATCCAATGAGAAATTAGAGAGGATGAAAGAGGAAGTATCATACAAGAAAAAGGAGAAGAAAAATCCAGGTTTGAGAGGCTTTATATGTGGCAGAAACAGTCTTGAAGTCAGCAACTCGACCGGCCCGGCAGAATTAGGTCCATGAATTGAGGACAATTCTGACTGCAGCTTGTTACAATAATTTTAGATTAGATTAGGATTATCCTCACCAGTTATCTTTCATAATCCTAGGATAGGATTATTGAACATTCAATCAAGAATTAACCCACAAGAAAATATCAAATAATTTTTACTTGAGTTTTCATTAAACCTTCTCAACTCAAAAATTTAAAAATATATCTTTTAAAATGAAAGAATTTGTACATAATCATACTATCATGTAATATTAATTAATTTAATTAGAAACTTGTACAAACTCCCGATACTATTAATTAATACTAATTAAAAAAAATAATAGTGAAATTTAAATTCATCATTTTTTTTTATAGTAATCGAGATATATTATTAATACAATACCATTAAAAAGATGACAACCAAGAAAAGCTTACAATAAAAAAAAGAAAGGAAATAAAAACAAAAGCTAAACATGCCTATTAGAAAACAATAAAACACTATTAGAACATCTCATTAAGTCATTGTCTTTATAAGTAAAATTAGGAGTACTCCCTTTAATCCATTGAACAAGACGATCATAATTGCGAGACCAATTTATAGCGTACTTCTTTTAATTCATTGAACAAGACCATCATAATTGCGAGACCAATTTATAGCTTGCTCCTCGAATAAGAATTTATTTCGGGCTATCCAGATACTCTAAACAATCCCAACACACAACATGAAAATAGCCCTTCGCTGAAACTTTCCTCTCATCATACTACCACCATTCCTGCAAGAGAGTGTCAACTGAATTCAACTTATAACCCTGGTAAACAATCCATCCCATTAAATGGGTCCAAAACCTCTAGGTTTCGTAACAATGAAGGAATAAATTCATAATTATTTGATTAACAAAAATCTAAAACTATATCATAAAATTATTTTAATTCAATATCTTAAGTTAATTATTAATTGAGATTTCAATATATAATTTATATTATTTTATAAAATAGCCAGGTTAAGCCAAGATCCTCATGTACTAAAATTATTAAATCTGAAATTTGTTGCATCTCCTGCAAATTAAGAAATGTTTTTTTTTTCATGACTTAAAATTTAACATGACTTCAATAAAATCATTTCTTGTAAATAACTTACATGAAAAAAAATTATGTGAGAACAAAAAATCATCAATTATTTGAAATTATGGTTACAATCACCAAACGTAAAAGAAAAATAATAATGAATTATGAATGATCGACTAAAGGATTACAGAAAACGAACACAAAGACTCATTAAAATGAAATAACATGAACATTTTTCAACGAAATGGAAATATAACATCTGGGTTTAGTTTTTTTACATACAAACACAACGATGAACCCAACCCCAAAGAATATATAATCCATTAGTGCAAACCATACAATTTCGACCCTACCAGCACACTTTTTCAATAGCCAAATATATACCACAAAGATACAGTCGATTTTAATTAATGCATAAGGAGAAGATTACTACTTCAATTTAATTTCTTACATCTTCTACCTTTCCATGTCAAAAGGGGCAAACCCTCTTTCCACAAGCAAACTCTTCGAGCCCTCTAATTTGTTTTTCTTCAGAGATTCAATGTCGCTAGTCTCTTCATGTATCTCTTCAAATTCCTCTGCCAATGATGAGTACTTGACATTCTTGCTATATGTTTCAACCATGGCCAAATACAAGGTTATAGCGAAAATGGTGATTCCGATGACAAACCAACCAAATTGAATATTCACTAATGATTTGGCACGATGCAAGGCCTCTTCGCTAGTGCATCTTACTATTTTGTGACCATCATCATTGTAAAGTGAGCAGCCCTTAGGAATCAACCCTGGGGTCCATAACATAAACCCCATGACTACGAACCATACACCTTGGAACAATATACAAAGAGACCTAACAAAGCTAACCAAGAAACTCTTAGGGAGGCCAATTCCCATAAGAGCGGTGGCCAAGGAAATGACTACAACATTTTGTAGAAGTAGATGGTATTGGCCTTCAAGACCTTTGTGGTCAGTTGAGTGGAGGTGGAACATGAGGAGCTGTTGGCCAAAGGCTAATGCTCCTAAAATGTGTGTTAGACCACGTTGAGCTTCAGAACTAATTTTATCAAGAAGTATAGCAAACGTTGCATAGACGAAGAAAGACATTGATATTAAGGAGTGTTCAAAGTTTCGGAGATGGTTTGATGGTATAGTTCCATCAACATCAAATGGATGATGTTTTTCTGGCCCGATGAAGAGCTCCATTGATATGGAAATGGAGCTCCCTAACATGATCAGATAGAGCTCCAAATACCTTAGTTTTGTGGTGGGGAACCATGGAGAGGAAATGTAAGAGTTTGGTCGTAGAGAATAAAGTTTGATGTGGTTAAAGAGATGCCATAAACCTAGTATAAAGAAAGCCATGCCTGGTAAGACATGCCCTATAAAACTGCCCATCTTTGTGTGTGTGATGTGAGGTAAGAGAGAGTGCAAGAAGTTCAATTTGTTTTGAATGGGGAGGTAGAGGAGTATGCAAGTTCTTTTATAGTACTTTGCTTTGGGAGTATATGACGATTTAGATTTTAATTTTTTTTAAAATTTTTTTAGAATTATAGGTTTTCTTGTCAAATTAATAAGTCTGTGTTATGATAATTTTAGATTAGATTCCAAAAATCTATCAAACAAATTCTAATAGTTTTCATAAAAACAACTATACTATCAACGTATATATAAAAAATAAAATTAATATATTATCTTACCAAAAGATAATATGATTTTAAAAAAAACAATACTCTTTACACTATAAGTAGGATATTTACGAAAAAATAATTTACAATATTAATTATAGACTTAAATTGGATGGTGCTGAAACCAAGGCAGCCATGTAGTGGCAAGAGGTATATATATGGTCTCTGTGAGGTATGTTTAGAGCTTAGTGAGTATAAGACGGGGGTAATTTTATTTTTATTTTTATTTTTATTTTTGTTTAAATCATCGCCTATATTTGTATCTTATTATAGAGAAATTTATATATTCTGTAAAAATAGATAATTGATTAAATCATGTGAATTATATATATTTTATCGAATATATCTTCTCAATTTCTATATATTTGATTTACATGTTCATATAAAATATTTATCCCATGCATCGTCTTAAACTAATTTATCCCGATATCAAAGAGCAAATTTGTGCAAAAGGTATTGAAAGTAAAAGTATCACTCTTGAATTCTCCCACCAAAACCTTACTTCAGTGCTAATCATTTCTTTTTATCCTTCTTTACTTGTAATTTAAAGAACAAACTGTTAACAAGTTCACAAGTACTTGTTCCTTAATAAGTTAACTAATAAGCTGCAGCTTCCTGGCAGTTTCCTAAAGCATTTCCTCCCTCTTGCTTACACAAAAATCTTCATCATTAGCCGATGTCCAGCTTCATTGTACAACAATTTGTTGTGATTGGCATAAATATTATGCTTGTTTAATCACAGAACACGAGACTAATTAGCTGCTGCTGCTTTTTTTTTTTTTCTTTGAGAATGACAGGCCTAGCTAGTTACATCAAGTGAAGTGCAAAATAAATTCCATGAACGAATGTGTATATTTTTAAATTTGTGAGTTAGAACAAAACACATACTACGATACACCACAAAATCAAATGAAATACATAAGGGCACATGGAACAAGGAAATTTGTGAGTGCTACAAACGAAGTTGCTAGTACATGCATGATAAATAATCAATCTAAGAATCAACCTGCTATAAGATAGTAAGAAGACTTGTTGGTGAAGTGAAAAGTTTGCTTTCGTACTAAAATTTGTTAGCTATCGGACTGGACAAAACATAGACTGGTTTTGATTTATATGTAATTGATATTTTGTTTGGTTTGTTTATAGGGTTGTAGTTTAAGAAACGCGTGAGATTTTTTTTTAATGTTATTATGTAATTTTTTATAATGACATTACAACCATCTTGTTGAGCTCTTAATTCTTAATTTCTAATAGCAGAACAATGTCTATGAAGAAGTATCAACAATTTGTTCTTGAACCAATTCTTGAATGATTGTTAATGGCTAAGTTAAGCCGGATTGTGAGATGTTTATGGTTTACATTATAGTTCGTTGTTATATTTCAAGTTGTAGTTATAAAAATAGTGTAAACCTGATTCCATCCTATTAGATGCAGTAATTACTTTAGCCTCCAATCATAATGCTATATCGTATTTCGAATGAATTATTGGATCTCTCTGTGTATTTGTCACGCATGCCATAAGAATATATATATATATAGTAATCAATCTAAGAATCAACCTGCTATAAGACAGTAAAGACTTGTTGGTGAAGTAAAAAGTTTGCTTTTGTATTATAGGTTCTTCCTCTCCCATATGCCACCTATCGAATTGGACAAAATCTCACTCAATAATAGACTGATTTTGATGCTCAAGTAATTGAATATTGATTGTGAATATTCACATTTTCAAACTGGTGTTCATATTAGAAGATATAGCAAATCAACGAGAAAGAGTTGTTGTTTGAAGTAAAAGTTGATATGCAATCAAAGGACAAACAATGTGTGTGTGTGTATATATATATATATATATATCAGATACTGTCCTAAGGTTTAAATAAAAAAATAAAAAATAAAAAAGAGATTCTTTCTTAACTATGAGGCCAATCTTTACAAGGTTTATCGATGGCATAGGAAATTACAAATTAAAAATTACAAATATTTAGGGGCCATAAGTGAAGACTTGTATCAATCAGAGATGGCCCATTGTAACGTCCAAGATGTATATGTGAAACCCTAATAAAAAGCCTATTGGTCAGGATGTGGCCTAATGCTGGGTCTTGAGAGAAGAGATGACCCTGAAGTTTAGTGGGTGGAGAGAATGGGCTTACTGGCTTTTAAGCCCATTCCTACTTGAAAGTCCAAGTTCTTTGTGATAGAGGAATTGCAAGAATTTAATTTTTTTTTTCTGAACTTAAATTAAATGAAACTAAATGGGTTTAATATTTTGCAGGCCATATTGGCATAATGGAAAGGCTAATACCATTGATTTGTCGTATTTTGTCATGGATTTTTGTATTTGTAACTATTAATTATAAAACAAGTCAATGCAGACTTAATAAATAAATAAATAAAAGGAGTTACTAATTTAATTCTGCTTCTTATCATAATCATCATGGCCTTGGAAAAAAGTAATTTCTTAATAATAAAAAATTAAAGATTACCTAATATCAGCACAGATGCTAGCTCCTGTTTAAATGTTGTCCCTCGCTATTGAACATGGCCACAATTTCCAGGGCTAGAATTTGTCCACGTCATTCTCAGCACCCACCCTCCTCTCTTCCTTGGCCATTGTTCTCAGAACCCTAGACGGCAAAGCTATATGCGTTCAAGAAAGAAATGCCATTTTTTTTCGTGTCTACTAGTCATGTGATCCGTGTTTTGCCACGGTTATTAAAAAAATTATGTATACTAGTTTTTTGAAGTATTTTTTTAAGTAGAAATAAAAAAATTTATGTATATATATAATTAAATAATTCAAGAAATATACATGTTAATAAATTAAAAATATAACCATTAACCTAACTAAAAATAAAACCACAAGATAAAAGTAAATTAAGATATTTAATCTTGGAATACAGGATATTTATTTTGTTATATTTGTTAAATCTTGTTAATTAAAATAATTTTTTATCCTATCAAGTGATAATAAAAATAAACGTACATATTAAGTTGTTTGAACAAAATAAAAAAAAATATAATGTAAAATTGTACCTATTAGAAAAATTATGTGATTTTTTTATTTTAAAAAATAAAATTCATTTATATTAAATATTAAAAAATATATATATATACAAATGGAGGTGCTGCATGGAGAAGAAGATAGGCAATTACCTCTCTCAATTTTATTTTTAAAAAAATTCAATTCGGCTCCCATTAAGTTTAGTACTAGTGGTTCAATTTTTTTCTATTTCTTTTCAGACATTTGCCTCCAACTTTAATATTCCAAGAAATTAATCTCGTTTAGTTTTCTAAACCAGTTACATGACCCGTGATGCTGCGGGTTAATTTTTTTTACATAAAAATATATATAAAAAACTAAGATCTAAAAGTGTTAGGTGTTTTTGCAAAGTTATACCCAAGAGTCTTGGGTTTCGCTCCAATGCCTGACCCAAGAGTAATATTTATAATATTAATAAAACATTAAACTTGCATTACTCAAGTTTAAGTGAGTCTGGCTGCAATACCAAACCTAATAGTCTTGGATATGGGTCTGGCTATAAGGTTGTGCTATAAAAGTGTGATAATTAAATAGATTAATTAAAAAGAAAAAAAAAACAACAGGAAGAAAAAAACTAATGAATAAAAAGAAAAGAAAAATTGAATTAACTGGGTTAACTCTTCAAACCAAGTTAACCCGTCAAACCTTAGATTCGTATCTTGAAAGTTTGATAATTATATAGAAAAAAAATTTGACGGGTTACCCAGAATTAACTGGGCTAACCCGTCAAACCCGGGATCCGTGTCAAGAAAGTTTGATAACTAAATAGAAAAAAATTGAACATTAACAAACTAAATTAAATGAAAAAAATTAATTAAAAAGAAAAAAAAAACAAACAAAAGACATCAGCATTTTCACTGTCGACTGCACTGTGCAGTCCACATTCAAAAGCATAGAAACGATAAAAAAGCAAAAAAAAAAAAAACTAAAGGCATCAGCCGATAACTAAATAGAAAAAAATTTAATATTAATGAACTAAATTAAATAAAAAAAATATTAATTAAAAAAATAAAAGAAAAAAACTTATAAGAAGAAAAATAATCTAAATTAACTGGATTAACCCGTCAAATCTGAGATTCGTGTCATGAAAGTCTGATAATTAAATAGAAAAAAAATTTTATATCAACAAACTAAATAAAAAAATAATTAAAAATAAAAAAAAAGAATTCATCAACTTTTTCACCGTGAACTGCATTGTGCAGTCCATAGTAAAAAGCATAAAAAGAAAAACAAAAGCATAAAAAAAATGACATCAGCTTTTTCACTGTGGATTGCATACAATATTAAAAGATGAAATCGGAAGAAAAAAACTAATGAGAAAAAAAAATCTGAATCAACTAGGTTAACCCGTCGAACCTGAGATTCGTGTCATGAGAATGTGATAACTAAATAGAAAAAAGATTTAATATTAATGAACTAAATAAAAACGAGATTAATTAAAAAGGAAAAAGCAAAGAGAAAAAAACCACAAGAAGAAAAAAACTAATGAAGAAAAAGAAAAAGAGTCTTAATCAACTGGGTTAACCCGTCAAACCCGGGATCTATGTCATGAAAGTCTGGTAATTAAACAGAAAAAATTTAATATTGAGAAACTAAATTAAAAAAATAATAATTAAAAAACAAAGAAAAAAAAAACTAAAGGTATCAATTTTTTCACTGTAGACAACACTGTGCAGTCCACAGCAAAAGGCTTAAAAAGAAAAAAAAAAAAAAACAAAGGCATACGCCATGGGTTAATTTTTTTTCTTGCATACAAAATATCAAAAAAGGCTAAGATCTAATAGTCTTAGGTCTTTATACAAAGATATACCCAAGAGCCTTAGGTCTAGCTGCAACGCTTGACCCAAGAGTAATATTTATAATATTAATAATTATGTTAAACTTACATGACTCAAGTTTAAGTGAGTGGCTGCAACACCGGACCCAATAGCCTTGGATGTGAGTCTGGCTGTAAGGTCGTGTTATAAAAGCGTGATAATTAAATAGATTAATTAAAAAAAACAAAGAAAAAAAACCAACAGGAAGAAAAAGCTAATGAAGAAAAAGAAAAAAAAATCTGAATTAACAGGGTTAACCCTTCAATCTAGGTTAACCCATCAAACTTAGGATTCACGTCATGAAAGTTTGATAACTAAATAGAAAAAAAATTAACGAGTTAACCCAGAATTAACTGGGTTAACCCGTCAAGTCTGGGATACGTGTCATGAAAGTTTGATAATTAAATATAAATAAAATTTAACATTAACAAACTAAACTAAACAAAAACATTAATTAAAAGGAAAAAAAAATTTCGGGTTAACTCGTTAAACCCGGGATCTATGTCATGAAAGTTTGATAACTAAATAAAAAAATGAACATTAACAAACTAAATTAAACAAAAAAAAATCATTAAAAGAAAAAAACACAAAGAAAAAAGAAAAAAAAACCATAAAGACATGAAAGAAGAAAAAAATAATAAATAAAAACAAGAAAATAAACAAAAAAATTAAAAAAAAATAACTTGACTTTTCACCATGAACTGTATTGTGCAGCCGTGCATAGTGAAAAAATAGTTTTAGTTTATTAGATAATTATTATTATTATTATTATTATTATATAATATAATAGTGCTCTTTTGAAACTTTGGCTTGTGAAGCACACCGAACTTTTATTTCCATTTGGCTCCCACTATGTTTAGTATTAGTGGTCCAAATTTGTTCGTTTTCTTTTCAGAGAGTTGCCTCCATTTTTTTTTTTTAGTTTAACATGGATATCCGGGCTAGCTTATACGTACCTCGACTAATTTCATGGGCCCTGAAGTTAACGATCATGTAAGTTTTCAGTAGCCATCATATGAGCAACCACAGGGCTCGAACTCGAGATCACAGAGAGAACAAACCTTTTGATCCCAAGCTTTTATCACTGGACTACTAAGCTGGATGGTTAGTTGCCTCCAACTTTAGTATTCCAAGTAATTAATCCCATTTAGTTTTCTAAAAGCTCTTTTGGCTTGTGGGGCAGACCGAACTTTTCTTTCAAGACGTCGAGAAAGAATTATGGAGGAATCAAAACTGAATAATAAACAAACAGAAGAGTATTGTATTTTAAAATAATTTTTGTTTGAAAAGGCCTTAAATTGATATGTGTGAAAAGAAATTAAATTAATGTTGTTTTTTTATTTATAATTTTAAATTAAAAACATAAAAAATATTGAAAAATATTTTTAAAAATTATTAATTTCATAGTGGGACCTATTAAATTAATTTTTTACATATTTCATCTTATTAGAGCTATACAAATTGACAGTGTTTTGATTTTTAATGATTAGTTATTTAACAGCTACTTGCTGTTTTTTTTTATGTTTTTGTTTTCCAACTTTTACTCTATGTTTTACAATCTCTAGATTTTTTAACAAATAACTTCTTGTTCTTATACTTCTGGCTCTTCTCTAAATGACTATTTTAATAATTCTTTTATTATTATAAAAAATATTAATTTAATCCTATTATTATCAAATATTAAATTTATAGTGCCTCATTGTCTTTTTGTAGCGTGGAGGATCAAAAGCCGAAGGGCCTACCAGAAAAGAAGAAAGTGCATATAATGATGTCGATAATGGAGGACAAGTGGTAATTGGTTTCTGTAAATTAAGGTCCAACAACCCTACGTAGGACTTTTCTGTCGCGGCCACCTCTGGCTGGCTTGACTGAAACTACGTGTTTGCTTTGATCTATGTTTAATTCTTTTAATAATTAATAATAATATTTATGTCAAGAAAGAAGTGTGAAATTTGAATATCTTGAATGGGATTAATAGTTTTTGTATTTTTTGAAGATCTTCCTGTGTAGCCCAGCTTGAAAAAACGAATAAAAATTCAGAATTATCATGCTATCTATGATCATAAGGAATTATTTTTAGTTGAATATATTTTATTTAATAGCATCTAATAGAAAAATAAGGAATTGGAACTTCCTCGTATATGGCACGAGCACACTTAAATTTATTCATAAATTGATTGAGGGAATAATATTGTAGGTACGAAGCACACCACTTGCAATGGAAGGCCAATTCTAGAAAATGATTGATTAATTTCATCCCATCTCTTAATATAACCATCATCCTTCAAATTAGATGCTTAATCAAATGAATAAAAGCAAGTAATACCTAATTAATTAGCATATACGCTCAAGGTAACATAGATTATATATATATTTTAAAATGATTTTAACGATATATCTCTATATTCTATATTTTTATATCCATATGATATATTCAAATACAATAAATTGTTCACTATGCTAACTTTAAAATAAAAATAAAAAACTCAATTGAGAGATAAAAAATCATTCACTACTACACCAACCCCTTGGTGTTGGTCTACTATATATAGTATCCAAACTTATATACATTTACTATGCTATGTACACTATTGATCATAGCCACACAATAATGTCAACAAAGGCTAGAGTTTTCTCTACTATAGTTTCTCAATCCATCCTCCTCACCCTCCTCTCTTCCTTTGTCACCGGAGAAAACCAAGATTTTGTCAGAAGCCTAGACCGCAAGCTATATGGGTTGAAGAAAGAAAAGCTAACACATTTTCGTGTGTATTGGCATGACATTTATAGTGCCCCCAACCCTACAGCCATGCCCATAGTGAGACCACCTTCCAACACATCAGCAACTCTTTTCGGTTCTATAAGCATGATCGATGATCCATTGACAGAAAAGCCAGAACTAAGCTCGAAATTGATAGGAAGAGCTCAAGGGTTTTATGGATCAGCAGGACAAGAAGAAACTGCCCTTTTGATGGCCATGAACTTTGTTTTCCTTCAAGGCAAGTACAATGGTAGCACCATTAGCATACTAGGGAGGAACCATGTTTTTTCCAAGGTGAGAGAGATGCCGGTGATCGGAGGTAGTGGGCTTTTCCGGTTTGCCAGAGGATATGCTCAGGCCAGTACTCACAGTTTTGATCTAAAATCTGGTGATGCTGTCGTTGAGTATAATGTCTATGTATTGCACTATTGATGCCATGCCCGGCCCCTTATCTAGAAAGTTATTTTCTTTTGGCTTTGCGGTGTCTTTCAATAAGTTGATGAGTGCAGAGTAGGTTGTCATTTGTAATCTGAGTTGTGCGCATGCGTGTTAAAGTTATTGGAAAGAAAAAACAAATTAACAAGTGGGAATTTCTTACCTAAATCACAACTAGAAAATTGATTTATGATTTACACGGACGGAATATTTTCATTAGAATAAAAATCACGGATCCAGAACATGTGCAGTTCAACCACAATGCGGCTCTGCTTAGCTCCTTCGGGAACCAATTTGAATTCTGCTGCCACCCGACGGTGACTATCATCCTCCCAATCCGTTCTTAAGCCTTGATAAACTCTCCCTTGCTCACTCCACATGCATCTTCCAAATGTTTTTTCACAAATTCTTTTTAATATAGGCCATTAAGTTCCACAGTGCAAACTGAGATTGGTAGTGCATTGGATTGAGATCTTTCTCATTGAAAAAATAGAAGAAAGAATGGGAAAAATGCTGTGTATGCAACAAAATTCTCTTATTTCGGTGCAAACTGAGATCGGTTGTGAAATCCATGTTACGGCGAGTTCGCTGTGTATTTCTGTCATCAACAACCAACCCTCTATTTCACATCCTATATGCCAGCTTTTGGTTGCATCGGAACCAAGCAAGAAGGGAATGCAGCAAAATGATCAACCCTGCGATTCAATTGATAATAATAGAAAACTAACATGTAAAAAGCGTTAAGATGATAATTGTTTTTTAAAATATTAAAATAATAATAGATTAAAACGATTTTAGTATCCTAATAACCCGTGTCATGGTCTCTATTTGAGTTAATAATTTTTTTATAATTTTTTTTAATTATATAATAAAAATATATGGTCATAAAATTAAACATCAATCTAAAAATAAACACTTATTTGAGATAAAAATAACCCTATAAAAAAATAAAAATAAATTTTATAGTTTATTTTTCAATCAATCAAATATTAAAGGATAAAATTAAAAAAAATTAAAAAATAAAAAAAATATATCTAACTAGTGGATAAATTCATCAAATTCATGAATAGAATAAACAAAAACAGCGTACAAAAACCTTTAAATTACACCTTATAATGGTGTCAGCATTAATCCGAGCCAGACATCGCGTTGAGACAAAAGTGTTATCTTTTTCTTCTTGTACATTCTTAAAAGCTGCAAGAAATGGATTAGTTACAAGCTATATATATATGCTATTGATTTAAAGGTCTCGGTGACCTAATCTCATCGATCAATGGGTCCGATTTTAATATGGTATTTAATTTATCATTTTGCAGCCTTGTGTTATACAAGCAAATGACATAGCTAGCTAACTGGTTGCCATGATTTCTCTATGAATCCATTGGAAGATAACTGGCTGGTATTAAATTTATCGTTTATCTTGTAATCATGCATATGCCATTTCCGGCAACATTTAAAAAAATTGTATAAAAAGATCGACACTAAACTAGACAATACTTTGTCTCAAAGCTATGTTGTCTCCGGCTGTTAAAAACCCAGTATGTTGGAATTTCTATACAAAGAATCCAGTCAAAATTGAACAAATATTAACATAAAATTTGAGTGATTGGAGACCAATTGAATTAAGCATTGACTGGTTTTTTTTTTAAAAAAAAGAAACACAAAAGAAAGAAAAAGGTTCGATCTTGGAAGACTCAAACTTGGCGAATATCCTCCAGAAAATGATCCCACCACTTTATCATTTTATACTTCTTATATAACAATACATATTTATATTATAATACAATTTATTATGCGATCTAGCTAATCAATGATTTAGTAATTAAACCGATAACCCATTAAGCTTCTTAATATGGTTGATTTTAATAATATTGGTGCTAAGAGTGTTATTTAAAAGGTTTTGGTGCCACAATCCTACATGGTCTAGCGATATTAAACCTTTTTCTCAAGTGTTTGTTTTAATTTGCGTTACAATTTGTGTTTTAAATTATTTTTCACTTTAAAAAATATTAAATTGAGATTTTTCATATATTTTTAAATGATTTTGATGTACTAATATAAAATATAAAATAAAATTATCTAACAAAATTATTTTAATATAATTTTAATTAAAAAACATTTTAAAAAAATATAATAAACCACAATATCAATCTTACATTTCGTGTATATTAAGTGTTGAAGTTCATCGTATGATCATATCAAATCATTGTGTTTTTTAATTATTTTTTTTAACAAATAGTAAATAAAAATAAATTCTTTTACATTAAAGTAGAATCTTTTAACTCTGTTTTGTTCTTCAAGTTATGTCTTGGAACAATTATTTATTAAAGAAATAGCACTCACATGATGGGCATATATATCGCAGGTCCAATTTAAATACTACTGATGGAGCCAACCGTACAAAAAAATGGAGTTACTGAGTTCTAACAAAAAAGAAATAGCACCTACTACTCTTGTTTCTTGAAGTAATCATCACGGACTTGGAAATAATAATTTCTTAATAAAATATAATAAGACTACATACCCAATACCAGCACGATGCTAGCTTTGATGCTTTATATAAATGCTGTACTTCAATAGTGAACATGGCAACAATTTCCATGGCTAGAATTGTCCCCATTATGGTTTCCAAACTCATCATTCTCAGCACCATCCTCTCTCCTTTAGCCATTATTCATGCTTCAAAAGAAAATCAAGGCTTTGTAAGAAGCCTAGACCGCAAGCTATATGGGTTCAGGAAAGAAAAGCTAACCCATTTTCGGGTTTATTGGCATGACATTTATAGTGCCCCCAACCCTACAGCCATGGCCATAGTGACATCACCTTCCAACACATCAGCAACTCTTTTCGGTTCTATAAGCATGATCGATGATCCATTGACAGAAAAGCCAGAACTAAGCTCGAAATTGATAGGAAGAGCTCAAGGGTTTTATGGATCAGCAGGACAAGAAGAAACTGCCCTATTGATGGCCATGAACTTTGTTTTCCTTCAAGGCAAGTACAATGGTAGCACCATTAGCATACTAGGGAGGAACCATGTTTATTCCAAGGTGAGAGAGATGCCGGTGATCGGAGGTAGTGGGCTTTTCCGGTTTGCCAGAGGATATGCTCAAGCCAATACTTATAGTTTCAATGCAAAGACAGGAGATGCTGTTGTTGAGTACAATGTGTATGTGTTACATTATTGATCACGGTGCCCTTATTTTTTGTGTTAAGTGATTTGAATTGGCATTTTGCTTCAATTACTATTTATAGTCTGTCTATCTTTCTGCTATATGGTAGCTTTGAATGATAGTGGCTTCATCTGATTTATTCTGTGTAGATTTGTGAGGTATTTCGTCCTTTTAGTGTTTCTTTTTTTTTATCCTCTTTTAGGCATGTTAACTCTTCATGGGTCCTCCCTCTTTCACAAGAGGAGGCCATCAACACTGAACCTTTACCACTAGCCATTCATAAAGAGGTAGCTAGGTAATGCTATTTGATTCCATGGGAAAATACTAGCACAAATTTGCAAGTGTTGTCAAGATGGTAGATGGCAGGCTGCCTAAACTCTAAAAGTCCGAATGATTCGCAACAAAATTGCACAGCTCTTGGAAATTACAAAAGAAATCATGGCAAGATAATTGTTAATTAATACAACTTTGACAAATCGGAGAGTAGATGTGTGAGTGGGTAAGCGAGTCTTGACAAGGGGTACCAAATCCAAAGTCATTTCTTTTGTAAATTGCCTTGCTATTTGCACAACTTTTCCCAAAACCAGGTTACTTTGCTGATGCAAGAAACAATGAAACACTCTAAAATCTGGAGTGGACATAGGCACTTAATTCGTCGGACTTCATTTATTTTTTTCTCTTTAAAGATATTGGAAGTAGATCCAATGGTAATGATGGCATTTCCCAATTGATAATGGTATTGAAATGCTGCCATAGAACCATTATCAACGAGTCTGCTCATCGCCAAAACTTTAACTACTCCGTAAGTTTTCAGTTTTTGGACCTGGATTCCTTGTACTTCATCTCATTCTTGAGTTATGGTTGAATGTAATCGGCCAGCTAAAACTAATCCAAGTAATTTTATTAATTATGCATTTTAAACCGGAGAACCGGAGAATTGTTTTTATATATAAAAAAATGAGAAGATCAATATTAGGTAGGCGATATCTCACTCAACTCGGAGGGGAACATTGACTGCATATATATCACGCCATTTTTTATTTGAAAGGACCTCCACTGCACTTATATTAAGATTAAAATTTAAGAACATGAGGAGAGCACCAAAAAATTAAGAACTTTAGGATAACACCTAAGATCATATATAATTATGGCATTATTTATAAAGTGTAACAAATAGGATTTGAACTCTCAACATTACGAGTGACCACTCTATAAAACACTTATATTAAGATTAAAACTTAATTGAGAAAATCTCATTTACCATAGCTAGAGAAGTTCTTCGTTGTTGAAAAAGAATAATTGTAATTTGCATTAATCAAAGAAAGTTGAATGTTTGTTTAAAATGGGTACGCTATTACGGGAACATTGAGAGTTGATATCACACCATTTTTTTACTTAAAAGGACCTCCACTGCCTTATATCAAGATTAAAACTCAGGATATTTAGAGAATACTTGAGATCATTTATAGAACCTAACATATTAGGATTCGAACTCTCAACCTTACCTTATGAGAAACCACTCTATACCAAAAAAACTCGTTTATCATAGGTAAAAAGGGTAGGCATAACGTGAAAGTCTATTGTATATATACCCTGCTTCTATGTACTTAGCCATACCTGACCCAGTGCCTTCAATCATGTACCTTTTGGCCTTCCACAAGAGATAAGTGATTAAATGCATGCCCAAGCTCGATTCATCTCCAAGGGGGTGAATGGAGGAAACAAGAGGTTGTCTTCATTCTTTTGTTTCTTTCTTCAACACTTTAAAAATTACATTAATTTGATGGACTGATGCATGCCACGATCCATTAAAAAAAATCCCACGAGTGAGTTGAAAGTTGTATAACTCTTAACGTTTAGTCCACCGACTATATATTATATACATATTAAAAAATCTAGATGTGATATGGTTGAAATTTCTGTGCAAGTTCTTGAAACACGAGGTGGAACGAACGCCAGTCAAACACTCAGAAAAAAAAAAAAAAAACAAGTATAACATGCGTGTGTGTGTGTGTGTGTGTGTGTGAATCAGTAGCTGTTGAAAATTCAAGTAAAGTTCCTATTAATTAGAAGAAAACAGGAGTAAAACATCATAACAAAAGAAAGGAAAAGTGTTAGTAAATTGATTGTAAAGTTTCTGCAATGACTTTTGCAAGCATGCTTAGGCTTTGGTTCAAAGTCTTCCCACCAAGTACAGCAGGGCGACTAGTATTATTACTCTTGCAGCTTTAGGACATGCCTGCCACAATTTGACATCTTAATTTGTTTACACGGTAACTATATTTACCTTCTACGCTATCGTTTGAGATTTAAATTCAAGATCAAACAATATCTCAAAAGAGAAAAGAAATTTATTTTGCCAGCTTTGCAAATCCAAAAAATGAATAAATTGTTTAAGATCCGATCAAGAAAAAGGTTTAGGTTCCATTTGGTAATCTGATTGTAGACAGTTGAAAGTAGTGTTGAGATTGCGTTGAGATCATAAAATCATATCATTTTTTTTAAATTATTTTTAAATGATTTTGATGTATGGATATCAAAATTATTGAAAAAAATCTAAAAATTATTAAATTGATTTTTTTATTAAAAATATTTTTACAAAAAAACCTACATCATATTACTAAATAAGCATGTATATAGTCTTCTGGCAATAAATCTAATTCAAAATACTTTTTATTTTCTTCAAATTAATTTGTTGTCAAGTCAACTAAAGTTTTTTTTTTTTTTTTACCAATAATCTTAAAATAATGCACATTTATTACGGAATACTATAATGGTTAAAAAAGAAGGCAATAAACATGTCAAAAGTGATATTATTATGATGGATAATAGCTAGGAAGTCTCTCCGGAAGGCCTGTCTTGCGACTCCCTTACGGTGTCCTCCCTCGGTTTGCTCCGGGCCTGTTTGCTCTTCTAACGTAATCTCCTCGGCTTCACACCGAATTTCCGATAACAAATTATGCATGCTCAAGTTGGGTCAGGCATGGCAGCAGGACCATTGTTGCCTGATGGGAACTTCCATGCAGGTCCTACTTATTTATTGTATTTGGCTGAGGAAGCATCGGAGAGGGTGGAGCTCTTACTTTCTTGGGACTAGATGAACCAAGACCTGCTTTTATTATGTGGGCAATATCGATCTACTTTGGCCCACATTCTAGTAAGTTTCTTGAGCTTTAATGCACAATGTCCTTGGACATGTCAAGAAACTAGAAAAGTCTTGGTCTTTGGTCTTCCCAAAGGTATCAGAATTCACAGGACGCTACCTACAATGACAAATTGATTGATTCAAGCTGTAAATTCTTGAAGAAATTCACCACTTGAAATGCATCAAGTCATCAAGTTCCTTAACTCATTGTATATCTTGAGCATTTACGGAAATTTTGTTAAAATTATGAGTTAATGAAAAATAACTTTAAAAACTTGAAAACAGATAAAATTAAATTAAAATCAGTAAAATTAAGTAAACTCATAATTTTATTTTTATTTTTATATTTTCATGTAAAATATAAATATTACCTTATTATTATTTTTTTTTAAAAAAAAACCCTATCTCTTCAAAACTTCCAGCAGCCGCCCCTCATCTATCTCTTCCCCACCATCCATACCCACCAGGTCGAGATCAACACAGCAGCCCCTTTGTTTTCTTCAGCCTCCACGAGTCTCTTCCCGCTTCTCCTTTATTTATTTATTCTCTTTGGACTCTTCCTCCCCCACTTCTTCATGTCCTAAGGTATAACTCCCTCAAAGTAAACTCTTCAATCATATCTAGGATTAGTGCCCTCTATAAAAGTATTTATTTTTCTGATATGCCAAATCTGAGTCCAAATGACTTAATATTTCCTTCCACGATCTAGAGTCGATTTAAAGATGAGTAGGGTCTTGGATAAAATTATAAATAAATTTTTTAAAAATATTTAATAAAAATATTATATATATATATATATATATATATATATATTTAACAAGTGGGATCTAGAGTAATTTTTATTATGTATTTAGGACCTTTTATTAAACAAGAGCAATTCTCATTTTATAAAATATAATTAATAAATATATTTTACTTATTTTTAGACTTTTTTTGTTAAGTAGGTGCCTTATTATCATTGCCCAAGTTACCCACCTACTCTGGCCAGCTCTGCCACGGACTCGTCTGATCCTAGTAATTGTCAATCTGATGACTCGCGCAAGGTAGTAAAAATTGAATTAATGGGATGTTGAATAGTAGGTTTAGGACAAGAAATAGAGAAGAGGCCAGTGATTTGGGACATCCAGTAGGATCTCGTGATATGAACGCCATACCTGACTAAAATATATGCCCCTACTAGTCAGGCAATTCATACATGAACTTATGCCCGCGGCAACCAGGTGCTTTCTGGCATTTTCAGGAAAAAAAACATTATGTTATAGTTTATACTAGTTATATGACTGCGCGATGCTACGGGTCAATTTATTTCCATAAAAAATATCAAAAAAAATTAAGATCTAAAAGTATTAGGTTTTTTTGTAAAGCTATACCCAAGAGTCTTGAGTTTAGCTGCAACGTCTAACCCAAAAGTAATATTTATAATATTAATAATAACATTAAACTTGCATGACTCAAGTTTAAGTGGATATGACTGCAATACCAGACCCAATAATTTTGGATGTAGGTTTGGCTGCAAGATCGTGTTATAAAAGTGTGATAATTAAATATATTATTTAAAAAGAAAAAAACAAAGAAAAAAAACCAACAGAAAGAAAAAAATAAAAAAGAAAAAGAAAAAAAATCTGAATTAACTAGGTTAACCTTTCAAATTAGGTTAACCCGTCAAACCTTGGATTCATATCGTGAAAGTTTGATAACTAAATAGAAAAAAATATTTGACGGGTTAACATGGAATTAACTAGGCTAACCCGTCAAACCCGAGATCCGTGTCATGAAATTTTGATAACTAAATAAAAAAAATGAACATTAACAAACTAAATTAAACGAAAAAAATTAATTAAAAAGGAAAAAAAACAAACAAAAAGGCATCAGCCTTTTCATTGTGGACTGCACAGTGCAGTCCACAGTCAAAGGCATAAAAACGGCAAAAAAGTAAAAAGAAAAAAAAAGAAAAACTAAAGGCATCAGTCGATAACTAAATAGAAAAAAAATTAATATTGATGAACTAAATTAAAAAAATTAAATAAAAAGAAAAAATAAAAGAAAAAAAACTTATAAGAAGAAAAAAACTAATGAAGAAAAAGAAAAAAAATCTAAATTAATTGGGTTAACCCGTCAAACCTGAGATCCGTGTCATGAAAGTCTGATAACTAAATAGAAAAACATTTAATATCAACAAACTAAATAATAAAAAATTAATTAAAAAAAAACATCAGCCTTTTCATCGTGGACTGCACTGTGCAGTCCACCGTGAAAGGCATAAAAAGAAAGAAAAAAAAAGAAAAAATTAAAGACATACAATATTAAAAGATGAAATCGGAAGAACAAAACTAATGAGGAAAAAGAAAAAAAATCTGAATCAACTGGGTTAACCCGCCAAATCAGGTTAACCGGTCAAACCTGAGATTCGTGTCATGAAAATGTGATAACTAAATAGAAAAAAGATTTAATATTAATGAAATAAATTTTAAAAAAGATTAATTAAAAAGAAAAAAAAACCAACAGGAAGAAAAAAACTAATGAAGAAAAATAAAAAAATTTGAATTAACCCTTCAAACCAGGTTAACCTGTCAAACCTAAGATTCACGTCATGAAAGTTTAATAACTAAATAGAAGAAAAAATTGACGGGTTAACCCAGAATTAACTGGGTTAACCCGTCAAGCCCCAGATATGTGTCATGAAAGTCTGATAATTAAATAGAAAGAAATTTAACATTAACAAACTAAATTAAATAAAAAAAATTAATTAAAAAGAAAAAAGTAAAAAAAAAAAAATTCAGGTTAACTCGTCAAACCAGGTTAATCTGTCAAACCCAAGATTAATGTCATAAAAATCTGATAACTAAATAAAAAAATAACATTAACAGACTAAATTAAACAAAAAAAATTCATTAAAAGAAAAAAAACACAAAGAAAAAAAGCAAAAAAAAAAAAACCCATAAAGGCATAAAAAAATACAAAAAATATTAAAAAAAAAGATAGCTCAGTATTTCACTGTGAACTATGTACTGCACCGTGAAACACTAAGCAGTTTTAGTAAATGTTATAATAATAATAATATAATTAAAATTATAATTTTTCGTCCACCAAGTATTTCCCTAACTTACATTCTCTAATGTAAAAGGGCCAATGCTTAATGTATTTGTTCATTCACCATGAGTTTTTGCTCTTCAAGATCCAAAAACAGAGGGCAGAAGAGAGAGGAGACAAAGTTGAAAAAATAAACGTGGTGGACATCTATCAACTTTTTTCAAGCAACAGAAGTTAAGAAAAACAAAAGAGATGAGAGTTAAAACAATGCGTGAGAAAACCTACAAGAAAAGGAGCTTTAGAACGAAAAACACTATTAGAATCCACAGTAAAAATAGAGTAAATATACAGTGCTTTCATGAGTTCTTTTAGTTTTTTTTTAATTGATTGTATCTGATGCTCTATGTTGTAATCCATTTTTGGGTCCCCCCACAAAAATAAAAATATATAGCTGGAAGAAATTAGAAAAAATAATAGGAGGTTGGAGCGCTTAGAAAATGATCAGAAAAATTGATTAAGGAGGTTAAAAAATACAAGGATTGAAGTTTTTACAGTATATACTTGAATGATGAGAGCCTTGTGGGAAAAGAAAATTTAATTTGAAGAGAAAAGTCCAAAATTGGATGTTTATGGACTTAATTGGATTTTATTGAAGGTTTAATTGAATTTATAGAGGGTTTGATTGCAAGAAAATTGATTTTTAAGTCAATTTGAGCTTTAATTGGAAGAAATTAAAGTTCTGGGGTCAAATTATAATTTTTAAGAGTTGATTTGGTCAAATCAGAGCTTAATTGCATAAATATTGAAGTTTGAGGCCAATCAGGGGTGCAATTAGAGATAAACCACAAATTAAGGGACTAAACTGTAATTGGCAGAAATTTACTATTCATCATCTTCTTCAGAGAGGCTGCCCGAGGGGCCTCCTTCCCAAGGCGTTTGACGCCTCGTTTCTTCCCCAAATTAAATGAAACCTGCACTAAAACGATACCCTGACACCTGACTACACCCTAGTGTAAATATTTTTTTCTGATCGAGGCTATAGAGGCGGCGAAACCGCCCCAAAGTGGCCAACCTGACCAGCCATTTTCCTGCACAAAGATGGCAGTTCATCATTGCTTCTTTGAAGCAGTGGTTGGAGTGTTTTCGGGTCGAAAAAAGGGCTGAAATTTGTCGCTAGAAGAGAATAGGTGTTCCTCTTCCACCACCTATAAATAGATGTGATTTTCATGCTTCAACAAGAGAAAAATTTGGGTCCAAAGACAGCCAAAAAACCAGCCTCCCTAACCCGGTTCCTGCTGCCAGCAGAACCTGCCTCTCTTTCCCTCCACCGCGGCGTTCAGCCGCCAACATCGTCGCCACCGGCTTGAAAACATCCATCTCCATCACAAGCAACCGCCCGAACACCTCATATAGTGAGAGCGCCGCCGAGCCTCTCTCCTCTGCAACTTTTCTTCTTCCTTCACCAGCAACCGACACCGGCCACCATTCCTTCCACCGAAGCCCGCTGAGCCACCGGCAGAGCCTCCTCGTCGCAGCCTAGCTTCCATCGCAGGTCAGCCTCCTTCCCCTTCCCTTTCTTCTTCTTCTTCTTCTTCTTCTTCTTCCTCGGTGGTCTCCACTGTTCACGTTGCGTGAACAGTGGAGAGTAATCCACTGTTCATTTTTTTAAAAATAAAAAAAATTTAAATTCCAAAAATCTTTTCTAAAAAATTGGTGTTTTCTCGTGTATTTTTCTATCTATTTTGTGTAATATCGGTTTGTATTTTTATACTGTAAAGATACAAATCCGGTATTAAAATACCCGGTTTTTGTTAAGTCATGAAAAATGTTTTAATAAAAAATGTTTTGTTTTCATGTATACAGCCTAGTCTCTCCAAAATTAACAAAAAAAAATCATCACATCATATTTTCATATAACAAAAAATATATATGAATTAGCATGCACTTT
The DNA here is from genome assembly GCA_007827005.2 of Populus simonii. NCBI lineage: Eukaryota > Viridiplantae > Streptophyta > Magnoliopsida > Malpighiales > Salicaceae > Populus > Populus simonii. The sequence goes on along the minus strand of CM017466.2, from coordinate 22,511,008 downwards.
GGCTTTAACAACAAGTTTGTTAGAACCACGAGAACTAGGCCAATATTTCAAAAATTCTAAAAAAATCTTTTTGTCTTCCTTTAGTATTGGGAATTACGAATTTATACGTAAAACGTATTCCTGATATTAATATATATATTTTTCCTATAGACGTTATAACGGTTAGGTTTTTACTCGATAAAATAATTACCCGATAAGATAAGAACCTCCTTACTGAGGAGGACTTTTCTTAAACCATAGACAGACCAACAACTAAAAATGCGATAACACCTTAGCTTTTTATCAGACAATCAAACAATGCAGCTTACCTTAGGTAAGGCGTATTTGGGGTGCTAATACCTTCCCATTACGCAACCAGTCCCCGTACCCGATCTCTAAGACCAGTTAGGGTTCCTAGTGACCAAAATACTAGGTGGAGACTCCCATTCCATTTTCAACCGACACACGACAAGAATTTCTTGTCTCTCCATATTTGCCAAATAGATTTACATTTTAGATTTAAAGTGGGACATATATTTTCGCCGCGACGCCGCACCCGTGCGACACTCTATTGAACCAAGTTTTTTTGTTTTTTTTTATTGACCCGTCTTGCTCCTCTAGCATAGATACATCAAGATCATACTGAAAGATATTATTAAATAATAAAGAAATTAGTTAAATTGATTGAAAGGTAGTTTTCTCCACTCACCAAAGATGCAGCATCTTATCTCTGAATAGTATGCCTGTGGTTCCTATTTCCATGTATCATTGTCGAATCTGTTAGTGGAGCTAAATTTTTAATGCAAGCGTAATCCGGCAATCAAAAAGTAGAACATACACAAGTTCATTACTAGATAGTGACTAATAGCTGCCATTAAGTCTTCCTATATTCACAAAAAATTCAAATGTTGGTCTAAGTATGTCTGTATTTCTATTGGTGACAATATACATCAATAATATATTGCTATAAACCAATTGATTTTATTTATAATAAGTCCTTAATATTAAACTTACCCAATTCCCTTTACTTTCTAAATTTCCAACACATTACTAAAACTACTAAACATTTATAGACCTACCTTACTAAATACCAAATCAAATTGAAACCTAGATCTCCACCGTCATTAGAATATACCAAAATCAACGCCATTCAAATCAAGTTTAGAAATTTATTTTTCCAAAGACAAGTCTTCAATTTCTCAATTTTAACCCATACTCATATTGTCATACACATCATAATTTACAAACAATTAATATAATTTATCATTTCTCTTTAATATTCACTTAAGTTAGGAGGATTGTTGTGTTGACTGCTTTTGAGGTTTTAGTTTCAAATGGCCTTTGTCTTAAATAAACCAATGAGTTGTTAATATATTTTTATATTCATAATTAATTATGAGTTGCAATGTCAGGACTAGTCGTGCAAGCCTTTATTAGTTTTTTTTTTGTTAGATAATGGGGTGGATGACCAACTAAATTTCCAAAAAAAAAAGACGCGTCATACATTCTGGTCACCACAGTGGCCGAAAAATTAGGATGGCTGGTTTTTTCTTCTAGAAACTCATTCTCAGCCCAAAACACCTAGAAATAACCCTAATAACCTTTTTAAATCAATCCTTAACCTTCAAAAGTGCAAAATACTGGTTAAAAACTCAAAATCAACTCGAAAACCAATTTCTTCCTGATCTCATATGTATATCTTTAGGCACTTTCAAGGTAAAAAAAAAAAAAACACCCAAGTCAAACTTCCCTCATCATATGGAACTCTTTAGAATAAAAATCTAATGTTTTGGTTGCCAGAATCAAAGAAATGACATTTTCCTCTCTCTAGACCGGATTTTAGCCATTTCCTCTCTCTCCTCTCACCTACTAAAAACTAAAAAATAATAAAAATAAAATTTAGTACCGAATTGCAATTGTTAAAAATTCAAAGGATTAGTCACCTTATAGCAAAACAATATGGGGGACAAAACTATACTTCACAAATAAATTTGAATGCGTTACCCATGTTATTATTATTTTGTATTTCAGTCTCATGTCTTTCAATTAAACCCTCACCCACAAAAAAAAATTAATTAGGCTCTAATTTGGACTCAATTGAGCTAAAACAAAATTCAAGGATCAAGTGAAATTTTTTTAAAAATCTCACCATTACAATCAACAGTGAAACGTGAGAAAGGAAACGGTAAAGATGTGTACAGTATAACAGCCAAGGCAATTTGGCTGAGGAAGCATCGGATAGGTTGGGTTTTTTTTTTTTACTTTCTTGAGACTAGATGAACCAAGATCTGCTTTTATTGTAATGTCGATCTATTTTACTATAACCCCACATTCTAGTAAGTTTCTTGAGCTTTAATGCACAAGGTCCTTGGACCTGTCAAAAAACTAGAAAAGTCTTGGTCTTCCCAAAGGTATCAATATTCACAGAATGCTACCTGCCATGACAAATAGTGTTAACCCCACATTCAAGCTGTAAACTCTTGAAGAAATTGACCAATTGAAATGCATCAAGTCATCAAATTCCTTAACTCATTGTATTTACTTGAGCAATGAAAGCTCCCAAGAAAGACTAGAAAGTTCTGAAGAGATACCCTAGCATCAGTTGCTAGACTTGTATAGGAACAGCAAGATTACATGGTCAATGCTTGTCTGGCGTGAAAAAGTTGGCCTGTGGGGGGCCACGCTGGTTGAAAGTTGAAACATCTTGCCCCTCGACAATGGAATCGACCGTTGTGAATTTAGTTAGTGTTACCATGGAAATGTTAGGTGGAAACGAGCCATTTACATCTCTGCTACCCACCCATCCGCCAATTTAGCCCCTACGGCTGTCTCAGTTCACAAAATATAATCCCTTGTCAAATTTATCCTGTATTCGTTGCCTTTTTATCTTCTAAATCCAAGTGGGTTATATTGTGAACAAACTGTGATGAATTTTTTTACCTTATAGAGAGAGGTTATTGTATTGTTTGCAATCCAGTGGATTGAAAGAACTTGATCAATCTAAGCATTAGGGATATGAGATTGAAAGTTTTACCAAACCAAGAAACCATTGACACTAGCTATTGTCTTCACGGATCTCAATAGCACTCCATTAAATTGGAGTGCATACTTGACAAATCCTATAAAATGGACAAAAACCAACTAATCCACTTTTTTTTTAACATCGTCAAGACATCAACATTAATTGAAGTGAAAATCACTGAGAGTTTGTGGTTGGTAACTATATATAATGACAGAGTAAAATATAATTAATAGGCACAATAGGTTAAAAGAGCATGCATGATAGTCAATCACTAATTCTAGATGATTTATTGCAAAATCCACTATATATAGAAGAAGTTTTTGGGATACACAAGTTAAAGTGCTCTCCATCATCACCCCACTAAAATATTTTCCCAAAATTTTTCAATTCCCATATCTTACTCCATGGCTAGATTTCCCATCTTTGCTCCCAAATTCATCATTCTCTCACTCATCTTTTCCTTTGCCACAATTTTGGTCAATGGAGATCAAGATCACCAATTTGTGAGAAGCATGGACAGGAAGCTATTAGGGCTCAAGAAAGAAAAGCTCAGCCATTTCAAAGTATATTGGCATGACATCCTTACAGGCCCTAACCCTAGTTCCATCCAAGTTGTGCCACCATTGAACACTTCAATAACAGCTTTTGGGTTAGTGAGAATGATCGATAACCCTTTAACCTTAGGGCCTGAAATGAGCTCAAGGATGGTAGGAAAGGCGCAAGGGTTTTATGCACAGGCATCACAACAAGATCTTGGCTTGTTAATGGCCATGAACTTTGCTTTTATTGAAGGAAAGTATAATGGTAGCACTATCACTGTTCTAGGGAGGAACGAAGTGTTCTCGACGGTGAGAGAGATGCCAGTGATCGGAGGAAGTGGACTTTTCCGGTTTGCTAGAGGTTATGTTCAGGCAAGAACTCACATGGTTGATCTCAAGACAGGAGATGCAACAGTTGAGTATAATGTCTACGTTTTTCATTATTGATGACTGGGTCCTTTTCTTACCTCTTTTGCTTGGTTTTTGTTCGATTATATTTGCTTTAATTTACGAGGTTCTACAATCTATTTTCAATAATGTTAACCTCTTTCGATGCTTACTTCCGTGCCGGTGGTGTAATTGCCTTCGTTTTGGGCAATTTATTTAGAAATCTTTCTCATGAGTCCTTAATTATGTATTTACCCTTTAATTTTCCTTGAGAATTATCAAAAATTCAAATCTCCTATTACATATGTCTTTGCTTTCTAGTACAAAAATCATGTTTGTGTGTAGATATGATGCTGATCATGTCTTGATAAGATTCGTCAACACATGTGGATCACTAACCATCGAGATAAAACAAGTCATAGTAGGTATGCTTCAAAACTTTTTAAGTAGAGAGAATATTATTCTTCTTTATTAAGAGATTTTTTGTCTTCAAATGGATTTTAATAATTGCGCATGATGCCTAATCTCAATCTAACTCCAGGAGAATAAAAAAAAATTAATATAATTTTAAAATATTCATATTAAAATCATATAGAAATATTTTAAAAAAATCATTTTAATATTTTTCTTATACAAATATATTAATTTTATTTAACCATTTCAAATTCAATCCAAGCACCTAACAATATACACAATTATATAATCATGTCTTAAATTAACTTGCAAGTTTTCATCATCACACTTAGTCTTGAGTCTTGAGGTGAAAATATAATTATAAAATAAAATCTGGTTCATGATTTAGTTAAAAACTTGGATTATAAATTAGATATTGAATTAATCAACTCGGGTAAATAAAAATTAATGTTATGTGAAGATTTGTTTTAAAAAATAGAACAATGTTATTTTAATAAAAAAAATCAAATTAATTCTCATTTTAGCAATTAAGTTTAATCAGATGAATTTTTGAACTCATCCCGAATCTATATTTTCACAAATCATCAAATTGATTAGTCAAATCGAGTTGAATAACAATTATTAAAATAATAGATGCTCTTCTTAAGGAAAAGCTCACCATTTTGTTTTTGTCGGGTATGATCATGAACGAGTGGAGTGGAAAACACCTGGAAAAAGGAATTATTGGGGGCATTTTTTTATATTACTCCCGGGCTTTACTTAAGCTCGAGTCTCAATCACAAAAGGGTTTTTATAAATTACACCTTGGATTCGCTTAATTGACATTGCATTTAACATCTTGCATGAACATTATGGGCCTCGATTATGGGCCTCAATTAGGCCTATTAACAAGGTTCAAGCTGGATCCCATCTTGTTGGATCGAAGACCTGGCCGCCCAAATTAACTTATTTCGATCTCACTTTAAGCCCTGTTGAATTGGATTCTTCAAGGTCTACTCAGATCAAGGATCACAATTCACACAGCTTGGAAAACATAATCTTTTAGCTTCAAGCTCCTGCAAATCCAGCACACAGCAGCCTATAATAAATCTCATGTGCAATATAAAGACCAACATAAAGTACCATGAATTTTTAGCAGAGAGTCCATCTTCAAGAAAGTCGAGTTATTAGATCATATATAATTATCATATAATAATAGAGATTGAGACGCAAATCATTGCCTCAGACCCAAGGGGGACGAAGCACTTCAAGAAGATTCATGAAATATTTAGAACAATCCATTTTCTTTTTTCTTTACGGAGATAAAGATAGAATAAATTGATACCATGGTGATGTTATCAGATGGTCATCTCGAAAGTTGTAGTTACAAATCGAAACTTCATTATTGACCTATAGTGGAGTTTGGCTCAAGAGCCGCTTGGGATATTTTGGGAAAAAGAAATCTCATATTGTGGGCCTTCAAAAATAATATTTGTCAAATGTTTGCAAATGGGAGGACACCAAATGGGAATGTCATGTAAAATGTACACAACAAAAGAAAGGAAAAGTGTTAATAAATTGATTGTAAAATTCCTGCAATGACTTTTGCGAGCATGCTTAGGCTTTGGCTCAAAGTCTTCCCACCAAGTACAGCAGGGCGACTAGCTAGTATTATTACTCTCGAAGCTTCAGGACATGCCTGCCACAATTTGACATCTTTGTTTACACGGTAACTATATTTACCTTCTATGTTATCGTTTGAGATTTAAATTCGAGATAAAACAATATCTCAGAAAAGCAAAAAGAAATTTATTTTGCCAGCTTTGCAAATCCAAAATATGAATAAATTGTTTAAGATCCGATCAAGAAAAAGGTTTTAGGTTCCATTTGGTAATCTGATTGTAGACAGTTGAAGGTAGTTTTGAGAATGCGTTGAGATCATAATATCATCATCATTTTTTTTATTATTTTTAAATGATTTTGATGTATGAATATCAAAATTATTGAAAACAAAAAATTTAAAATTGATTTTTTTATTAAAAATATTTTTACAAAAAAAACATTCATCATATTACTAAACAAGCATGTGTATAGTCGTGGCAATAAATCTAATTCAAAATACTTTTTATTTTCTTCAAATTAATTTGTTGCCAAGTCAACTAAAGTTTTTTTTTTTTTTTTTAATCTATGCACATTTATTACGGAATACTATGATGGTTAAAAAAGAAGGCAATAAACATGTCAAAAGTAGTATTATTATGATGGATAATAGCTAGGAAGTCTCTCCGGAGGGCCTGTCTTTCGACTCCCTTACGGTGTCCTCCCTCAGTTTGCTCCGGGCCTTTTTGCTCTTCTAACGTAATCTCCTCGGCTTCACACCGAATTTCCGATAACAAATTATGCATGCTCAAGTAGGGTATGGCAGCAGGACCATTGTTGCCTGATGGGAACTTCCATGCAGGTCCTACTTATTTGTTGTATTTGGCTGAGGAAGCATATCGGAGAGGTTGGAGCTCTTACTTTCTTGGGACTAGATGAACCAAGACCTGCTTTTATTATGTGGGCAATATCGATCGATCTACTTTGGCCCACATTCTAGTAAGTTTCTTGAGCTTTGCACAATGTCCTTGGACATGTCAAAAAACTAGAAAAGTCTAGGTCTTTGGTCTTCCCAAAGGTATCAGAATTCACAGGATGCTCCCTACATTGACAGATTGATTGATTCAAGCTGTAAACTCTTGAAGAAATTCACCACTTGAAATGCATCGAGTTCCTTAACTCATTGTCTATCTCGAGCATTTATAAAAGTTTTTGTTAAAATTATGAGTTAACTTGTATATTTAATGTGAAAAATAACTTTAAAAATTTAAAAACCAATAAAATTAAATTAAAATAAAGTAAAGTAAAATCAGTAAGCTCCTGATTTTATTTTTTATTTTTATATTTTCATGTAAAATATAAATATTACCTTATTTTTTTTATAAAAAAAAACCCTATCTCTTCAAAACTTCCAGCAGCCGCCCCTCATCTATCTCTTCCCCACCATCCATACCCACCAGGTCGAGATCAACACAGCAGCCCCTTTGTTTTCTTCAGCCTCCACAAGTCTCTTCCCGCTTCTCCTTTATTTATTATTATTATTTTTTTCTCTTCGGACTCTTCCTCCCCCACTTCTTCATGTCCTAAGGTATAACTCCCTCAAAGTAAACTCTTCAATCATATCTAGGATTAGTGCCCTCTATAAAAGTATTTATTTTTCTGATATGTCCAAATTACTTAATATTTCCTTCCATGATCTGGAGTTGATTTAAGATGAATAGGGGTCTTGGATAAAATTATAAATGAAATTTTTTAAAATATATAATTTTTTATTTTTATATATATCTAACAAGTGAGGTCTAGAGTAATTTTTATTTTGTATTTAGAGCCTTTTATTAAACGGGAGCAATTCTCATTTCATAAAATCTAATTAATAAATATATTTTACTTATTTTTAGACTTTTTTATTAAATAGGGGCCTTAGATCACTGATCAAGTTGTCCATATCAGCTCCACGAACTCATATGATCCTGATAATTATCAATATGATGACTCGCGCAAGGTGGTAAAAATTGAATTAATGGGATGTTGAATAGTAGGTTTAGGACAAGAAATAGAGAAGAGGACAGTGACTTGGGACATCCAGTAGGATCTCGTGATATGAACGCCATAGCTGACTAAACTATATGCCCCAGCTAGTCAGGCAATTCATACATGAACTTATGCCCGCGGCAATCAGGTGCCTTCTGACATTTCCAGGAAAAAAACATCATGTTATAGTTTATATTGATTGTATCTGATGCTCTATTGAACCAAGTTTTTTTTTTATTGACCCGTCTTGCTCCTCTAGCATAGCTACATCAAGATCACTCTGAAGGGAACTATTAAATAAGAAAGAAATTAGTTAAATTGATTGAAAGGTAGTTTTCTCCACTCACCAAAGATTTTTTTTCAGAAGTATATGATTTCATTAAACGCCAAAACCTGGCGGCATGTGAAATTACAGAGCTTGCAGCATATCAATTTTGCAGGAACTACCAAACAAAGCAAGGTCCATACAAAGAGGACAAAACAACATATATAGCCTAAGAAAGCAACATTGGAATCTACACAAGATAACCATCACAACAAAATCCAGGGGAAACTTCCAAGAGTCTCCAATTCATCTCTCTAGAGAATCTGAACCTCTGAGGTGGAGCACCGTTAGTAGCCTGATAGACATAAGCTGAGAGATTGATCAAAACCAAGCAATGAAATCACTGGATCTTCGCACTCCCTGCTTAGCCATACAATCTGCCAGACTATTGCTCTCACGGTACACATGAGAAAAAGTAATTGAGCCAAAAAATCTAGTCAATCTCTGAACTGTGGAGACGAGCTCTCGGTGCATCCATGGCTTGTTATGAGAATTGTGCATCCAGTTGATTACATTGGCAGAATCAGATTCAATAGTAATATGTTTATGATGAAGTAGACAATTTGAGGTTGAGAGCTCAACAGCTTTGACAACAGCTCTCAATTCAGCTATGTTCGAATCTAGTATCCCTACTGGCAAGGAAAAAATACCAAGGAGATGACCATGGTGGTTTCGTAGGACACCACCTATACCTGAGAGTCCAGGCTTTCCAAGAGAAGAGCCATCCACGTTCCACTTGAAGCTGTCAATGGTTGGAGGAGACCATATTACACTGGTTCTAGTAATCTGAATATTGGACCAACGAATCAGACCTTCTGCCGATCTTAACAGGTCTGAAGGGGAGTAAGGAAAGTCAGGATGAAGTGCTTTCAACCATAAGCATAGCCGAGTGATGATAAGGAAGAAAACTGAATCATAGTTCGGTGACTTTTGTTGAAAGATCAGGTCATTTCAAAGAAGCCAAAGGGACCACACCACTGAGAAAAACAACATCAACCATGCTTTCTTCTGAAATTTACCATGGACCATGAAAGTCCACTAAGAGAATAAGCTTGACAAATTCTTTGGGCAACACCATGATAATCCCCACCACTTAATGATTTTGGACCAGATAATCCAATGCTTATGGCAATGTAAAATTAAATGATCAACCGACTCTTCCTCAACTAAACAAATAGGACAGTTAGAGTCAGAGCTATCCAAAACACCTCTTCTAACCAGCACTCCTCGGGTGTTGAGTCTGTTAATAATAGCCATCCAGCAAAAGATCTCCACTTTAGGAGGGACTACACCTTTCCAGATCCCAGCAAAAGAGAAGCCATTGTTAGGATAATGAGTGGGACTTAACAGCCCATATAGAGATTTAACGGAGAATCTTCCTAATTTGTTGTCCTTTCATATTAGTCTATCCTCTACCTCGTTGTCTAAGTGCACCATTGAGAGAACAACATATAGTTGTTCTAACAAGCCAATGTTTCGACCCCTCAAAGGTCTTGTCCAGGAGAAGAACCATGTCCATTCAAAACCATCCCACATTCCCATCTTATCAATGCTGGCATCTTTATCATTGGATAAATGGTAAAGAGTAGGGAAACGATCTGCAAGACAGTAATTGGCAAGCCAAGGATCATGCCAAAACACTGTTCTCTTGCCATTTCCAATAAGAAACATAGATTGATGAGACACAATCTCTTGTAACCTGTTGTCTTTAACGCAATGGTTGATCATACGCGTCCATGTGCTTCCAGCTCCTGAAATAGGGGCTTGCGGCAGGAAACTAGAGCAGTTAATGTTGTGTATGAATTTGACCACTTCCTTCCATAGGTTTGTGTCCTCCGAGCCCAACCTTCATAGCCATTTATACAGCAGAGCTTTGTTTTTATCCCTTAAAGATCCAATCCCAAGACCCCCAATCCTTTTCGGAAGAGTAATTATTATCCAGCTGACATTGCATAATTTCCTGGTTTCCTCTTTTCCGGACCACAGAAAGGCTCTGAACTTCCTCTCAATTGCTGTTGCAACTGTTGCAGGCATGGGAAATAGAGATAAATAGTAGATAGGCAGGTTACTTAGGACAGATTTAAGTAGACACAGTCTACCCCCAATGGATAGGAATCTGCCTTTCCATGCAACCAACCTGCAGCTGATGTTGTGGATAATAGGCTTCCACATTGAAATTCTGTTCATATTTGCACCGATGGGGAGACCAAGATATGTGATGGGGAGTTGTTCCTGCTTGCATCTAAGGATCTGCGCTGAGTGGCAACATACATGATCTTCAATACCCACTCCAATAATATTGCTTTTATATAAGTTAACTTTCAGCCCCGATATAAGTTCAAAGCACAAAAGGATATGCTTTATGTTATGTAAACTAGATAGGGAAGCTGAACTGAATATAAGGGTATCATCCGCAAACTGCAGGTGAGATAGGGCAGGACTAGTCTTGCTAAAATTTAGTCCCTCAATTAGTCCCATACCACAACCACGCTGCAGCATACAACTCAATCCCTGAACTGCAATATTAAAGAGAAAAGGAGAGAGAGGATCTCCTTGGCGTAATCCTTTTTCCAAATTGAATTCCTTTGTGGGAGAGCCATTAACAAGAACAACCATCTTTGCTGTGGAAATACATTGCATAATCCACCCTCGCCATCTAGTTCCAAAACCCATACTAGCCATGACTTCATTAATGTATTCCCATAGAACAGAATCAAATGCTTTGTGAAAGTCAAGTTTAAAGAGATAAGCTTTACCCTGTTTTGCCTTGATGTAAGCAATAGCCTCATTTGCAATCAATACACTGTCAAGCATTTGCCTCCCTTTGATGAAAGCAGTTTGATTGTCTATAATAACTTCTGGCATAACATGTTTCAGTCTGATTGCCAGCATCTTTGATATAATCTTGTACAAGCTTCCCACCAAACTGATAGGTCTGAAATCCGCTAACTTTACAGCACAATTTATCTTCGGGATGAGGGTCACAAAGGAGCTGTTGATGTCTGAAGGGAGAAGGTTAGATTGATAAAATTCTTTAACCATTCGGGTAATGTCCCCGCCTATAGTACTCCAAGCTTTCTTGATGAAGAAAAAATTAACACCATCAGGACCTGGTGCCTTATTTCCTTCACAGTTCCAAACCGCAGCTTTGATTTCCTCTGCAGAGAACGGGCATTCCAGAGCAGCCGAGGATGAGGGCTGCAGCATTTGAAATTCCAGATGATAACGTGAGGGCCTTGGTCTGTCATGATGGGAATATAAGTTACGGAAGAAGTTGAAGACAACTATCTTCATATCTACAGGATTAGACAACATCTTGCCGTCAACCTCCAGGGATAACATCTGGTTCCTTTTATGTCTTATTGTTGCAGCTAAATGAAAAAAACGTGTGTTCTTGTCTCCAAGCTTGCACCACTGCACCCTTGACTTCTGTTGCCAAACAGACTCTTGCATTCTATACAAAGTTCTTAGTTTGGTGGCAATGCTATTGTTGCGATGTCGCGGTCGCACAAATTAATTACCCTAGCTTCAAACACAACACACAAGATAGTATAGAGCAAGCAGGTGGTCGATCCCACGAGGAAGATTCAAGTTAGATTTTTATGCTAGATGATATGCAATTTGGGGGGGGGGGGTTTGGACGTTATCTAGGCTAAAGCAAAAGAAAACAGAAAACTATCAAATGAAATTTAATAAAATCAAAAAATTATCAAGAGAACAAACCTTGGTCACAAGCACACATCCACCTACAAAAATCAGAATTGATCATGGAAACGAAACATCAATTTATATTTTGAATATTTATCTCTTCTTAACATTGGTTAGTTAACGGATCCGCCGTATAACTAACCTTAACCATCAAACAACCACAATGTCCGCACTAGTAATTTAATTCAATGGCAGCCTTAAGAACTAGATAAGTTGATTAATCAAGAAAACATAATTGTCCACAGTCTATTTTTGATTTGATTAATGGTCTCCCTAAGATTAATAACGTAGATCCGTCATAATTATTAAACTCAGTTGCTTCACAAGTTCATATACCACAACTCCGGTTTTGATATCAAACTTAGCAATAGATTGTCTACAATAATAACTTAGAGTCCGCTCTAGCAATTAAAATAAACAATCATAGGAAAAATAAGCATAGGAGAACAAACATATTCATCATATAAACTGAAAAGAAAAGGTAAAATAAATCTCACAGTTCTTGAAATCCGAAGGTTTCCATGTCCTTACAACCAAGAAAAAGTGTTTAGCCTTGCATATTTGTTGAACCACTAATCAAAAAGAAGGAAGAATGCATAATTTAGGGTTTCTTAGAGGAAGGGGGTATTTTTCTCTTCTTGGCTGGCTGCCCCCCTTCTCTTCTCTCATTCTTTTTATATCATAGGAAACCCTAGGTCTCTATTTTACAAAATAGTCCTCCATTAAGTAGACTGTTTACATTTAAGTACTTCAATAACTATTTTCCTAAAAAAGGAGAAATAGCCTTGCATGAAATCTTCAAGCTTTGACTTAGAGGAGCTAATTGCTGAAATAAAAACTTGGATATCGGTTTAGATGCTTCGGAACGTAATTTGGACTCGTTTCTTCACGAAACCTGTTTGCTGGTAGAATTCAGATGTCATTTTGAAAAATCATATCTCCCTCATATGACATCGTTTTTTGCTGAAATTTGGAGCGTTTATAGACCTTTGAGTCATGAATCCAAAGAAATTGAGTTTGCATCAATTGGACTTCTGTAGCTCCAGATATTCAAATTGGAATGGCCAAAGGTCAACACTGTCAGATTGCGAGATTTGACTTTGAAGGCTGCGATTTCCATGCTCTTCCTTATTTTATTTTCTTGCCTTAGATTTCCAGAAAGGTATGGATGTTAGCTTTTTAATGCCACTGGAATCACTTCATTTCAACCTCTAGAGCTCACGCTCTGCACAAAACATCGACTGAAGGTCAAATCTGCCAATTATCTTCAATTTACTCCTTTTTGCATCTTTCATCCAAAAGTGCCTTCAAAACATAAAACAAAGAATATCAAGGAATTATATATATAAAACATAGGCAAAACACTAGTTAAATGTAGGTGAAACTATTGAATAATATGGTTGCATCAGCTATTGCTTCTAATCAATTCAACAGCTGACAGGTCTTTGCATTCTTTGAGATGGTTGAGGGAGTCAGCTTCCAGCTCCAGCTCCTTGATTTGGTTAGAAATGTTGCCCACAACATCTTTATTCCAGTGCTTACATCTCTCTTTTAACATCTTGAAAGCTGAGACCATATTCCTTCTACCAGTTGATGAGACCAAAATTGAGTTCCAGAAGTTTTTGTATCATCTGCCTGAAGTCAGCCACCAGCCACCAGCAGTTCATGAACCGAAATGGTTTTGGTCCCCAATTCGTAGAGTCTAACAATAGCTGCAGGGGTCTATGGTCAGAAGAGAACCTTGGGAGACCGAATAAAGTAGAGGTTGGAAGAAACTGCAGCCAATCACCCGATATGAAAATTCTATCAATGCGACTCGCCGCGTTACCTCTGGACCAGGTAAATCTTTTTCCATTTAAGGGGAGATCAATAAGTTCGCAGCCATCAATACAGTGCTTGAATCTTGTCATAGAAGCATAAACTTTTGAACCACCTTTTCTATCCGAGGGTGACAAAGTTTCATTAAAATCACCTGCAAGACACCATGGGGTGCTGACATTATCTTTGAAAGTAATCAAGTAGTCCCATAATTCCTTCTTTAGTATACCATCAATCGGAGCATAGATAAAGGATACCATGCAATTCAAATTGTAACGAGTGAAGGTACCTTCAACATGTAAAATACGCCCATTCATAGCAATTGAACATCTAGATACACAAAACGAAGCTGGATTCCATATACATAAAATCCCTCCAGAGAGGCCTAAAGAGGGAACTGCATACCAGTCTCTAGCATGCCGACCCCAAGCAGAGCTAATAATACTATCAGTAATATTTTCCATTTTTGTTTCTAATAAACCCAGAACATCAATAGAAAATTTCCTACCCAAATTCCTCACGCATCTTTTCTTATCTCTACCCCCTAAACCACAAACATTCCAAACAACAATACTACCCATAAAAATGAGTTGAAAGAACCATACCGTCAGACTGGATAAGATAATTAGCTTACTCCTTTTTCCTTCATAACCACTCCTCCTGCTCTTTTTCTATGAATCCCTGTAGTGTTTGTGTCATCAGGCAATTATCATCATGCACTTGAAGGATAGCTTTTCCCACTTCCCAACAAGCATTAGCTTCCTCCCACGAGCCGGACAGTAAAGTGTTAGCAGCTTGGTTACCATGAGTTGCAGGGGATCGATGGAGGGAGCTATTGGCCTCATCATCACCCGCCTGTTCCTTCCCAGAACAGATAATTGCATTTCTGTTCTTAATGCCATTGTCCGACACTGAATACTCTATGATTGCTGTCTCAGATTGCTTTGGTCTGTGGTTTGCCAGTTTGCGTGATTTCCTTCTCGAAAGAGAGTGAGTTCTGCGTTTAATCCTCTTTGCTCTGTGTTTCTGTGATTTCTTATTTCTTAATTCAAGGATGGAAAGCTCAGATGGGTCAGCAATAGGTTTTATGAAGTTTGCAAAAGATAGCCCAGTGTCTTTTGAAGTAGCCATTATTGTTGGGCCTACAATGGGTTGTTTCTGCCTTTGCTTTCGGCCTGTTTGCTTAGGCTCTCCACTAGTATTGCCCCCCTCTTGATCCAATTCTTCTCCCTCAGAAAGATAGACAACGGGCTGCCCAACTACAATTCTATAATCAGCTACAGCCACCTTGGCGTAGTCATATCGTACTAGTGCTAAACAGTTATCAACTTCGTAGTTATCCACTCACCAAAGATGCAACATCTTACCTCTGAATAGTATGCCAGTGGTTCCTACTATAATGTATCATTGTCGAATCTGTTAGTGGAGCTAAATTTTTAATGCAAGCGTAATCCGGCAACAAAAGGTAGAACATACACAAGTTCATTACTAGATAGTGACTAATAGCTGCCATTAAGTCTTCCTATATTCATAAAAAAATTAAATGTTACTGGATACATGTCAAACAAGCTATAATTAATTAGGCTTTGCATTCTTTGTAATACATGAATATATAATAGTTAATTGAAAGACATATATAATTACCTGAACTACGTATGAATTTTTATATAAACCATGTATTTTAAGATATTTTAACCATGCATGAAAAAAATACTTATAATTTTATGATCCGAATTTATATTGTATCAAAAATATGTTTTTTGACAACTTTTAAGAACGACTGCATAAAGTTTTGAAGATACTAATACTAGCTGAAGTACAATAAAAATAGCAACAACAAAGAAAAGACCGAGTTTTGGCCTAAAATAAGCATTGCCAGAAATTTGCAATATACCGACAAAATATTATGTCAGTAGGCGGACACTAATTTCATCAGCCTAACTTTTACTGACAGGATCATAGAAGGTTACAGTTCATCAAAAAATATTTCCTCGATAATTTCTATTTTGTTAGTCATTCTGTCGGTAATATAATCATTGATGGATTTACAAACGGAATAAGCATGCCAAACAAAAAAAAATTATCGGTACAAGTATCTTTGTATTTCCATCGGTGACAATATACATCCATAATATATTACTTTAAACCAATTGATTTTATTTATAACAAGTCCTTAATATTAAACTTACCCAATTCCCATTACTTTCTAAATTTCCAACACATTACTAAAACTATTAAACCTTTATAAACTTACCTTACCACATGCCAAATCAAATTTAAACCTCTCCATCATCATTAGAATATCAAAATCAACACCATTCAAATCAAGTTTAGAAATTTATTTTTCCATATACAAGTCTTCAATTTCTCAATTTTAACCCATACTTATGTCATACACATCATAATTTACAAACAATTAATATAATTTATCATTTCTCTTTAATATTCAGTTAAGTTAGGAGGATTGTTGAGATTTTTAGTTTTAAATGGCCTTTGTCTTAAATAAACCGATAAGTTGTTAATATATTTTTATATCTATAATTAATTATAAGTTGTAATGTCAGGCCTAATCGTGCGAGCCTTTATTATTTTTTTGTTAGATAATGGGGTGGATGACCAACTGAATTTTCAAAAAAAAAAAGACGTGTCATACTTATATTCTGGCCACCACAATGGCCGGAAAATCAGGGTGGTTGGTTTTTTTTTTTCTAGAAACTCATTTTCAACCCAAAACACCTAGAAATCACCCTAATAACCTTTTTTTAATCAATCCTTAACCTACAAAAGCGCAAATTACTAGTCAAAAACTCAAAATCAACTCGGAAACCTATTGTTTCCCGATCTCAAATCTATTTTTTATGCACTTTCAAGGTAAAAAAAAAAAACACCAAAGTCAAACTTTTCTCATCATATGAAACGATTTGGAATAAAAATCTAGTGTTTTGGTGGCCAGAATCGAAGAAATGATATTTTTTTCTCTAGACCGGATTCCAGTTATTTTCTCTCTATCCTCTCATCTACTGAGAACTGAAAAATAATAAAAATAAAGTTTAGTATCGAAATGCAATTATTAAAAAGAGCATGATAGTCAATCACAAATTCTAGATGATTTAATGCAAAATCCACTATATATAGAAGAAGTTTTTGGCACACACAAGTTAAAGTCCTCTCCATCATCACCCCACTGAAATATTTTCCCAAAATTTTTCAATTCCCATATCTTACTCCATGGCTAGAGTTCCCATCTTTTCTCCCAAATTCATCATTCTCTCACTCATCTTTTCCTTTGCCACAATTTTGGTCAATGGAGATCACGATCACCAATTTGTGAGAAGCATGGACAGGAAGCTATTAGGGCTCAAGAAAGAAAAGCTCAGCCATTTCAAAGTATATTGGCATGACATCCTTACAGGCCCTAACCCTAGTTCCATCCAAGTTGTGCCACCATTGAACACTTCAAGAACAGCTTTTGGGTTTGTGAGAATGATCGATAACCCTTTAACCTTAGGGCCTGAAATGAGCTCAAGGTTGGTAGGAAAGGCGCAAGGGTTTTATGCACAGGCATCACAACAAGATCTTGGCTTGTTAATGGCCATGAACTTTGCTTTTATTGAAGGAAAGTATAATGGTAGCACTATCACTGTTCTAGGGAGGAACGAAGTGTTCTCGACAGTGAGAGAGATGCCAGTGATCGGAGGAAGTGGACTTTTCCGGTTTGCTAGAGGTTATGTTCAGGCAAGAACTCACATGGTTGATCTCAAGACAAAAGATGCTACGGTTGAGTATAATGTCTACGTTTTTCATTATTGATGACTGGGTCCTTTTTCTTACCTCTTTTGCTTTGTTTTTATTGGATTATAATTGCTTTAATTTACGAGGTTCTACAATCTATTTTCAATAATGCTGACCTCTTTCGATGCTTACTTCCTTGCTGGTGGTGTAATTACCTTCGTTTCGGGCAACTTATTTAGAAATTAATATTAAAATAATAGATGCCCTACTTAAGGGAAAGCTCACCATTTTGTTTTTGTCGGGCATGATCATGAACGAGTGGAGTGGAAAACACCTGGAAAAAGGAATTATTGGGGGCATTTTTTTATATTACTCACGGGCTTTACTTAAGCTCAAGTCTCAATCACAAAAGGGGTTTATAAATTACACCTTGGATTCGCTTAATTGACATTGCATTTAACATCACGCATGAACATTATGGGCCTCCATTAGGCCTATTAATAAGGTTCGAGCTGGATCCCATCTTGTTGGATCGAAGACTTGGCCGCCCAAATTAACTTATTTCGATCTCACTTTGAGCCCTGTTGAATTGGATTCTTCAAGGTCTACTCAGAATCAAAGATCACACAGCTTGGAAAACATAATTTTTTAGCTTCAAGCTCCTGCAAATCGAGCACACAGCAGCCTATACTAAATCTCATGTGCAATATAAAGACCAACATAAAGTACCATGAATTTTTTGCAGAGAGTCCATCTTCAAGAAAGCTGAGTTATTAGATCATATATAATTATCATATAATAATAGAGATTGAGACGCAAATCATTGCCTCAGACCCAAGGGGGACGAAGCACTTCAAGAAGATTAATGAAATATTTAGAACAATCCATTTTCTTTTTTCTTTACGGAGATAAAGATAGAATAAATTGATACCATGGTGATGTTATCAGATGGTCATCTCGAAAGTTGTAGTTACAAATCGAAACTTCATTATTGACCTATATATAGTGGAGTTTGGCTCAAGAGCCGCTTGGGATATTTTGGGAAAAAGAAATCTCATGTGGGCCTTCAAAAATAATATTTGTGACATGCATGCAAATGGGAGGACACCAAATGGGAATGTCATGTAAAATGTACATAAAGATTCATCTCATCATCACTTCATTAATCATGTTGATGATGATGCTGAAAGGATCTAGAGTCATGGGTTCATTTCAATATTAAATTATCCTTTTTAATTGGCAAGGGATCTTTAAATTAATATCACAAAAATGTAAATTACTATGGTATAAAACATTATTATAATTTATTCATATATTGATACCATGATTTATCTTCAACGAGGATATATAAGAATCAAACTAGAATGTTAAATGCATGTTTAGTATTACATATTAGAAAAAATTAATGTTTTTATATAAAAATATATCA
This sequence comes from Populus simonii, assembly GCA_007827005.2. Classification (NCBI taxonomy): domain Eukaryota; kingdom Viridiplantae; phylum Streptophyta; class Magnoliopsida; order Malpighiales; family Salicaceae; genus Populus; species Populus simonii. The sequence goes on along the minus strand of CM017466.2, from coordinate 22,492,046 downwards.
AATTAATTAATTAATGTTTTGATGCATTTTTGTTCTTATAAAAACATTTAAAAGACATGGTATTATCAAAAAAATATTAATAAGATAAAACATACTTTAAAAAACACTTAAAAATTTATATATGAAATACAATATCAAATAAAACCTATTATAAGAATCCATAAAAAGAAAGAAATACATTAAAACGATATTTTTTAATTTGATAAAAAAAATAATATTTTTATTTTTAGGAGTGTGGTTGTATCCTCCTTCATCTAGCTAGCTAGTATATTAAAGAATACAAGCTCATAAACTAGGAATATCCACATCCCTTTCCTTACTACTAAGAATTTAAAGAGGATAGATAAAGCTATCAAAGCTGATTTGGACCACCATGGCAACACGCAACTTTCCCAATAATATGTTCCTTTTTCGTTCCTGCTTCCCTAAATTCTATGCTTTTGCTTCATTATTTTTCTGAGCAATCCATGTTATGGTCCATGGTCGGTAGTAGGTGGCACTTTCTAATTGGTTCAGACCTTCAAGGACTGCCATGAAAAAATACAAACCGTCCTTGGTATTATCTCGATGGGTAGGCAAAAAGAGAGAATCCCCATGATTCAAGTAGAGCTACGTACACATGCCCACATTTTTTTTCAATTTTTCTATGGTTTCTGATGACCCTTGTTACCTGTAAATGGAATTGCTAATCGATCTTTTATATATAATAAGTTCCCAAGGGCGGTGTTAGGCACTCTCCTGTTTCAATTATATATCTAGCAGATTATTCATTTGATACTACTTTGAACATAAAAGAATTTGTTGTATTGATAGGTGTTAAACGTTATCCGATCGTGCGGTATATTTAAAAATTTTAAAATCAAGAGCTCAATTTAGATTCAGATTTAATTAAATTAGACAAAACTTGATTAATGTAACTAAATTAAAATTTTAATGACTCGATTCAAAATTGTGTCGGGTCCCTACCATGAAAACCCTTCTTTTTTTCATTATTTCCCCCTCTAAAATGCTGTTTTATGCAAGCAAAACAAATATTTTTTAAAAAAAAATGGCTAGGGAAAATACTTCAAAATTCTTTCTTCATTTATAATAATAATAAAGAAAAAACAGAGAGCAAAACAAGTGCTTTGGAATGTTGCTAATGCTTTATAGTTTCGGATCTTGAATTGACAACACTTTTTCCTAGTGGACCTTGTACAGATTTTACACTCTTTTATTCAAGCAAAAGAGAAAAAGAGAAAAGAATTCCATTTCTTAATGTGAAGGGTCAGAGAGTTTTCTCACTCTCTTTGCAAGGACGTCTGGGGTATACACACTATCTCCAAAATATTAAAAATCAAAATCATTAAAGAATCCCTCATCTCCTCGCTATAAAAACCGAGGTCACTGCCCACCTTCCTTCTTGAAGCAAAATCCAGTCCACTCTAGAAAATACACTAAAAAAAATACTCTTCTCTCTTAAGTCATCACATCTTTCCCACATAATAAATCCCCACATTTCCTCCATAATCTCTTTCAAGAGATTTTTTTGATATTCTCTAAGCATGGCTAGGTACCACAACCACCAGTACTCCTACTTAGACTACATTTCCTACTTCTCCATGCCTCTTCACTTGTTCTTTTTTATCTTCATACTCTTTTCCATACTGTGTTTCTCATGGTACATAAACTACGAGAACAAGCTTGAGGAGTTGATAAACCAAGTAAAATTGCTCCTCATGCTTTCTCCTCTAGTTTTACTCCTTGTTGTCCACTGCTTATCAAGTAAGTTCCCGATTTTCATGCCATTTCCTGAGAGAGATTCACTTCATAGAGCAGGAGGGTCTCCATGGGGAGTTGCTCTTTTGCTTGTGTTCCTTCTTTTCATGATCTCTTACCAGTCTTCTTTTCATGAACGGTGGTTCCCTTTATATACAAAGTGATGTTAAATATTGCTACATGTGATCAAGAGGGCCGGGGTGTCGTGTAATAGCGAGAGCTGGCTTGCCTTGTTCATTTTGTTGTGCAAGACTTGCTCTTGCTAGCTTCTGTATTTTAGTTTTTCAAGTGCTAGCTTTTGTTATATTATTGGAAGACACTATAATTATTCTCGAGTCTTCCTGATTTTGTGGTGTTGATATGTTACTGTATTACTAATGTGTAATGAAATGATTCACTTTATGAGCTCATACTTCAATATCTTAATTAATGTGGTGTTTATATATATATGTGCTAGCTTTTGTTATATTATTGGAAGACACTATAATTATTCTCGAGTCTTCCTGATTTTGTGGTGTTGATATGTTACTGTATTACTAATGTGTAATGAAATGATTCACTTTATGAGCTCATACTTCAATATCTTAATTAATGTGGTGTTTATATATATAATATTATATATTATCTATATCTATATATTATATATATATTCTATATAATGAGTTTGTATCTAACTATTATTATTTTAATCCTAGCTTTTATTTTAATTAGAATAGAAGAGATTAAAACATTATAGATAAAAATATGTTTGTTTAAAAAATAAAAATAAAAATGCAAACTAAATTTATTTTTATAATAATTTTAAAATGAAATTTTTTATTTTTAAAACATGAACGAAGAAGTATAAAGAGGCATATCTTATTTATTCTGATTGTATTTTTTTTCTATCTCAAAACAGCAATATAAACTTGCACAATCTTTTTCTTTGAAGTTAATTCATTTAGTAATTTGATAGTGGTTTTCAAGATCTTGATGTGTATATTAAATGATATTATTCGAATCATGCATTTTATATAATATAAATAGTGCTTTAATTAACTTAGGAGAACATTCCAAAGCAGATCTAATCTTACCTTCCAATTTGTCATATCTTACGACAGTACTTGGAAAAAAAAACCTATAGTTTTATAGCTAAAGAAATCCATAACTCAATTGATATTCATATTATGTTATCTCAAAAAAGAAAAGAGAAGGAACAATATTGTGTGACTGTCGCTTTTAATTTTTATTTTTATTTTTTAATTTTAAGGATCATATCATTTTCTCAAGTTGCTTTCCGATCTGATTTTTTGATAAACCATTCCCATACATTTTTTTTTCTTTTTTAGAATTACATCCATCCATGATTGTTTCACTGAAAGTTTTGATTTTCATCCCATCCATAATTATTGATGCTAATTTATATGCAAAAGATTAAAGAGGAAAGTAATAAGATATTATTTATGACACTCAGCTAATAATCATCAATGTACTTGAAGAAGTATAAATGCAATGAACAATAATAACCCCAAATATTCATCATTGAAAAATGATGTAACTTTAAAATACATTAGAGTTACAGCATCATAACTCAGAACACAAGCTCTTTGGAGAAGTAAACAAAGTAATTATCATCATAATTTTAAATTTTAATTTAAAATTCATCTAGAATAAAGTTTATATATATCATGGATAAAAAATGCCAACTCCAACAAATAAATTTTTTAAAAAAACAAAAGATTGATGGTTATTTTTTGACCGAGTTGATCTAAGTTTTTTATAAAATTAATTAATTTTTTTTTTCAATTCAGATCAATCCAATCCAAACCTTGAATAAATCAGCTTCAAGTTTTAAAACAATGGTCACCAATGAGCAAGCCCTTTGTTATCGGGAAATTATTGATGCTCTTCAATGAATAACTTCAAGTTCTTGTGTTTGAGTAACTCTTGTAACAAAAGTACTATAGTAACTGATTTTTTTATTAGTTTTTCTATCTTTAATGAATTTATTTTTTTATAGGAGCTCGTTCACCAAATTGACCAAAATACAGGGGTGAGTTTGGTATTCTCTAAAAGGTTGGTGTGGATTTTTGCCTCCACCTAACCCTCATATTTGGTAGGAACTATGCAAATGTTCTTTGAAATTATAGTAACTGAATTAGAATTATTTTTTTTAAGACTTATTTGGTTAGCATCACAAGAAAAAAATACATACATCAAGGATATAAATTTTATTAATAGGAGGAATAGGGATAAAAACATAAAAATAAATTTATTTTTTTAATAATATTAAAGTAAAATTGTCATTTCAAAACAGAAAAAAAAATCTTTTTTTTATACCGATTGTTTCTGGATTTTCTATTCTGAAACGTAAAGTTTAGATTAGGAAATTGGTATATGTGATAGATAATTCAAACACTCAGCATTAATCACATTTTAACACTGAATAAACATCTTATTTTTTACAGGTGCTTAATATCTTAATTCTTGTATTATTTGGATTGATCAAGGGTAAGGCAGGTGTGATTTTTTTTTTTTTTATTATTAACGTGGAGTTTCGGGTCAGCTTGCATAGACCTCAACTAATTCCACGGGCCTGAAGTTAATGACTATATAAGCTTCCAGTGGCCCTAAGATTTATGGGACTCAAACTAGTAACCTGTAAAAAACAAACTCAAGATCTGAACAATTAAATTTTGACAACTAGGTGGTCCTCTCCACCATTACCCTTTATAGGCACTCTTTTTTTATAATGAATTATTGGTTCCTCTGTGAGCTATGTAAAGGGTGGTCACACTCAAAAAGATGAAGTGCTACTACTTCAACTTATTTACACAATCAAATCTATAGTCAACTTCAAATAATATGAGATAGAGAAACTAGGCAGAGTTAATTTTGCCACATTGAGTCCAATACCATATTTTTTTATTTTAAAATGATATAAATTCATTCAAAATTGTTTCAAAACAAATTATTACATGTTTTATATATATATATATATATATTATATATATAATATGCTCTTTTTATTATTAGATAGTAACCAAATACAATCTAAAAAAACAACTAATGAGGCAAGAGGAAAGACTTACAGAGCGAGAGACAGAGAGATGCCCCAGGAGGTCAAAAAATATTCCATTCTTGTGGTTCAAAGGACATGTACACTTCTCATTCACTTTATCATCTCCTATTAAAGCATTAAAATCTTGTGGTTGTGCAAGTTCTGACCGGGAGTTGCAAGACCTTTTTTTCTATACATTTATCTTTATTCATCTGATCTGAATTATGTATTTGGTAAATTGATCCAAAATATTTTTTATTTTTTTTAATTAATTTTTTTAATCAATTTATTTTTCATAAGGTTATCTTAATTTTATAACCTGAATCACGATTTGATTAATTAACTCGAGTTGTCTTTTCAAGTCTTTTTTAATTTTTTTTTTTCAATTTCATCATTTAACATTGATTTGTTGATAATTATATTTCATAATTTATTTTAATTTTTTTTTTATAAAATTACTATAATCTCATAACGATCGTGAATTTAATATATTATAATGAGTTAACCCAAGTTAATCTAATGCATTATTATTTTAATATTAAAAAAAGATATTATATTGAAATTTTTTTAATCAAACTATATTTTTATAAATTGTATGAATTGTTTTTGAACATGTAAACTCAAATAGTTTACATTGAATCAACCCTTACATGATTTAAATTTTTTTTCTGGAAAAACATTAACTAGATCAAGAAAAATCTGACCCGATCAACTGACAATGATCTGGTAGTGTTCTAAACCTCAAAAGAGGCTCAACACGTTACAAATCTGAAGAAAATACAAACAAATTTTTTAATGGAAAACCCCTTCAGTATTAGTTTTTCACAACATGCTCAAAAAAATTCCAGGTAGCAGACTCACATGAAATTGGCAGCTAAACAAGGAAAGCTCATTATATTCCTGCTATGGTAGTGTGAAAATAATTAACAAGAAAGCATTTTTACTTCATTAAACCACCGATTAATACCAACTAGATAAGATTATACCAATATTTAATTGAAGCTAACTTACATGAACAGAGCACCCAGCTCAAAGCATTCTTAACTATGCTTGGACATGAGTGTAGAACTAGAAGATAAGGCCGAGCAAGGAAGGTTGGTAAGATATGAGAAAGAAAAGAAGCAGCAACACAAAAGCTACACCCCAAGGCGAGCCTCCAGCTCTATGGATGGCACCAGGCTCAGACCCTGGAATAGGAATGCTAACTGGCTGCCTGCAGAGAGCCAATGTACTGAAATGATCAGAATCAAAGGAGAAATGACCAGTAACCTTTGTAGCATCTCAGATGCTGTGGCCATTACTGCATCATAAACTACATAACCCAAGAATCCACAGACGATTATTGTGGCTGCCATTAGGACCCATTGCTCTGAGAGGGTGAAATTTGTAGGTCTTGGCCTTGGAGCTGAAGCCATGAGTAGAAGAACAACTCTTTAATGAATGATCCTTGCTTGAAGTCCTAGTCAAAACAGTGAGGTTTGAGGAGTGAATGGTGTGTGGCAGAATATAATGCATAGATCCTCCCGTCCTTTTATGTTTGTTGTGGGGGACTCACTATCCACTACTGAGTTAATTTTTAGTCGTGAAAACTATTTGCATTTCTGACTCTTGTCCTAAATATACTCTAATTTCTTATAGGGGTAAGTAAAATTTCACAAAATCTAGAACCCAAAATTTTGACTCTCCCTTGTGAAGGCATGTATCAATTTAACTAAACTCAGTTGTTAGTACCGGGTAAATAAGTTAATAAAGAAATTTTAACTAAATCCGGTTAATCTTTGATCTAATCGAGTTAATCTGTAACTCAATTGTCCAAGTTAAACTCGGTTTAAATCTGATTGGGTCAATTTTAAGAATTTATTTAAAAAACATAAATCAATTTTATTTTCAATAAAAAAATTTACTCGAGTTGTCTTAATGACATTGTTTTTTAGATTAGGTTCCCAAATGGGTCTAACTATAGTTACATATACAATATATGCTCACAAGTCACAACCATTGAAAGCATGAAAAGCATGGAAGCAATATCAAAGGTTTAGACACCTTTTGGGAATGCAGGTTGACAGAATCAAAAGCAGTAAAAGCATGTTTTGCTGCTTCTGAGTGTCAAAATGATAACAAGAAAACACATGCATTTAATTTCCTGAATTCTACATTACTGAAGCTGCAAAGAATTTCAAAAGACGTGGGACAACAACAAACATATACACCATTAAACACAAGATAATGTCTCAGTGTAGTTGAAAGCATAGCAGGTAGCATGCTCAAGGGGAAAACTCAAAATCTTCTTCAATATGTTGTTCTTGAAGCTGTAAGATATGATCTCACCAGAGGTTCTCATCACAAGCAATGCCCCATCTTCATCGTTCCCCTCGATAAACGACAGTAAATCTAACCATTTCTTGGCCGAAAATGGTGAGGCTGTAAGATCTTTATCTCCTGTTATCTCAGGGTATGCCATTACAATGGCATTCATATGGAGACAGTACTTGGCAAACCATTTTGAGCAGCCTCTCTCCATGGAATAAACTACTATGGATTGATCAGTACTTTGGTCATGAGATATATCAGGGGAGACAATACCCATGTTCAAATCATCAGGATTTTTGGTTTCCTGCTAGAATCCCTATAAAATGCAATTGCCCCCCAGACTCTCCAAAGTACCTGAAATTTTTATCCTGCCAATTCTCAGGAAGTGGAGGCCTTGGAATTGTCTGAAGGCATTCCATATCAAGCAAGAAACTTAAACCATTCCCCATAGGACTCATCCAATGAACAGCACCATTCCAAGAGACACCATCAGTAAAGTTGACAGATAAAAGATCAAAATTTTCTAGCTTCACAGAAAGCTTCCAATCCTTGGTCTCGGATGAGTACACATAAATTTTAAGCTCTGAATTAAAGAACTGAATGCAAACAACCCGATAACGAGGCGATTCTAAAGGATCAAACACCAACTGAATCCGAGTAAAATATTTTCCATCGTTAGGTGGTAGTGGCAGCAATGCGAATTGTCTTGTGGTAGGATTGAATAAATAATCAGTTGGTTTAGACCTCTCTGTTGAACACCATCTCCATTTAGGACACAGAAGCAAGCCATTACAGGACTGAGAAACATATGTACTAAAACACCCTAGGTTGTTGGGGTCAAAATCAAGAAAATCATAGGACAAGTAGACTAATGATTTCCCATCAAGAGAAACATATTTGTGCTTAGATGGTTCCTTGAAAAATGAGGAAAAATTGAGAAGAAGAGCAGAGACGGTATGGGGATTGCGGCGGGTATGGAGGATAGCAAAACTCGTGGGGGAGATGATAGAAAGCCATTTCTTGGAAACTAACTTGAGTTTCAGGACTGCTTTTGCAGGCACACGCAGTAGAATCTCAGTGACAAGGTCATCATTGCCAAAGACAGCATCAACAGATGAGAAATGCTTCTGCGTTGGCAAGGTCATAATGGAAGAAGGTAAATGGCTTGAACAAGAGGAAGCCATTGATCCTGTGATTAGGTTGCAATTGTCTTAAGCAAATCTCTCTTTTTAAAGGGTTAAGTTCTTGAAGTAACAAATGGACGGCAGATTATTTCAAGAAAGGAAATCAGATTACTTTGGAGTTCTAATTATTGTTCTAATCGCCTAGAGCATTAACCTTACAAAAAAAACTTGGTGGCATTTTCTATAATTCCTTCTCATAGAAATACAAGAATCATAGAAACTTAGATGTCAAGTTCTGAACATGACAAGGTCTTGGACCTTCACGTCTCATTTTTAACTGAGCCTGGGTCTAACCTGACCCAACGATTGATTATAGATTAATTGTATCAACTCAAATTTTATTTTACTTTGAATTTAAAAATATTAAAAAATTAGGTTTAAAATAAAACTTGACCATACTTAGGTTCCAGGTCAGCATGTCATTAAATTAACATTGTTTCTAAGTTTTTGGCCTTTTAATTTAATATTTGATATTGAAATTAATATTGTTTCTCGTTTTTTTTTATTTTGAATTACACTCAATGATTTTGTGATTGTTGAATTGGATATTTTTGTTTTTACTAAAGACTTTCAACAATCAACAGATAAGCAGCTCGAGGTTTAATTAAGTTGAAGGTAGATCAATCCACGAATCAGTGAGTTAATTTAGATTTATTATAAAACAATATCATATCATATAAAAAAATAACAAAAAAAATTAAAACAATATTGTTTAAAAAAAAAAAAAAAATCCTAAGTTGATACAATTAAATTTCACTTTCAAACATATCAAGTTGTGAGTTTACTTGTTAATTCACTTCAATTTACCAAGTTAACTTTTCTAAACAAGTAACAGTGGCTTAGGCCCTGGCCGGGCCTAATTTGATAATGCAAAATGCAAAACTTCAACTGCTTTAACTCCGATTTCGACACTAGACAGATACTGGTTCAGTATGGATTGTGCACTAAATTTCTATGGCAAGAGATGAGAGGGAGTCCCAGAGTTGTTTGTTCTAGGAGATATGAAGATTGAGGAGGGCAAAAGCAGAAGACCCTCATCATGGTTCATTTTGATTCAAAATAAGCAAGTGAACAATCTGAGCCTTTTAATTGAATAACAATGGTATATGGGTAATCAGAGATACTTTGTTTGATACAGATAAATTGTAGTGTTTATCTTGATCGTTTTGAGCATAGACTGATCTAGGTTAAAAAAAAAAAAAGTAAGGTATTGACCTGGTCAAAAACTATAATTATAAAAATAAATTAACCTGGATGACCCAGGATAAAATCAAATTCTCCAAACTTGTGAGATAGACCTTGCCCCAAATCGTGTTTTAGAAGTATGGTTTACAATTGATCTTCAGATGAGGAAGGATCTTCAGTACTTAGGGAATTTTTTTGGCAAACTAAACACAGGATCATCACCAGCGAATCCTTGAAATGCTCTCCCTAGAGCATACATGAGAGCCCTAGCTATAGGAACTGCAACTATATTCATCCTCCTGCCTAATAGCCTGAATTTATTTTGTATTAGATTAATTTTTAAGTCGACTTTTAAAATTATAACAATAATTATTTTTATCTATATATTGATTCTCTCAATCTATGACTTGGGTTTGCCCCGATCGACCCTCGAATCAAATTTTAAAATTATAATAATAACAATTTTTAAAACTTTGATAATAACCACTTCTATTTTATGTTGACCATCTTGACACATGACAACAATCTTATCATGGGTCAACCTTTGAGTCGGATTTTAAAATTATAATAATAACTATTTTTATCTTTACATTGACTTGGGTCAGCGATCAACTCCATTCATGACCTAGACCTTGCCCTGGGTCGACTCCAAAATCGGATTTAAAACTATAATAATAACCACTTTTATTCTTATGCTAACTCTAGTCAACCCGATTCATGATTTAGGCCTTGACTAATGATCTCTATTTTATCCTGAATCAACTCCCGAGTTGGGTTTTAAAAATATAATAATAACCATTTTTATCCTTACATGTCTTAGTTAGATAATTTTAGAATTGAAAATTTTTTACAAGAATATTTTAGAAATAAAAAATAAAAAATATTATCTTTTAAGATATTTTCCTTTTGTATCTCTTGTTTTAAAAATATAAAAATTCACTTTAAAATTATTTCAAAAATAAATTTATTTTTATATCCGTATATCTGTTTTTATCTTTTTAATCAAACACATTTTTATTTTTATTGTTTCATTTTTTCTATATTAAAATAATAATCAAACATTATCTTTTATCTTTATTTTCATAACAATCAAGATACGAACTTATTGAAATAATAAAAAGCCACTCACTCAATCTCTTCAATCGAATCATATGCTGAAATTCTGTCGTGGGAGTTCCACCACATGGCATTTCATTGTTGGTTACCTAAATATGTTGAGATGAATTAAACAGTGAAATGCATGAATTTAAGCAAATATAATATAAAAACATAAACAACTAATATAACTAACCGCAGGTCGATCTGATATTGCATCCTTCAAAAATAATTTATTTTCCAATTGTGCCTGAACGCCCTCCTCATAAGCCACGGTATTACCCTAAACACGAAAAAGAAAATCATTTAGGTGAAGTTAAAACTGTTTACACACACACACACACACACACACACATATATATATATATATATATATATATATATATATATATATCAAAACTCAAGAAACAAAGAGAAGATGAATACTCACTTGGACATGAGCATCATAACAGAGATCATAGATGATCCTATCAACCTCTGCCCGTGTGTAGTGACATCTAGCTTTTACGATCTCTTCGGAATCATCCGAGCTACAGCAATTTCAATAAAATGAGAAGATATAAACTAGAACTCACCAATGCATAGAAGGAAAAGGGAAGTGAAGAGAGAACGGTTAAGCTGTACAATTAAGCACATAGATTACTAGTTTGTACTTTTCGAACTTGATGCTTTGTTCTGCATCTGGGAGAACAAAAGGGGGAAGGTAAACACAAAAGTTGAGGTAATTTCAACCATAACTTTTAAGAAACTAACATTCAGTTTTCAGTGAAAAATTAAAATACACACACACATATATTTAATAAATTGTTGTCAAAAAAGCTATCATTTAATAAAACCATCACATCACATTACTGCATTCATTTATAAGGAAGGCATAGAATCCCCTCCCGGAAAACCCAATTAATCAACATTAATTGTTTTTCTAAATTAATTACTCAATAAAGGACCAAAATATCTCCAATTTCTATAAACATTCAAAACTATTGAAGATACCCAGAATCAATAAATTAACTTTGTTATTCTCATAAACCCAAATCCAATTTACACTAAACACGCCCTTATATTAAGTCTTTTAAATCAAATCCTCTGTTCTCGTGCTACACGCTCTACTTAGTCAACGACTTAAACAACAATAGACTCAAAAACACCATCATCATGAAACTAAAATCAACATCAAGCCAAATTGTCCTTCTAAACTCCATTCCAAAACCAAATAGAATATTGCTAATTTCTCTTTTCATGCAAAATCCACTTAAAACATTATAAACAAGCAGAATTAACCAAAAAAACTACATAATTACACTAAAACACAGTCCTCGAGCCGATTTCTTTCATATTTTAATACACAAAAAGAAAAAAAAAAGAGCCCCTTCTATGAATAAAAAAAAAAAAACATTTACACTTATTTCAACAAAAGTATAAAAAAGCATATGTTTTTCATAAAATTGTCTCATTTTCGCACCAAAAAAAATAAAAAACAAAGAGAGCTACTGATAAAAAAAAGGAGCAGAAAGTTACCTTATTAGCATATCGATGAGGCCACTTCTTTCTAGCTTCAGCACCAGGAATCTGAGCTCCGACAAACCTCGCCGGCGTTTCATCCTCCTTAACCTTCACAGGCGTCGATATCTTCTTCTCAGCTTTACCAGATCCACGCTTCTCCTTCGTGCCAGGTCTAGAATCGGCATTACCAGTCCCCATCCTATCTCCGACTTCATCCACCGAGTTCGAGTCATCCTCATCTCCTTCCAAAACAAACACCTCCTCTTCCTCTTCCTTCTCTACTTTTCTCAACCAAGTACGTTTCGGCGTCGCCGCCGTCTTCTTTTGCTTAATTGAAGAAGAAGTAGACGCTGCCGCTCCTGGTTTTGTCGTCGTGCTGCGCTGTCGTTTTCGCGGCATGGTGGTGGAGGAGAAGGAGAGGGGAAGGGGGCGCGGTTTGAAGTTTGAATGGAGATGGGGGGGCGGGTCCCAAGAGTTAGGGAGGGATTTGAGGGACTCTGGTTGTTTTTGAACGTTGGTGGAATTATTGATATAAATATTTATTTTCCATAATGAAATAATAAATTTAAATTTATAAAGAAATTAAAACTATTAAGTTAAGTGATAAATTTGTCAACAAATTACATAATATAATAATAAAAGCACTTTTATACATATTATTTTTCCAAATATAAGTCTATTAACAATTGTATTATTCATCGCAAGAAATTTATAATACCAAGAAAATAATATTTATATTTACTTTCAAGAGTGTAAAGGTTAAAAAAAAATTTTTTTTTATTAAAAACATATTAAATTAATATTTTTAAATAATTTTTTATGTAAAAATGTCATGAATAAATAAAAATATTTTAAATTAAAAAATATTGTTACAAGAATATTATACACTATCAAAAACATACTAAAATGAATATAAATACATTACTAAAGACATACTAAAAAAATATTTTTTATTTTAATAAGTTAAGTAATGTTTTCTTTTATCATATTTATATTTCATTGAATATCATTAAATATTGTAAGCAAAACAATCGTAATTGCCAGTAAGATTTATGAATAAGATTAATTAAATACAAATATATCATCTCATAAACCTCATCGCTTGCCACCAAGCCTCATGAACGACAATAATTAAAAATAGATATGCCATCTCATAAAAGATTTCGTTTGCCATCTGAGATCCGAACCTACCCTTGGAGGCTCACACCAACTAACCGAACCGTGGCTCCACGGCTCAAAAGCTTACACGGTCGAGTCCATACCCAACAAGCGAACCACCACCGACCCAAAACTTCCTTCCCATTCGTTTCCACCATTTCTTTTTCTCTCGCAGCCCCCCCACCCCACCCCTCTCTCTTTCCGCTTTTCTCCCAATCAAACCCTAACCCTAAACAAATCCCCAATTTCACAACTCTAATTTTTCTCATTTTTTTCATCAAATTGACCCTCAATTTCTCAATCTAAACCCTATCCAGTCCTTTTTTTAAAGCAAGCCATGAATTCTAGCTCGATTTCACTATAATGATAATCAAAATAGTGGTGCTAGGGTTTTTAAGGGACGGATTGCATGGGCTTAATCAGCAATGCCTGAGCTTAGAAGAAATCGCGCAAGGTTAGCGCGAAATCAACAACAACAGAAGCAAACAGACCCTCCAGTTGCGAGAAATTACGTGAAGACCCGTGCTGCTGTAGCTAGAGAAGCGAAGAAGAGACCGAGGACAAGATTGGAAGCGAAAAGGTTGAAAGAGAAGGAAGAAGAAGGTGATAATAGTAATAGGAATAGGAATAGTAATAGAAGAGTTGAGGAGGAGGAGGAGGGTAAAAGGGTAATTTTGATATCAGAGAGCGATAAGAAAGGAAAGAATTTGCTAGTTGATATTGAAGAAGAAGAGAAAGTTGAAAAATTGAAAGGTCCAATGGCTGATGATAGTGGAGGTTTAAGTGCTAATAAAGCTGGTGGCCAAGAAGAAGAGGGGAACAATGCTCCTTTCCCTGATAAGGTATGCTTGTTTTGTTTTTGTTTTTGTTTTTTTAATCATTTTCTAGCAAATTTGATGCTTTGTCATCTGGGTTTACTTTATTTTGTTGTGATTTTGCTAATATATGGATTTTGGGTCAAATTTTGGTCATTTCGGTTTAAAATGGGATGTTTTTGTGTGAAAATGTGGTTTATGGAGGGTTTCTGTTGTTGCTGTTGTAAGTTGTTGAAGTAATGGTGAAGTAGTGGTATGTCAGCTGAATGAATGGTTTTTTTTTTTTTTTTTTTGCGGGGATTTTGATTTTGTGTTGGTTGGATGCTATCTCAATTTGGTTGGTGGTTTTTGCTGAAATATGGTTTCAAATGTTGGTTTTGATTAATTGCTGTTGGTGATTTATGCTTGTAGCTACAAAAGGATGGTTTCATGGGGGCTTAATATGCATTTTATTTAGTGTTTCTGAAATATTGAGTGAAGTAAGATTTTCAATCTTACACTGTTTTTGGAAATGTTTTGAGTTTTTTTTTTTTTTTTGTTGGTTGAGGACAGTTGCTGATTGTTCAGTACATGCATTTATTAGTTCAAGATTTTAAGTATAGAAGCCTGTGCTGAAATTTGATGCTTTGTTTTCATGGCTTTGTTTTGTTGTTGCATGCATGGCATTATAAATCATGAAAAAAACACTTTGTTTACTTTGAAGTTGACTTTAATTGATTCTCCAACATGTTCAACTTCTAATATTGCCTTTTATTTTTGTGGTAATTATAGAGTGTTTATTATTTTCTTATCCAAGGTTCAAGTGGGAGGGTCACCTTTATATAGGATAGAAAGGAAGTTGGGGAAAGGTGGTTTTGGTCAGGTGTTTGTTGGTCGTCGTGCTAATGGTGGAAATGAACGTGCGACGGGTTCTGGTGCCCTGGAGGTAAAATTAATCTAGCTAATATTTTGTGTTATTTCATACAAAAACTTAATCTTGCTTTAATTTTCTTTTTCCTTGTGTGTTTCCTCTAGGTGGCCCTGAAATTTGAGCACAGAAACAGCAAAGGCTGTAATTATGGCCCTCCGTATGAATGGCAAGTTTACAAGTGCGTAAATTTTCCCTCTAAATTAGGTTGTTGTTGTGGTGTTTTCAGATTTATCATAAATATTTAAGTTTTTCTGCAATGTGTTTTTGTTTGACAGCACACTTGGTGGTAGTCATGGTGTGCCAAGAGTACACTATAAAGGAAGGCAAGGAGACTATTATGTAATGGTATGATCTGTAAGCTCACTCTTTCTAATCTGTTCATTATATTTCCTGGTTTAACTTCAGCTTATGGGTTTTTCAGGTTATGGACATGTTGGGCCCTAGCCTCTGGGATGTATGGAATTCTTCTGGGCAGACGTGAGTATTTCGTGCATATATACATGCCTCTCTCTCTCTCTCTCTAAGTATTTTTGGTGTGTATGGACAGTATTGATTTAGATGTTCTTTTCCTTGGAATTGGTTTGGGTGGTAAATCTCTTGAAGTTATTTTTATGCTCACCACAAATCATGTTATGCCAACTGATATTGTTTCTATTTTTTCTCCCTGTATGCATTATTTTATCCAATTGGTTTGTTCTTTATGCTTTTATTCCTTGCCAAAAGACTGAGGAAGAGTAGGGTGTTTCTTTTATTGCTAAGCTGACATTTTTTTCCCGCGAGACACATAATGTCTTGATTTGCTTTCCTTGTTCTACATGTTGATTGGTTGTCATTCCTTTTTGATGTAGGATGTCCTCAGAAATGGTAGCTTGTATTGCAGCTGAGTCTCTCTCAATTTTGGAGAAGATGCACTCAAGAGGGTATGCTATTTAGTTGTGTATCAAATTGTTTTCTTGGTAAAACTTATGATGTCATAAAGATATTCATTTGGTAGCTTTATTAATTCTTCATTCCACTTTTCTCTGCGAAAAACTTATGAATTATGCAACCTTGTTTGATTTTAGCTATGTGCATGGAGATGTAAAGCCTGAAAACTTTTTACTTGGTCAGCCATCTACACCTCAAGAGAAGAAGTTATTTCTTGTTGACCTTGGATTAGGTGAGTCAAAGTCATTAATCATTGAAGTACTCTTATTGCTATTTTAAAAAAAAATCCTTATGTCTTATCGTTGTCCAAAATTGCAGCAACAAAGTGGAAAGACAGCAGTACTGGACAACATGTTGAATATGATCAGCGCCCTGATATGTTTAGGTGGGACTTAATCATATTTCTTCTTGAGTCTTGTGGACAAAATATGACCCTGACCATTATTCATGATACCTTTCTGCTTGATTCTTTAGGGGAACTGTTCGATATGCTAGTGTTCATGCTCATTTGGGAAGAACTGCCAGTAGGAGAGATGATCTTGAATCTCTTGCTTATACACTCATCTTCCTTCACAAAGGCAGATTGCCATGGCAGGGCTACCAGGTACTACAAGGATATACACACAAGCGCATGTATCATGAACATGAGTATATAAATACATGCAAAACAAACATGCTTGCAAAGGGTAGTTTGCCATCCTCATGCCTTTCTTTGTTAGAATGATATGTTAACTCTATTACTTTTTCTTGTTAAACAAACCTTAGGGTGACAATAAGTCCTTCTTGGTTTGCAAAAAGAAGATGGCAACATCTCCAGAGATGCTGTGCTGCTTCTGTCCTCCTCCTTTCAGACAGTTTTTTGAAATCGTGGTGAATATGAAATTTGACGAGGAGCCCAACTATTCAAAGTTAATATCTTTGTTTGAGAGCTTGATAGGACCAAATCCAGCTATAAGACCAATAAACACAGAGGGTGCTCAAAAGGTAGGGGTAGAGCTCAAATCCACGAGGAAGAAATACTTTTATCTTTTCTCTTACTGTGTGAATAATTATATATCCTTTTGCAGATCATTTGTCAAGTTGGTCAAAAACGTGGTAGGCTGAATATCGAGGAGGAGGAAGATGATGGGCAACCTAAGAAGAAAGTCCGTCTTGGAGTTCCTGCTACACAATGGATTTCTATTTACAACGCTAAGCCACCAATGAAACAGAGGTACGATGTTTTGATTCATTGTTTCTCTTTCTTTTCCCTCTAAAAATTTGCATTGTTTTTTAATGCTAATTTACCCTTCATTAATTTGAGGCAACGAGAAATCATGCAACTCTGGGTATTTAAATAAAGAGTTTTGGTTTTGTAACAGTGAAGTGGCTTCCTAAAAGGACTGCTACAAGCCTAACCAAGCAAAGATTTGAAGAAAATGATCGATATTTCATTTGTCTGTTTGAACAATCCTTTCATAACTCCATTGAGTCTCACACTTTGTATGGTCCTCTATACAGCCACCTCGTCTCAGATTAGGTGCTCTCTTGTTTGGCCATTGGTGCAAGGATGAAGCACTCCTGTGGCTTCTCCCCTGTATTCTTAAAAAACTTGACACTGAGGATACTGGGCTCCATCCTTTATTCACTGCACAGATCTTCTGAGGAGATACCCTTTTTGTCTTTTGAATGTGGTTTCCTGACCTTGACATGACCTGATGACATGTCTGTTCTTTACATAGGTACCATTATAATGTTGCTGATGGAAGGCTGGGTCAACATGTGGAGAGAGGAATTGCTGATGGTCTGCTTATAAGCTGTGTTGCATCTTCTTCCAATCTTTGGGCATTAATAATGGATGCTGGAACTAATTTTACAAGCCAAGTTTATGAACTATCACCTTTTTTCTTACACAAGGTAAACTACATAAACTTAAACACTACATGGAAATATGTTATATATTCATGTGTTTCTATGATCAGGTTTTCTTTTCCTAATCATGTAAGTAATTTATTATAGAAACAATAATCAAAATTGTTCCCAAATAATAGGAATGGATAATGGAACAATGGGAGAAGAACTATTACATCAGTTCCATCGCTGGTTCTAACAATGGAAGCTCTCTCGTGGTGATGTCCAAAGGTTGGTTTGCTTTATCTCATAAGTTCTGTGTATTACTGCATAACCTTTGTTAGTTTTTGGGCCACAATTTAACAGTTTGCTATGACTTAGCTATGGTTGTTGCCTTTGAAACTGAGCCTTGCTATGGTCAGGGTGTTGCTGGGGTGCAACTTTTAGCAAAATTTCCTTTTGGCAACTAAAACAAAGCGATGTTTTAATTTATGCAGGCACTCAATACACTCAACAGTCTTACAAAGTAAGCGATTCTTTTCCCTTTAAGTGGATAAACAAGAAGTGGAGAGAAGGGTTTTATGTGACTTCAATGGCTACTGCTGGAACCCGCTGGGGTGTTGTCATGTCACGCAATGCAGGCTTCAGTGATCAGGTCAGATTTTTCTCGTCATCTCGACAATTAAAATCTACTCCTAGGTGTCCATTGCAAATATATAAAAAGCAGCAGCCACTGCTATTCCCACAAATTTGCATGTTTGTGTGCCCATGAGTTTTTAGAGTTCAACAGAACTTTCCATGGTTTGAATGAGATCTATTCGCCTTGGACATTTTAGTTTTTGGTTTTCCTTTTTTATTTTTTTTGGAAACTGTTGCTATTTAAATGAAAGCTTGATTTAAAAATAAAATATACAATCTGTTTAAACTTGAACTGTGGATTCTAAGTTAAATACCTCGTAGCCTGAAAGCTCATTTTGCCATGCCCTCTGGATTTCACTTTCTATTTGTGATATTGCAGATTTAGTTGGAAATTAACATTGATTAAGAGGTTGTGTTTCTTCGATAGATGCTATTTAGATGGTTATGGATGCCAATAGACATTGATTTAGAACCAAGGTAAAAAATAGATTGACCTTGGTCGCTTGTTGACCATTTTTTAAACCAAGTATTTTGACACAAAATTGTGGTTCTCTGCAGATTGTTCTAGTTTAAACCTTATTTTAGTATGTGTCAGCATATTATAAAAAGTTTATATGTTTTCTTGGGCCACAGTTGAATGGTTCTTGCATGTAACTTTGCTTCTGACTCGAGTGGGTTCTGTGTCTCACTTGTCACTGGCTTCAATAGGTTGTGGAGCTTGATTTTCTGTATCCAAGTGAGGGCATTCACAGAAGGTGGGATACTGGTTTTAGAATTACATCAACTGCTGCAACCTTTGATCAAGCTGCTCTCATCTTGAGTGTCCCTAAGCGCAAACCTGGAGATGAAACCCAGGAAACTTTACGCACATCTCTATTTCCAAGCACTCATGTTAAGGTAATACGTTCTGTTTGTTGACCATGTTCTCCAATCCTCTGAATATGGGTGTGTACTTTATATCTATCATGAAAGACATACTTGGAATCCTCCCCTGTTGCAGAAGCAGACTGCAGCTTCGTTGTTGCTAGAATCATTATGCAGTAACAAACAAGTCCAAACTGATTTCCTCATCACTACTGCTGTAAAATTGTGATGTTCCTCCACTGCATGATCATTGTGCCTTGGCTATTATAAAAAAAATTGCATCTTGATTCTTCTTGTTTTTGTGGCATGCAATTTTGTATTGTGACAAATTCTAGAAATCAAAGTTTGCATAACAATTTCTTGCTTGTGTGTGCATCTCTCATGTTTTGATATCTGACTGGTGTTAGTTTTGGTCACTGAGCAGTATGAAATTTATATACACTGTTTTGCATAACAAATTTGTATCATTGATTTTTGTTATGGTAAATAAATTACGAGACAATATCTCACCTGAGTTTTTCTTTTAATGTACAGGAAAAGTGGGCGAAGAACCTCTATCTTGCGTGTTTGTGCTATGGGAGGACTGTTTCTTAAAATATCAAATTGCAGGGAGCAAGAAAAAAAACAAAAAGGATCTTGTTGATTCTCGCCCTCCCGGCCTCATATTTAGTTTCTCATGTTAATTGTACAAATTGGAGTAAGAGAGCTTTAGCTGCAGCAACAGAGAATTGCAGTTTTGTGTATGATTAATATTAATGATGTTGATGCTGTAAATTTAGCTCTTATGCAGAAGGTTTTAGTTTGCACTTCTTTAGTGCATTTTATAACTTAGGTAAGGGGTAAGCATTTTCGTTTTGGTTTGGTTTGGTTTTCGGTTAAAAAAGCAACCTAGATAGAAATTTATATTTTTGAAAAATTATAAACCGAACTGAACCGATCAACAAGTTCAAACCGACTAATTTGGTTTGGTTCAGTTTTTTCTTTCAAAACTTAACATAGTTCAAGGACTTTGTTGAAATCTTTGAAAAATAAAGACTGAACTAAACTTTGACTAGCTTCTTCAACCCAATCCTCCTACCAGCCTTGTCAATGTCACTGCCTACCATCACCCTTTTTTACCTACAATATGGTGCCCGTCTGGAAAATGAAGAATCTTGATTTAAATAATAAAGTCAAGCATTACTAATTTACTATACTGCCAGGATTTAGCATGACATGGATAAACTAAGATTGGTTTAGAAGATCCATGTTAAACCCAGCATCCATCATTTTTTACAGCAATCATGAAGAGGCAGAAGGGCTGCAATTTTTCACAACATCAACAAGAAGTCCAAAGATTTTACTTAGGCTTCATCCATGGTAAAATTACTTTGTCAGCAAACCTCCTCTTTGACCTTGCAATTCTCCTTCATGATATTAAAAATAAATAAAAGAACAAAAATATAAAATCATTAAATAAAGTCATTTTCAAGTACTTTTCACTCTTTCATTTCTACGAAAATTATCCTTCTTCTCAAGAACCAAACAGAAATTGAGAGAAAGCTTGGAGGAGGTGGGGCTGGGTTTTATTTAGTCTCTAGGGTTAGAAGAAAAGTTTATATTTATACTCTCTTTTTTTTGTGCTGGATGAATTGATCCAGTTCAATTAATTTTAGATTTTTAAGATAAAAACTGAACTAAACTGATTTTTTATTGGATTTTTTAATTAGTTAATTTGATTTTTTTTTTATCGGTTTAATTTTTTCAGTTAATTTTTTTTTTCTTGAGCTAATCAATTTTTAAAGTTTTTGTAACTTGGGGTTATATTTTCATGGTCCAATCATGCTATGTAATGAATACATTGGCAATTTATTGCTCATTAACCTTCCCCAGGAGATTAAGAAGAGTTCACTGGTCACTCTTTTGTAGAGATGTTTAAGAATCAAGCTTGGATTTGGGTGGCCAAGAACCAGAAAACTCGTCTATTTGTTAACTAAAACTTCAAAAATTAAAGTTTTCAAATTTTTAAGTATTTTATATGTTTTAATAGATATTTATTGGTGTATAATATTTGGACACAAAAAAACACAATATGACAATATTTGTTTTGAAGAAATTAAATTTGTTGATATGTAATGATTGAAAAAAGGAAAAAATTAATATCCTAGTTAATATCTAAGAAATGAGAGAAATTGGAGATGATTAAAAAAAAAGGTTTAATTTCTATCTTTGCTTAATATTTAGTAATAAAGTAGAAGTTAATTTAAGACAACGATTATAGACAAAAATAGAAATCCCATCCCATCTAACTCGGTGAAGTTAGTATATATTATGGTGTTATGAACAACTGGTTGCAGAGAGGTGAAGTGACCACCCTTCTTTCCAAGATTACAGCAGTATATACATGTTATGCAGGAGATCAATATCACTATAATGGCAGTATATATTAAAACACTATAATGGCAGCAAACTCTAGTAAAGATTGAATCCCAAGATTCCAGTCTTCTTTCTTAGTATGAATGATTCCCCAGAAATTTTACTAAGTCTGTGTTAATGCTTGCCATGACATTGATAGCTTATGGAGTGATCCTGACACCTTGGAAGATGTATTTTTATTTCAAAATCCATGGAGTATGGATGATCTTCACACCTCAGAGGATACATTTTATCCATGTATAAGACACAAAGCAATATTATGTGACACCCTTCTTGCATCATCGTCACCTGGGCAGAGAAGGGCTTGGTGGCCTTCAATTTTTCCTTTGCTGGGCTTGGAAATGGCATGAACTCCAGGTAGAGGCAAGTGCCAGGTTGCTCTGTTTTAAGATCAGAATTACGAATTCTGGGTTTTATATTTTCCTGACAAGACCTCGGGGAAGCAAGAACAAAAGGGTGACACTGACAAAAGAGCACCATATCTCAGGAATCAGATCATCCCAGCACCCAGCCCATGACTGAATTCAGTGTAGATTCCTAAAATTTCCAAATCTCAATCAACTCTGCTAATCATGAAGATACCAGTGAAAAGATTTGATGAACACATTTGAATCTGAGAGGGGACAGTGGAGAATCATAACCAAAGTCAAAAGTGAACCATTGACACTTGACACTTGACACTTTGACAGTGACATAGCCTAACCAATGGAACCTCCAACATACCACTGTCTAATAAAAAGTCACAAAATCGGACAAAAAAAAAAACTTTTGAGTTTTCAAAGCAACCATTGAGATGAACGAAAGAGCATATTTGGTGTCCAAGTACAATAACTAATCCATGATGACAGACAGCGGGCTATGAACTTGGCATTCAAAAATATATATAATATAGTTTACTAAAAGTTTTGGGACAATAATACAAGTTCAAGAATTATTTGAAAAATAACTAGTTTGAACACAATTGCATTTTAAAATATTTTTTTTGCAATTACATTTTAGAATATTTTTTTTTTGTACACAACAGCAAATAGTGGTTGTTCAGTACATGTTTTTTAAAAAAATTAATTAACTTAATCAAAACTAAACTCAAAATTTTAATGAAAATTCAATAATTAAAAGATGAAATTCAAGATTTAATGGCTAAAAAAAAATAAGGTAATGGGCAGGAGAGAGAACTGAAGAAGAAGAAAAAAAAAGAGAAATGCGCACCTTGAAAAAATACCAAATGAGATTGTAATTAATCCCGAACAAAATACTTAATAAATTATTATTAAATTTGATGGTTTCTTAAAGAATGGTTAGAATTATCTTGTTGAGATCTTTTTAATGGTTTTAGATGTATCGAAAACAAAACTCTAGTATATTCCCAGTAAATTATTATTTTTTATTATTGAATTTTCATAAAATTTGAGGTTGTTTTTTAATATATGTTAATTAAGTACAAAGAGACATAATTTTTTAAATAATCATTGAAACCACTGTTATTAACAGTAATTCTATTTAAACTGTGTGTGTAATATTTTTCTAACCAAAATTACTTTTCCAAAACTTTTATCAAATTTTGTTATTAGAATTCTAAAATACCCAAGAACTTGAGCGAAATAAATAGGCCTCTTGCTCTAATCACCGGGGCTAGGTCGAGCGATGCTCTAAGTTGTAATGGTTGATCGCCACCACTGCTTAAGGAATATAATCACGCAAAACATCCTCCGTGCAGGGTAGCATTTGAAGCATACCAAAAGCGAAACAATTGGTGATGTTCACGATATCAAAACCCTGCACACATGCACATCCAGCACACAATCCAATCTCAAATTTTTTAATTTCAAATATCTTGGACACTGTCGACGGATTGTCCTTTTCTTTTGTACTTCTGCTTCAACCATGTTGAAAATCACATGAATAAACAAAACTTACATCACTTTCGTTGATTTGTGTGGTATAAAAAGCTAAAAAAAAAAAAAAGCATGTTCTTCATAGGTAATGTCATGACGACCATAGATTTCTTCATCACATCTTCTGCAGAGACAGAAGACCCACAAGCTGCTTTAATTTCAAAAAAAAAAAAAAAAAACTGTCATAAATACTTTTGATGTTTAAGAGAAAGTCTTGCCTTCGGCTGCTCAGCAGCAGGGGGGTGACAGGGACAAGACATCTATTGTATCCTCGCTATAGTGTTTTGTCTCTCTTGTTGTCTTGGTCAAGAAAATAACCTGTTTCTTGTTTGTTTTTCTCTGGTTTTGTCGAAAAGCTAATCGTTCCTGCCGTCCTTGGGGTTTCTTCTGGCTTTGCATGGAAATACCATTACCAAGACAAGATTTTTTATGCTTATTTCAAGCTGGGCTCGGGATGCTATAGCTAACTGGGCTCAATGATTTCTGTTTTTAATTTATAAAAAAAATTAATACTTGTTACATAATTTATTTATTTTTAATTTCCTAATATTTAATAAGTAGTTGTTTGTCTTTGCACGGGTTGGATTCATCATGAATTTTATGGAAAATCTTATTGGATTTTTTTTTAACTATTTTTATTTTTGTGGACTTATTTTGATTTGTTTTTTATTTGGTGATGTAAATTTGTTTGATTACTTTGTTGATATTCAATGTTCATCTCTTTTAGATACTTAATTAAATGATAAAAAGAAAAAAAGAAATGCACGTTTTCATGCTAAAAAAAGAAACTTTTTAAGATATTCAAATAAAATTAATTTAGCTAAATATATGTATTTTGATATTCACTAATAAACTTTTTATCAATATAGATAAATAATTCTTCTATTATATTAGCATAAGCTCGGATCGTGTTGATATGCTTGACTTCAGGGTGCCTGGCAACAAGATATGCCAATTTTCTGCAAGAATTTATATAGTCTCCAACAAGTGAAGCTGCTCCAAGCGGTGCTTGCATTGCTAGAGGACAGCATTGTTAGAAACCAAGCTGTGTTCAAGAAGTATATATGGGTGAAGAAGGCGCCTGCATTTTCCATACAAGTTCCAGACCAATTTATAGCTGTGTAAACTGCAAGGAGGATGGCACCTGCAGGGTCAATCCACTAGTAGGATTTATCGCCAAGAACGGCTGCAATCAATCCTACTACGTTCGAAATAGTGATCCTGGGCATTGACATTTGGTTTAGCTAGAATTGATAACCAGAAGTCTAGTACTAAACGACACAGAGCTTGTCAGTGACAACGACAGGAACAAAACCTTTGCATAAGCAAGAACAGTCTCATTTCCTGAACTTCTGCAGTAAAACGGCAAGCTTTACTGCTATTGCAGTTTGCATAATTGCATATAACCACAATAACTGATTTGAAGAAATCTTTTCAGCAAGTTAGGTTCATCGTTAATCAGTCCTCAGTGAGCTCACTGAATTCCTTCTACTCTGTCTCCTGCTTCTCTTTCCTTCACTCACCAATGGTGTTTTCCGGCCAGAACCTGAATTCCCCTCCATTTAGATCTACACAACTGGTTCCAGTTCCAGCTGAAACATCTATAATTAGAGGTTCGTCTTTTGCTTGGTAAATTATTTATGCTAGAACTCTTGGCTCTTGTTCATGTTAAGAGGTCATGGATCCATAGTCCAACATCAATTTTTCTATCACAAGGAAAAAAAACAAATCTAGACTATCAAGCCTTTGAATACTGGTCCCTGTCCATGTGGTTTCCGTTGTTTTGACACAGAAAGATCTAAATTTTGACAAGTGCTCGTCAATGACTAACTAAGATGTTAGCCAGACAGACAGTTTGGTAATGACAAAAGCAAAAAAAAGTACCTATAAGAAAGTAGGCCTTCAAGTTTCATAACAAAATTTGAGCTTGTATTGTTTGAAGTAAAAAACAGAAAGCATCAAAGGGCACAATGAAAGTGCCACAACCATCACAGCCAAAGCATGCCGACCAAAAATGTACAACAACATAACTTTCATGTATCAACCAAGCTGCCTTGCAAGAAAACAAATGGTTGCTCTGTTTAATACACTACAAGTACCACCTTGTACAAAACCAGGGCTCTCAGACTAAACAGATTCGCAGTGAAAGTGACACACTGGATCCCAAATATGTAACAGTAAATGACACAAATGAAATCAACAGCAGTGTGCAATTTACACGTGATGTTATCTATGTATGTATTTGTATATAGATCAAGGCTAACTGTTGGGTAACCTGCTGAGAACAGAGTGCTCTGGTTTGTGTTCGCATTCGAAATCAAGATGAACAAATGCCCGCTCAACTTCCGGGAGTTTTTCAATCTTGTCCTGCAATGTCTCTCCAATAGCATGTGCTTCCTTTAGAGGCAGTTCCTCTGGAAGTTCAATGTCAACCTGTTTCAAGTGGGGGAAATAGAAGAGAAAAATCTTATTGGCCCATTCTTAAACAGCAGGACAACATGTTAAATCATGCATGTGAAATAGACTTGAAAATTTTCCCATTTGAACAGTTGATTAGCAGTTAAACCTTTAGACTTGACAGTGATAAGATTAAGACCGTTCAAATGTTTGCTGATTTAATAAAAATGACCAGAAAGCAGTGCTAGTCTAAAGCCACGCATGTAATACCGCAGGCTTCCCAAGATTTGAATAAGGAAAATTGAGACGTGACAAACAAAAAATTTCAGAGTTGAGAGTTCAAATCAGAATAGTGGAAGATTCATTGACTATCGAATTTTATTGGGCTAACTAGTGCTTATACATGCAGTGCAGACTTATTTATTTTTATTTTAATTTTCAAGTCCTTGTTGCAAGATAATTCGCTCAACAAGCACTAGTTAATCACAAACTAAGCAGGCATGCTTACCTCTACAAAATAAAGAACACCAAAGGTATAAGCACGGACTGTGTCTACACGCTTGACTTGAGGGTGCCTTGTGACAAGATATGTCAATTTCTGCAAGACTTCAGGTGGAGCTGTTTGCCCAACAAGAGAAACTGCACCAAGAAGCCCATCTTAAAATGTTGGCAGGTATAACCTTATCTGTGTATCACTTCATCCCCTCCTTCCAAAATAACCAGGAATGAAGAGTGATACCTGCATTTTCAATGACAGTTCCAGACCAATTTGTAATTGTGTAAACAGCAAGAAGAATAGCACCAGCAGGGTCAATCCACCAGTAGTATTTATCCCCAAGAACAGCGGCAACTAATCCTACCACATTCGTCACCACATCAAAATAGTGATCCTGGACATGAAAATTGGTTTAAGTTACGAAAGTGACAACTAACAGCTCAACAATAGAAAGCTAAATATTTAGAGAGTAGAGCCAAAAACCTTTGCATAGGCACGAACTATACTATTTCCTGAGCTTCTACAGTAAATCCAAAGGGCCAGTTTCACCACAGTAGCAGTTAACATGATTATGTAAAGCCATAACAGTTGATTTGAAGACATCTTCTTATGTGTTTCATCTTCAATTAATTCTTCAGCAGCTAGGACCAATATCTGAAAACCTGTGAAGAAAGAGTGTTACGATTCCACACCACACTCAAAGAAGCAAAATTGATGAAAACCTTTTGTTTCCCTAAGGTGTTCAACTGTAAAGCAACTAACCGACTCCATGACTATGGGAGTGAACCGTTACCAAAATTCTTATTCCACCGAGACTTTATGCGCATTAAGAAAAGTTAAACAAACAATTGATTTTGGATTTGTGATAGATGGAAGAAGAAAATTATCAATATAATATGTGGTCTAGATTTCCCTTTTCTACTTGGCATAAATCATTGCTTCTACAATCATTAGACAAAAAAAAAAAATCAATGGAACACAAGAGTAGGCACGACAAAATTACCAAGTGTGGCCATGACAGCAGCAAAGATGATTATTCCCACTGGCTGCATCCTTAATTTTCCAATAGGGTACTTGTAGATATTTATGTTTTTCATCGATATGTGAGTGAACCAGAGTATCCCACCAGCCATGAGATCAAGCAAAGAATCTAATGTGGAGGCAGCAATTGCTATGGATCCTGTCCTTATTGTAGCATAAATCTGGACATTACACAAATTATCAATCTCAACAGCTTAAAAACTAAAATTTTAAATATAACTAACATTAGAACATGCAATTGAAGTAGGCAAAAAAAAAAGACTTCTTTCAAGTTCGATTTATCTCAAAAACAAGCATTGGTGAGTTCACCTTAAACACCAAAAGCAAAATGTTGGCATAATTAGAGATCTTCATAGCCTTCTCAGCTTGCACTTGTTCTTCATCATCTTCTTCATCGATCGTATCGGTTGTCATCAAAGTATCAACTTCCTGGAAGGATTTTAACGTCGCAAATTGTTTTTCATAGTACTCCTTTTCATCTACAAACGCCAAAACAACAAACAAGAACTCAATCACTGCCAAACATAAACTATCGCTATTTGGTTTCCAATAAATTAAACAGCATTTTAAGAGCAAAAATCAAAACCAAACAAAACTTGATCAAAATTCCTCTTTACCCTTTCATTTTCTCTTTAGTTTCCAAACAGCCAAACAAGTCCTCAACTTTTTACCTTTATTATGCATAAAAACACATCTACTCAATAACCCTCGTACTTTTCAGCTATCTTTTTCTCAAGAGCCACCTCAACAACAAAAGAGACAGCAAATTCCATTCTTTTTTTCACTTTCCTTCACTTTCTCAGTAACCAAACAAATCTTAAGCTTTTACCTTTTTATCCACAAAAATTAAACACAAACACAACAACCGTTTAACGTTTAAGTAATCTTATGTGTGTAAAAACAACACAGATTCCATCTCTTTCTACATTTTCTCAAACTTTGCTCAGCAACCAAACAAAACTTTTAAAGAAAGCAAGAAAAAGGGAGTGCAAGACTACGTACCTTTGCTAAGCCCTTTAGTTTTAGAGACATTAAAGTGAAAAGAAGACTCGACATCAAGAACAGACCGAACCTTATCGGGCAATCTTGATAAAAATCCAGTCCTTAGTGAGTGGCACGAGTTACCTCCACTCGGTCCCCAACGGTCATTAACATTCAACAATGGCTCTTTAGGACTGAAACAACCAGAATTCATATCCTCCATTATTGGATACAATTATTGATCCGGTTCCTGTGGTTCCTCTCTCTTTCTTGCAAAAAGGAAGCTAACTGTACTTCTTTGTAAGAAAGAGAGATTTATTAGAATTGACCTGTTATTATTGACTGGATTGTTTTATTAATTAATAAAAAAAACATAATCATTACTTTTTTTTTCTTGTCGGTATTAATGTGGGCAAGTGCCTCGTCGAAGGCTTGTGTTTTGAGTCTTTTGACAGGTCTAAATTTTTTTGTTGGATTTTTTTTTTTTTTTTTTTTTTTTGATAATTTGCATGGCAGTATGTTAGAAAAATTATTTATTAAAATAATATGAAACAGCGATTACCACAAAAAAGGAAAGGTTTGATATTATTTTTGGTGCATGAACTTATGTGTTCAGACACATTAACCTACGGAGATTCAATTTTTACAATCAACTTTTTACGCTATAGTTTTAAAACTAAATCCAGGGCTCAATTCAGTCAAGATTAAAATAATATCGTTTTGATAAAAAAAATTATTTCAAAATTTTTTTTAAAATTTTTACCGAAACCGATCAGATTGTTAATTAATTTAAATTTTTATCAAATCAAATGAAATCAAATTAATTAATTTTTTTTTTCAACTCAACTTGTTATGCTAGTTGGGAAAATATATTCATAGTATTACATGTTGACAATTAATGATATATATTAAGATTTGATTATACGAGTAAGTTATCCTTGAAATAATTAAATGATATCTTTGATATCACAAATTTTTATTCAATACTAATCTTAAAATTTAAACCAATAAAAGAATATGTTTCCCTAATCATCAGGCCAGTTTTTTGAATAGGACAAAAATGCTTTGAAAATCCAAAGAGGTATTTGTCATACAATAGTTTTTAATTAATGGTTAATTTACCCATTTTTTTATTAAGAAAAATAGTCATGATTGTAATTAATTTAGAACTCCAAAAAACGATTGTATAAGCCCTTTTAAAATGCAGAATTGACATCGATCCTGTCGCCGGATGGATACTGTGCCGCCGGCGCAGATTCTATCCATGATTAAGAGAATTATTAAGAAAAATAATATTATTTTCTCAATACATGTTCTGGCAACTTGACAAACAATTCATCAAGTCTATTGACTAAGATTTTTCAATTGAAAGTACATCAATCTATGATCTTGTGTCCCTTTTTTTTTCTTTTTTCTTTTTCATCCCTCCTCCACCCAAAACCTTGTTCCTCTACCATTATATTTTTATTTATTTATCATCATCAGAGTCCATATTTGGCTGTAAAGAGATTATACGCATTTGGGAGAGAATAATTTCTTGTTCTTTATTAGTCAATAAAATAAATCCAAGGATCTCATTAATTTTCATATAAATTATGCATTAAACATCAATCTCAGTACTGGTTCATTTCTGTTTGAAAAGGAATAAAAAAACGATATCAGTGCTTTGATATTCAGTTTAAGATAAATCAAAGAGGATATTTAACAATATTCTATATAAATATATGCACTAAACATCCTTGATGATCCAATGATATATAATCATAAATTTATTGTCTTTTGTTTTTCCCTCCCATCACCACTCAGTAACTCCTAGTATCATGCAAACCCATGCATTCTTACAAGAAAAGGGAAAAAATAATAATTTCTGCATCCCTTAATCTTATGTAATTTAATTCAAGATTATTATATTAAAATTTAGAGATTTCTTTAACATTAAATTGTCAACTTGCATAGTTAATCAAAATTGTATCTTCGTGGAATCACCAAGCTACCTCAAATTGCATTATATATATATATATATAGCCGAAGGTTGGCTTTTCCCTTACCCTTTTATATCAAACAATTTTTTTTTTAATTTTTTTTGCCATGAATCATGATTAATGTATGGGGGAGGGAAGGAACCCTTAGCTGCTCCTTTATATATATACACTCAAAAATATATATAATTGTCGATCGAGATAACATGACATGCATGAATGGGGCAGTGCCCACCATCTCATTGACCTTGTATCATTGCTTCACGCCAATGAAATTCTTGGTGCAAAGGAGTGACGTAGCTAGATATAGGCGTGGAGGTTTAAAAAAGGAAACCAGAGGAGATAATTAATTCTTAGATCAATTTCTATCTTGCTACTAAACCTTTAAATTAAATACAAAATGTACATTAAATCGTGGCCTTAATTATCTATGTATATATCTTTCTTGTGTTGGAAAAAACCAAAATGTATATTATCCATACAAAATGTACAGAATTTTAGGGCCACTTGGAAAGGATAGCATGCACTCGGTTTGAGATAAATGACAGGGATAAGTGGGTGTCGTTCTCTCTTGTTTTGTTTTTAACGAATATTTTTAGGTTATCTTACATTAATGCATTGTGACCATGACATGCCAAGTAGCATAAATATTAAACCAGTTAACTGATGAGATATATTAATTGACTCTTTTAATTAACTTGAGATTCAATTAAAAAAGGGATTAAATTTATAATATGTAAATTTATTATATATGTATTTAATATTGCAAGTAAATGATTTGGAGATGATGAAAGAAAAAAAAAGAAACAAATAAAATCTAAAACTTATTAGTCCTTTCTAAAATTGGAAGATCAATGATATCAACATAATTTATTGATATTGACATTATCAAATATTTAATTAGTCATTCCTAAAATTGAAAGACGAATGATATCAATTAAATTTATTCATATCAGCATTACCCAAGATTTGATTAGTTGTTCTAGGAATTGAGAGACTAATGATATCAATGAAATTTATTGATATCGATATTATTTGAGATTTGATTAGTCGATCCCGAAATTAGGATACTAATGATATTAATAGAATTTATTGATATCAGCATAACCTAAGATTTGATTAGTCATTTCAAGACTAATGATATCAATAATAAACATTGATAGCGGTATATTTTGAGTGAACCATATAGAAAAATGAATGGATAAGGAAAAATCTAAATGTGATTAACTTGAATTAAATTATTTAATTAATTATTTTTAAATAATATATTATATGTTGTATTCTTTTTAGGTGATCACATTCACGCTAGTAATTTATTATTTTTTTATCTTTTGATTTTATAGATTAGTTGCAGGATATACATTTTGAATTGTAATATTATTTTACTCTAGCATATAAACATAACTATTTTGAGTTTAGTATCCAACCAACTAAAATTGGCACAGTAAATCCTGATAAGTATAACTCAACTAGTCACGTTCTGAATTTACTTTTTAAAAGTCACTAGTTCGAGTTTTACAGACCTTAGAGGCATTAAAAACTTATATAGTTATTAACTTCAAGACCAATAAAATTATTAGAGGTATATACAAAATAACCCGGATAATACTCATATTAAAAAAAAATAAAAAAACCGGGCAGTAGCAACAACATCTACATAACTTGAGTCCCAGCTGCTCCCAGGGACACGGGATTCTTGCCTTGCCTTCGAAGCTCTTTAACTCACTGTCATACAACTCTGCCTTCCACCCTAACAATCCCCAACGTCTACCAGTCAAAGGAGCCTCCATCAAACAATTAACCTTCCTGTCATTTCAACCAACACACTTCACCATTGCATTCGACAATCTACTCTTCCCTGCATTCTTTACAGCCCAAACATGATCTCTAGCCCCTGCCGATTCATCACATACTCAACCAAATTCTTCATCCAATCCTCACCGAGCACACAACATTTTCTTTATAGCACCACCTCCTCGCCTAACCCATTGTTCAAACCCCCTTGGTGACAATTAACTAGGCAACAAATCAATTCTAATAATTATAGGCCTGTTTGTTTTTGTATTTAAAAAATATTTTTGAATTTTTTTTGAATTTTTTTATTTTAAATTAATATTTTTTGGTATTTTTATATTATTTTGATTTGTTGATATCAAAAATAATTTTTAAAAAATAAAAAATATTATTTTGATGTATTTCTAAGTAAAAACCACTTTAAAAAACAACTGCAATCACACTTCTAAACATTCCTAGCAACATTCCATGACTTCCCTTATTCCATGCAGTGAAATGTTCCTTGGATGGTACATTAAATCAGTGTTGAATATATTTCTTAGATGATCTAAAGTGTACAGCCTTACATCAATTCAATGTTTATAAAAAATAAAATCTTCCATGACGCTAACTTTAAAATTTGAAGTAAAAAAACCAAAATATTAAAAAAAAAACCTCCTTAATCACAGCCTAACCATTAGATTTTTTTGACAAATTAAAATGATTAGAGTAATTTCGAGAAGATTCCTTTTACTCTATTTTTGAGGGGGGGATTAATGTCTGTTCATGTTTTCTAGATTGGTAAAATAGGTACAGATTGTAACAAGATCGAGTCTGGTCTTAATCCCTTGTCTTGTATTCTATGGCTAGTCTCTCTAAACTAGGGCCAGAGGATTTTAGACTTCTTCAAGTTGCTTTCGATCCCAGGTTTATATTTTATCAAACTTATTGAATCCAGTGGCCCGTCAACCCAAGTTCCGGCGGGGCTGGGTTTTGAGAGTTGTTCTAGCGAAACAGGTCAACTATTCCCAATTGAATGTCGAATCCGAACCTCAAATGCCGAGGAAGTCCATAACCAAGATACCACGTCAATTTGTGGGGTTTGATGTTGCAGAGTATAAAATTAAATGTTTTGGTTGTATCCCCTTTATCCTTCATTCTTTATCGAACGTTAATCAGTATCAAATTCGAATGATCATTTATAGTTATTTTGCTTTATTATATGCTATAAAATAATCATGACTAAGAAGATTGCATAACACCGTGTATATAAGAAGGTTTTCATTGGAAAAAAAAACTTCTGAAAACTATTGTTTTGTTTTCATTTCCATTAGTTGCAGTCATTTGAAATCTTTATAGTGAAATTTATGACATGATAACCCAGAAGATGTTGTCTAAAAGGAACTCTTCATGGAACAAAATCTATAACGAGACGGGCGCATAAACATATTAGGTTCGAGATCTATAATAGAAGAATGATTCATATAAAAATGTTGAATTATGAACCCATAATAAATGACTCGCATAAAAATATTAGAAATTCACAATGAGATGCCTTAGACATAGAAAATTAAAATCAAGGACGAGTCCTTCAGTTCAGAAAGATTGATGGAATAGCTTTTTATAAAAAATGGATATTTTTCTTAGTTAGTTTTATAATTTTTATTTTTATTTTTATTTTTTTATTATTTATTATGATGCTTTTAAAAAAAAATCATATTTGAAGGGAATTTTTTTTTTTTATTTGATATTATTAGAGTTTTCTAGTTTTTTCTATATAAAAAGTAATAACATTTTGGTAAGTAGAGATAAAATGAATAAAAAATAAATATTTTAGTTGTCTCTCCATACTTATAGTGTTTTTGATCTTTGAAGGGTTTTGATATATAATAAATCTTATTATCTTTTGCTTATGTTTGCATTTATTATTATCAAACCCCAATAATTCTTGATGGTTATTTTATTCTGCTCTGTGTTATAGAACAATGATGGTTAAAAAAGCTTGCATAATATAATATGCTTGTGTAAAAGGGAATGTAAAGGTTCTCTCCTAGGAAAAAATAAATTTAAGAACTAATATGTTGTTTCTGTTTGCATTAGTTGTTGTCTTTTGGAATTTTGGACACGAAGGTGTTATGTTAGAAATTTACTATGAGTCAACCCATATAAAAGTATTGTGTTAAAGATCCATAATGAGGTGACATGCACAAAGAAATTAGGGATCTATGATGCGGGCTCACACATAAAAAAATATTTTTGATGAAAAATAGTTTTAACTAAAAACTAAACTCGAATATGAATTCCTCCAAACTCGAGATAGTGTTTTTAGAAAATATATATTTTTGTTTTTATTTTTATGATACTTTTTATTTTTTTAATTTTTAAAAAAAATTCCCATTTTTTTTTATTCGATATTATTAGAATTTCTAGTTTTTACTGTAATCGCCTATCTCAAACAATTTCCACACCGCCCCGAAGTAGAAAAACTAACACAAAATCAATCTGAAAAGATAGCTGCCCACTTGAACCTGTCATATAGACGAATTTAATTCTCTTAAAATTGTAAGCAACTTATGCTACTTATTTACAGTGCATATAAATTTCCTATCGTCCATTTATTTTCCAAGTACATTAAGTTTCTATGTTATATCTCACTGTTCTTTCCATATCCGTCCAGAAACTTTCAGTTTTAACTCCTGCCGTTCCCCTCCAGAAAAGAAAAGTGCCAAGTTTCTCTGAATGATCAATCCATCTTGGCTGTCTCGAACTTTCTGATGGCTATCCCGGATACTTCTCGGAACTCCTTGCCATGTAAGCTTTCTACCATTTCCACCAACTTCAAGACTGTAACTAAATTCTCTTGCCTCATCTTCTGTACCCATGAATCTCAGGAAGGCCATGTAAACAGGAGACATTCCTAGATGAAATGTCTCAAAGTGCAGGCAAAACTGTCGGCCGAAACAATTGAAAACCTGTTGGAGAAAGAGAACATTAGGATTTACAGATCAAAGTGCAGTTCAGACAGAGCAGACTACGAAGATGTTTAACGTCTATTGCTCTACCAAATGGTTTTACCTAAGCATGTTGGGAGATGGAAAATGGCAGACAATGCCAATCAGTAGCATCGTTCCTGATAACTTTGCACATAACCTTATGGTTTAATTACAAAAAATAGTTATTTGAAAATGAGTTTACTGGAGAAACAAAAGATGAAACGGGAAGGAATTGTTGCAGTCATAGAAAGTTTTCGGAGTTATAACTCATTACTCTCATCATTCAGATTAGTCTAATCGTTTGTAATTTCAACAGATCAATCACATAAGAGAATCAGATTGTATTAATATTAGAGATATCTTACAGTTAACATCCATGTGGCATTGTCGATTTCTCGGGGATCAGACTTGACATATCTGTGATTGAAGGTGCATCCATCATGCATGTCAACTTTGTGTTCGTTTCTGAGATGCTTGACAAGGAGCGGGATGTCACCGGTGACAGAACATTCAGCTCCAGCATAAGGGCAGTTGTATGGGCGATATTTGCAGTTCTTTTCATGTTTTGGCTTGCTGTAGTAGGGAAATATGTCACAACATCCCATACTTTGGTATTTGCAGGGGAGTTCTATTGACTCGGCAATTTTCTCCAGAGCCAAGCACCTTATATTTCCTAGTTCTCCTCGGCAAATTGGGCAAGAGTTCTTCACTCTGGCCCTGCAGTGTGAACATAGAGTGTGGCCATTTGGACACTGACATATAAGGAAATCAGTAAATTTGTCATTGTAATAATATTAAATTGGAATTTTTCTGGTGTTATAAGTGCAATGCTGATGATCAAATGGCATAATATTTTGACAGGAGCATACCTGGAAAATTGGAGGATACATTATAGTGAAGCAAACAGGACAATCAAGAAGGTCTTGCATGTTACTAGTTGATTGTTTTCCAGGATTCCCAGTGGAAGGTGTTGCAGCTTTTCTAAAAGGGGAGCCTCTTAACTCAGCATTAGAAGTCGCCGGATGGCCCGTATCATGATCCAAGTACGCAATGCGTGACTCGATCTCTTCCTTGTTGATGATACCTCCTGGGGCCATTGTTTTATTCCCCTCGACCGTCAATGCTAGTAAGACTGTCTCTCTATCTAAATCAGGAACACAATTTTATCTCCCCTCAATTGTCTATCCTGATAAACACAATTAACACAAAATCAACTTTCTGCAAGTTACTATTTTCAGGGATTCCGTGCTAATTAATCTGCCTCCTTAAGAGATTAGACAGTAACTTGGATTTGCAGCAAGGACTGAAAATCAAGAAAAACAGCAAAAGGCCCTAAAACACAGTATCATGTTTCCTCTTGTATGAACAAAAAGCAATGAATCTTCAACTAGCAAAGGCAAGGTTCAGGTACAAAATTGTTAAATTGCTCCTGCTACTTGCACACCAATCTCAGTTTCACTACACATGATACAATTGTTTGATGATAGCTTAAACAAAAGAACAGCTGCAATACCATTGTAGCATTCAACTACTCAATCTCAAAATGGAAGGGAGAAATGACAGGGTTACCAGCAAATCTAACATTCCAACATGGTGTTAACTCTACATTTTCAAGCAAATTCCAGGAGAACAAAGACTACCCAGATGAAAACTATGAATGAACTAGCAACAAGCAATTCAGCACTCAATCCAAGTCAAAACAAGTTCATGTATTCAAACCAAAATATACATTATCAATCATAAACCTGAATAAACCAAGCAATCAACACATGTATATGAAAGAAACTCGAGAAACCAACAGTAATGAGCAAAATAACAATAAGAAAGTAGCAGATGGAGCAAAATCTAACCAAGAACTGCAACACCCTGATGAGAATTTGAGCTTATAAACTTGTTAAACAATCAACAAAGACATGAAAAAAGAGAATAAGCAGTGCAAACTGGCAAAAAATTGGTGGCAGCTCTGATAAGACACCAGGTCCAAAATGTAAAATCTTGAATATTCAATCCACTTTAAGCTTCCAATAATTGCAGAACATTTGACACCAAGAAAGAAATTAAAAAAGACATGTAACAAAGAAACTAGTGATGTGTCACAGTGAGCGGGATTATAGGGCCCGGAAATTGCGTGTCTTAAAAAATTTGTCAGAAGCAAACTATGATACATACAAGAGTCAAAGCTGCTTGGAAAAAACAAATGGTTTCAATTAATAAAATAATTTGAGAATATCTTAATCATAAAATAAAAATATTGAAATTAAAAGGGTTATGAATTTTTTTATAAAAAATAATAATATATTTTTCTGATATATATAAAATTGAGAAAAATTAATCATTCATGATTTGTCGTAAAGTTAAGGATTCATTCAAAATGATATAAAATAAACCAATATAAAGTCTTTAAATATATATTTTTTTAAAGTATTGAACTGATTTTTTTAAAGTTAAGAGAAAATGACACAAAATAAACCATATATTAAAGAAAATATTATGATATTTTATAAGAAAAAAAGAAGACGCTATAAAGGATCTATCCAAATATTTCATTCATTCACTCGGTGACAGGTATGCCTAGTGATAGAAGCAAGTGTACAGCTTTGCATGTCAAGACATTAATTTAGATTATTTTTGGTTGTCTGATACTTATTTATTAATGGGGTCTGTCTGGTCTCTAAATAGTGACAGATTGTGCTGGCCCATTTGGCTTTGGATTTCCCAATGCGAAGGTGACATTTCCTTCACGCAATGTTTTTTTTTTTTTTTTCCCGACCGTTAAAGGTTTGAAAAAAAGGTGGTGGCAATTATGTATGGTGGGATTTAGGTAATTTTATTGGGTTATTGGACATTTATTGGTTTGTGGGTTGAAGGTCAAAGGAGAAAAAAAGAAAAGAAAAGGAAAGGTTGATTGGGCTTTTGACATTAAAATCAACTTTCTTGGATTCATGTATGGCTGCTGGCTACTTGGCTAGTGCTTATGTGATTATGGAGGCAATAAAAGTTTGTGATGAAAATCCAAGGAATCCAATGCAAATTGAAAGGAGATTTGGATGTTGAGTGGTTGATTGCTAGTTTAATTTCCACTTGGTGTGATACTATGAGTTCTAACATGGAGAGGCCAAGCTAGGAATATCAGAAATTATTATTATTATTATTATGCTATATAGTATTCATAATTATTAAACCAGGTGAAAATCAAATAGGGATAATTCAGGACTTAACATATTTTATTTAGTATTGAGTTTTTTAAAAAAAATTAGAGTAGATTTGGTTTGATTTGATTGATTTGGCATGTATCTTGTGAATAGCATAGCACATCATCCCTAGGTATTTAGAAATACTAGGCTACAAACCTTATTTGATAAATTAAAAAAAAAAACTAAATTATATCACTTTCTATGTAGCTCTAAAAAATAATGGATTATAACAATATAAATATGATTTTACCATTTTTTAAAAACAAATTAAGCCTGTAATTGAAGTTATAAATGTTTTTTTATAAGATATTTATCATTAAAAAATTAATTAGGAACAAAATGATTTGGATATATTTTTTTGTTATAGAGTAATAATTAATTTGCCATTAAAAGCAAAAATTACTAATATTTAGGTGAGGAACTCTTTTATCTTTTCTTTTAAATAACAATAGAGTTACAATCATGTTCTTGAAGAAGAAGAAATACATACATAGAGGGGCTTTTTTGTCCTTTTAAAAAATAGTAAAATGACATAATTAACCTTACAATTTAAAAAAACAAAGATTATGTGCGAGGGTGTTTTGGTCTTTGTTGACCGGTTATGTTATTATTTTTAAGTTTTGTCAGGAATGGCTTGATAATTTTAAGATTTTAAATATTATTAAAAAAAACCTTATGCATGCGTCAACGCGTCATTTAAGTGGAGTGTGAGGAACCGTGAGATGATGAAAGTTCTGCTTTCACCGCAATGTTAGAAGCAATGCATCGTCCTTTTTCTTGAGATGCGGTGTGTGCTCAAGGAAGAGATTCAATTGGGCTGTGATAGATTATTTTTTTCTTTTTTCTACCTCATTTCCTAGAAAAAATGCATCTGAATTTTTTAAAAAACAATTGTGTTTTTCTATTTGTAATCTTTATCTATTTTAGTTAATAGATTAAGATCGCTTCAATATTTGTTTTTAGTGTAAAAAAAAGTTTAGCCTAACTGCCGACATTACGCGGCCATCTATGTAGTCCCACCACTGCATCGACAATGAATTGCAAAGACATACAAGTCCATGAAAGCCTATCTGTCTTGTCCACTTACTATACACTACTTATGGGCTTAGAGAAAAGTTAAGAAAAATATATTTTTTATATAAAAAAAATCACAAAACAATGAAAGTAAATAGGAAAAGATTTATGGTTTTAAGCACACTGTTAAATTAAGCTATGAATATTTGTGGTTCTTCTTCCTTTCTTTTTCTACCTTCGAAGAGATTTTTTTACTAAAAATTAATTTTTTATGTATATTTTAGATAGTTTTAATGCGTTAATTTCAAAATAATTTTTTAAAAATAAAAAAATATATTATTTTAATACATTTCAGCACAAAAACACTTTAAAAAACAACCACAATCACACCCCATCTTAAACCAAATTAAAAGGGGAAAAGAAATCCATCTTATAAATACAAAAAAAAATCCTTCTCGTATAAGCCGATGTCTTGGTGTTATCGCATCAAGCCAGATTTACTTGTCTTTTCTTTTCTTGTTTTCAGCTAAAAAGTCAAAAGTTTCAGGAAGAAAGGTCCAACTGACCACGGTCACCGTCAGCCCAGGGAGACGCATTTTTCGTATTAGGAGGAGGGTTCTTGCCTCGAGAGATCTTCGTGTTATTACCATGATAAGAAGGAAGGCATTAGGCACAGGATTTTGTGTATTTGGAAACAACTGCATGCTTTTGTTTTATATTAGGAGTACCATGGTCCACCTAACTAATTAATTAATTGGTTTTATAGTATCATAATCACATTTAATCTCTATGTTTTTAATCTTTTCACATCTTAATTATTTTCTTTTTTTAAAAGGAAAAAAGATAGAAAAAAAATTATCAGATTATATGAAATAATTGATGAGAAAATAACATATAATTAAATTAAACATAAACAATACTGATAAAAAAACTAATTAATTAGTTTTCAAAAGTAAATATTTAAATTAAAAGAATTAATTTATAATTTACTCGTTCATATGTCTAAAAAACATATATATAAGCTTGAACTAACTTAGCCAAACCTAATCTAATTTCAAGATTTATCTGAACAAAATTATAAGAAAAACACTTTCAAGAAAATATAAAACAAATATTAACCTGATAAAAAAACATTATTTTTATCTTTTTAAAATTTTATGTACTTATCACTCGATCAAATAAAATTAAATATTAACTTAAACATCTTAATATCTCTAAGCAACCACGAGTCAAATGTGGCTTCTCTAGCAACAAGTTCTTCTCTATATAAGCAGCTAGCATCGTGGAGCATCATTGTCATACGTACACAGACTGATCACACATATCACAAGGCTACATTGGATATTCTGTAACTTGAGAAATGGAGGTGCAGGAGGCATCATTAGCTGATTTCTTGATCAAGTTGGCCATGTTTGTGCTTGTACAAGTTTTGGTGTATCTAATACTTTCAAAGTCATCTAATGTCTTCTCCAAGAACAAGACAAGATCATTCAGCTTCAAACCTGCTCGTTCTCTTAGCATTCGCAGTTTCTTGGATGCTCTTTCTGACATCCCACTAGGCAGCGGTGACCCATCACCATTATGAAGCGGTTCAAAATCATCCACCCCCCAAGATTCTATCTTTGATGATTATGGATCTTAACTTAGTGCTTAGCTAAAAGTAGCACTGTAATTTATTTATGTTTGTACTAGAAAATTTCTCTGTTATTAGCTATGCTATGATGATGAATTTCTTTTTTTGATTGAATTAACATATTGCTGTATACAATAACAGAGATTAACCAGCCTGCCAGTGGCTTGTAAATAAATGAATAATTTCAGAAATTTACAGGACTTGTGAACTAATGATTTTTGCTGTGGCCCTTTTTGTTGTCAACTAATCTACCTGCAGCTGCATAAGCAGTTTATAGGGACTGGACCACCCTCTTTGACCACCCATGGATGCTCAGCTACATCATCCAAGGTAATTCTTTGCATTGGATCTGCATACAAAAAGACAGCAAGGAGAGAATTAAAATTGGAAAGTTTTTACACTTAAAGACTTGTAGAAATTCCTGCAAATTCATTCAAAACAAACAGCAGGAAAGATTCTGCTGCTTAAGATTGTTAAGAGGCTAAGAAGTCTGCATAAGAATTTAGGTAGTTAGAACATAAGAACTAGGAATGATTGTCCTTATGAGCTTGCCTGTGTTACCTTTGCAGAGAAGGCCTTGCAGAAGATCTTTGAGCTCGGAATCTAATTCTTCTGGGAGTGGTAAAGGACTATTAACAATCTGTCAAAAGGTAGCCAATATTTTAGCAGGCATAAATGAAAAAGAAACACACGAGAAAAAAAAAATTGAGGAGATTACCTTGTCACAAGTTTCAGGTACGCTATCAGCAAGAAAAGGGCAGAAACCGAGCACCATAGAGTATAAGGTAACCCCCACAGCCCATATATCAGCAGCTTTTCCATGGTAAAGTGTATCTGGTATAATCCAAGAATCCTTGTTTCTCAGCAATGTGATTGATTTGCTTCTTTATAATTCTACAGTATTGAATTACCGTCTTTTCGTTGAAAATAAAAAACTAATTCTGTTTCACTTCACACCCATTTTTATGGTTATACATCCCAAATTCTCTACATCATCTAGCTCCTGAATTCCAAAACCCTACACTACTGAAACTCTGGAAGTATGTGAACATGTTGTTTTCGATCTGATATTCGTATGCATTTGAGACGTAAAGATAGGCGATGATCATAACTTGTAACTAATTATGCAGCACATGAGCCCTTGGGGCTAGTGGAAATAATGAACATACCTGAACAACACTCTGGTGCAGTGAAAGCTAGAGTTCCAGGACATCTCAATAGCTCATCATTGTCATCCTGCAGATTATAATTTCTAAATAAGAATAGTTTGTTGTAGGTCTGCACAAAAAGCTTAAAAAATGAATAGCAGTCCACGCGGAATGTGGTAGCTGTAGCTCTTTATTGGTAGGTCTGCAGATTAGTGTTGTTGTTGTCTAACACATCAGATATAGTTTCACCAAAGGAATTTTCTAGATTAATACTTAGTGGTAGTGGGGTTCTTGAACTGTAAGAAAAATGATTTTAAGACAGACAACAAAAAGAAGAAGAAGAAGAAGAAGAAGGAAGAATCATGAAAATATTAGCAGATGAATCATCATGAATAGCATTACCTCAAAGGCATGGCCAAAGCTGAAATCAACTATTTTCACCCTTCCACTAGCAGTGACCAAAAGGTTTTCTGGCTTAATATCACCATGCACAATATTCTGTTACCAATAAAGGAGAAAGATTCAGCTTTTTGCTAGAAAGGGACATGTCTTCAAGAGGGAGGGAGCATCACTGAAAGATGTGTTCTATAATAAGTAACTTACATGATGATGCAAATAAATGAGACCAGCAATTACATCCTTGAAATATCTTCTTGCAGTTGTTTCATCAATCCGTCCTTTCGTCTCCAAAATGTTGCTCACAGTACTGCTTTCCACATATTCAAGAACTGGATAATAGCAACCACATGACAAAAGAGAGAGAGAAGTGCATCATTACAAAACTCCTTGTGACATTCTTGACACAAATGCTTCAAAATATATGGAAGAGGCTATCAGTACCCATATACAGATAATCTGATTTTTGGTCATCAATCACCTCAACTAGGTTGATTATGTTTGGATGTTCCAAAGTTTTCAATATGGATACCTGAAAAAAAAATCAAATCATCAACTTTCCTACTACAAACTGGCCAAGGCGCGATCCAGAATATGGATTGAATGGTGATAAAAAGATCCAGTTTCAGAAGCCTACTAAATTATGAACTCAAATTCAGAATGCATCGACTGGCCAGCAATTATATGGGGATTGGACCAGCTGAATAAGATTGCATATGGGGACCAGCTGCTCTTGTATGAAACCGAGTGAGCAGCTCTGGCCACAATCAGAACTTGTCAAAAACTTGCAGTGCCACGAATGAAAATGCTCATCAAATAAGCTACTTGCAAGTTCTTGAGAAGATAGAGGAACAACTGAATGCAGGTTGTGTAAGTACCAATGCATGGACAAGAGGCAGACCGAAAAAGGACTGCATTGAGCCAGAAGAATTGAAAAAAACAGAAGACATGAAATAATGGACTTGAACCCAGAAATCTGAATGGTGGAAATACTTTTACGCAGCTGATTATACGAGCCAGTTGCCAAAAAAACAAAGCCACTGAGAGAAGCAAGAATTATGATTGCTACATGGTAGAGGCACAGGCAGGCCTTAAGTTTGATGCCATTGTTGCAAACTTCAGATCACTATTGACCATAATTCCATAAGCATCGCACAGAATGTTCCTTGTTCAGGCAGTGTTTTGGGAAAGAAAAAGTATAGTGCAACAGGGTCATTTGGTTTGTTTGATGTGAACTTTGAAGAGATGGTCTGAATAAAACATAACTGAATTATTACAACTCAGAACCTTTGGCTACTTTAAGATAGTAACTGCTAAGATGTGGAATCACAGTAGATGAAAGCCTAAACAATATAATAAAAAAACTGAAAGGATATTGCTTGAAACAAGAAATAAAACAACATAACAGCATGATCAAAATAGAAAGTAGGCCTTGAGTTTGAGAACAGATGAAAACGAAGAAAAACATCAATTAAACACAGGTTCTTACTTCTCTGAGAACATCAGCCATGGCTGTTTCTGATCCTGTGATGCGAAATTTGCGCAAACGAGACTTGCAAATAACCTACAAGAACAGTGGAATCCTGGTGATGGATGTGCAGTTAAATAAAGAGAAAGAGAGCATTCATCATGGTTGAAGATATTAAGAGAATTAATGTCAATGTTTTGGTTGGGATCAAACCATAGAAGATAGATATGTTAATGTTTGATAACTCAAAGCAACGAATTGAAGCACCATAGTGCAGGATCAATGGAATGGAACCTGGCTGTATCAATGAGCTAGTCTAATAGCCATTTCACCCCCACCCCTCATACCATCTTGATTTACAGAAAATCCATCAAGATATTGCCATATATCTATCAATTTCATGTATTCAGCAAGGGAATTGCTGTCAATATTGCAAATCTTGTTATATATCGCAAAACTTCCTGGTTAGTTAGTTGTTCATAGGACAGAAGTCCTGTACTAGCAGAAAGTGAATCCATAGCAATGA
The DNA here is from genome assembly GCA_007827005.2 of Populus simonii. Taxonomy (NCBI): domain Eukaryota; kingdom Viridiplantae; phylum Streptophyta; class Magnoliopsida; order Malpighiales; family Salicaceae; genus Populus; species Populus simonii. The sequence continues at coordinate 22,447,479 of CM017466.2, read as the reverse complement.
ACAGGAGAGGATGAGTACTTCACCGATACTGTTTTGAGGTTAGTGTCTTTTTCAACCATACTTATGCTTGAAAAAAAATTATAATTCTGGATAATTCTAACAAGTAATCCTTAACCATAACGAGGTGTATTTACCTTAACAGCATAAGGAGTTCCACTGTTACTGTTTCGATAGAGTACCTGCACCAACTCTGTTATTACCTCAAGTTAAATAGAAAGCAAGCAGTAGAAAGTAAGGAATCTGTATGTTGTATATATGCTTACCACTTTACCATAGCTTCCTTGGTTGATCCTCCTCTCTTTTACATACTCGTTGATCATCTTTCTTCCATTTGAGTGCTATCCTCACCATACAAGTTTCAGTAAACCATGTTTGATAATTTCCGAACAGAAGAGCAAACGAAATTGGTCAGTAATCGTGCCGAATCGATGCTTTCTACACAAACACTAAAGGCAATATCTTGTACTTGATTCATTTGTGTAAGTTCTTACCTTAGAATGCCTTACAAATGTGGTAACTGTAACAGGGATCTTCTTACAAGCCTGAGCCTTCCTTGGTATTGATTGTTCTTCATTCTTATCAACAGGAAAATTCCCACAGGATAAGTCTTGGTAGAAAATATTCTCTGCATCATCTTGTCGACAGTCAATGTTGCTCGCACACTCTTGAGAGAACAGATTGGATGTGCAGGTCATGGGTAAAACAGGCCTCTTCGGATTCCGATGATTTGTCATCGAGTCGCAGCAGCCTGAATCTTCCTTAAACTTGGAGTATAGCAAGGTAGATATCGTATTCCTGAAAAATCACTTTACAAAGTCCTGCTAGCTTCAAAGATTCATATTCTTGGCATACATGATTAAAACCATAACCACAAGGAACTGTCCTCCTGTAGCAAAGTTACACCTAGCAAGCAACAGGTGCAGCTAACCCCACACCCTGGCTTGACTGGTAGCTGAGCAAAACCTATCAATGTAGACATGTCTCATATCACATCTACATTAACTGAACCGAACTTCATTTTATATTGCTCTATATATTTTTCAATTATTATTTTTAACAATAATCTTTTAAATTTAAAAAATTTCAAAGGTTGTACTGCTCTCGTAGCATAATTTGATTATGTTATTGCAAGTGTTGAGCTACTAAAAATTGCGTAACTAATAAAATTTCCAGCAAAAATATGTTATTTTTTCAATTTTTTTTGCTTCTAATATTTTTTCAACATGTTTTATTGTTTTTTTTTTTAAAAAATCTCCAAATCTTAGTTTGACTTTTTCTTTATCAAACTGGCCCAAGAAGTCGTGTGATCTGTCCCTTGCTTCAAGAAATTGAAGTCCTCGTCACTCCTAACTTTTTTTTTTATTTAACGTGGGTGTCCGGACCAGTTTGTGCGTACCTTAACTAATTCCACAGACCCTGAAGTTAACGACCATATAAGCCTCTAGTGGCCATCATATAAGCAACCACAAGGCTCGAATCTGAGACCACAAAGAGAGCAAATCTCTTGATTCCAAGCTCTTACCATTGGGCTACCACCTAAATAGTTATTATTACACATATGAACGAGAAATCTAGCACTTACAATACGGGAATGCTAGACATGGTCTAAGCTCCATTAATAAAAATTATATCTTTAAAACTTGATTGATTAGTTAAGCTTTTGGGTGGGTACGATTTATTAACATAATATCTAATAATATCTAAGTTTTGTTAATACCAAAAGTTTGAATATTATTATTCTGTTTTTATTTGATATAATTAAACAAATAATAAATATGCTCAAGTTTTAAGTTAAAAAAAATTTTATTTGAGAAAATTTATTATCAAATAATACAAATTATATATTAGAGGATTTCATATAATAAAATTTAGATTGAGATAGTGTTTTGATAATTAAAACAAATTATATTCCTGTATAAATATATATATACATAAGCTAGTATGCATCAAGATGATTATCTTGAGACCATAATGTAAAAGCCTATGTAATAATTTTATGAATTCAATAATTTCTTTTAATGATATAGATTCAGTCTTAAAGTGTATTTAGCGTCGTGGTAGATTTTATAATTTTTGTTTAAAAAATAAATTTAAAAAAATTATAAATTATAGCGAGAGTTTTTTCAAGAGATTTAAAAAAGTAGATTTAGAAATAATTAATTTTTTTTTTACTTGAATCAAAGGCTTGAACAAAATTGAGTCAAAATCTTAATTTAATCAAAATTTAAAGCTTTTAACTCATGAATTCCAACTTGCACTACATCTATTATTTTTTAAAATGATTTGAATAATTTTTAATAAACATATTTCTAACTTGAAGTCATTTTAACATATTTTTGTCCAGTTATTTATGAGAACATATTTTAAATTGTGACTCAAAAGTAAAAAAAAAAAAAACATTTTTTATAAGTACACCAATCAGACTCTAAATGCATCAAATTTTCCCTTATTTTTTCTTTATTAATGGTCAAATATTTGATTATGCTCGTTCAAACTGCTGTACAATGTTTTCTATATATGTTGTAAGTTGATGATGTGAGAAATATGATTTTTATATAGATATGTAAATATTCTTATTTTTTATGTACAAAAACTTTTTAAATACAATAATATTTGAATAATGTTTACCTATGAACTTAACTGAAAATCAATGTCGTTTCCTAGAAATAATTAGTAACGTTTCAAGGCAGGGTTACAAATGGGGATGTAGCTCAGATGGTAGAGCGCTCGCTTAGCATGCGAGAGGTACGGGGATCGATACCCCGCATCTCCATTCTCTTATTTTTTCCCCTTAGATTTCCTTTTCATTGAAAACCGCTAAACTCACACTGCTCTAAACTCACAGCACTTTCCCTCACTGCTCCAATCAAGAGCCAATGATGTGGGACCCACATAGCACCTCATTCAACGCACCTATCCCGCTCACAACCTTAAACCAAGCTGTGATTTTATCATCTCTCTCTCTCTCTAGACAATCCAATCCACTTCTTCAGGCACAGCCTGAGCCAGATAAGAGGAATACAATACACGTAAATCAAGGATTATTTTATTTATTCAAGTAATCTCGTAGACCCTAAGATCAAGAAACATTCACAATTCAGTACCTCTACTCTTAATGTTTTTCATTGACCCTTAATTTGCAGAAAAATTATATTTGATAACACGTTATAAATATTGATGATGCAAGAGCCTCTTTGAAAAATTGTTTTTTCTTATTTACTTTTGATTGTCAGTTGAATTCTATATTAACTCCATAATTATTTACAGGGTTTAGGCCTAAAATTATTAGAAGTAAAATTATCTAGTTTAGTTTTCAGTGAACTTGTTTTATTTAATGAAAACTAAAAAGAAGAAATAAATTATTAATAATAATTATAGAGTTGATATAGAATCCAACTACAAGATTATTTATACTTTCTTTCTTGGTTGCTTAACTTTTTCAGCGTCAAATTTGAACTGTTTCACGAATTTTAAGATCACAATTTGATGAAACCAAAAACATATAATCCAAAGTGAAACTATGCCAAAATGTAAGGGGCTAGAATATATTCTTTCATTAGTGAAATGATTTTTCTCCAACTGGTTCTGTAAATAACACTATCATAAATATATTAGTGTAAGCTATAGATTGCAGGTGCAAAGATTTGAAATTTCTGGCATCAAATTCACCAAACTGAAACAAGAAATAATGAGTGCATCAAAAACAGTGAGGAAGGTGGAGGTGTTGTCACCAGTACCTGCAGACATAGACATTGCTAACTCAGTGGAACCTTTTCACATATCAGAGATTGCTAAAGACCTGAATCTTAGTCCTAAACATTATGATCTTTATGGAAAATATAAGGCCAAGGTGATTTCTTTTTCCTTTCTTGTGATGGGATTTATATTATTTTTTCATTCCCCAATTCATTTTATTATCAAGTGACTGTTTTCTTGCTGTCTTGTGGTAGTTTTGTGTTGATTATTTTGATGGTTTTAGATTTTTTCTTTGAAAGATTCAATATTTTTTTTGAAGGTTATTAGATTTTCGTGTTTTTATAGAAGAAGCCAAGGAAATTGATTTGTTGGGTTGTTTTATAGGTACTGTTGTCTGTGCTTGATGAGCTTGAAGGATCAGGAGATGGGTACTATGTGGTGGTTGGAGGGATTACTCCTACACCACTTGGAGAAGGAAAGTCTACTACTACTGTTGGCCTCTGTCAAGCTTTGGGTGCATTTCTTGATAAAAAGGTAGCATTTTGTTTTGTTTCATTTCTTGTTTTTTACTGTTATCATTCCATTCTTTCTTACTGTCCATGTTCTGTGCGGTCAATATTGTTGAGTTTTATCTGGGCGATAAAATTTTTGAACTTGTATTCCATTATTTTCAAGCTACTAGTGTGGATTTAAAATCTTGTTAATTGTAGTCAAGAATTCATACTGAGTTTTGTACGGGCTGATTACAAGGAAAGTGCCTTGTAGTATCTGTGGAACAGAAATAAGAGAGGAGATAAAAATTCAGCTCCAAAAGTTATGGTTCCATCAGGCGATGTTCCAGAAGGATGACTGTGGAGATGGTTCTACCATTTTTCACTTTTTTGCAAGAATGGAGTGTACTCCCATGATTCATTTTTTCACAGGGGTAGTTGCAAGGATATGATGTTGCTGAGTCATTGTGCATTTGGCCACATCCAATCTAGTTATTAAATATTGTGTTTATGCACACTCTTTAATCATGTTTAAATTTATACGGTACTCCTGTTTAAGTTAAAAATGAATGGCCACAATGTATTTGACCATATTGGATATGAAATGATTACTGGATTGTCTTAAACCTTTGTATGATTGAAAGCACTGAAGTCTGAATGGGAAACAGGCTAACAATCGATGAAGGATTCCTTTGTGTAGATTTGCCAAGCTTGACCAGTTGTTGATGTAAGACAGCTTTCATTTCAGTATATCAAAGGCTGCTTCTTTTGGTTGCTTTATACTGAGGCTCATGCTGTTGCCATTGTCATGCCATGGCTTTCTAGAGGCAGAAGTTATATCAGCATCTGAAGGTTGGCACCATTTCATTGGCGAGGGCCTTCATGAGCTGAGCCTGAGAGTGTCACAAACTAATCTAGTCTGAGATGTGCATGAACTACAATATGTTGCAGAAAGATTATCAGAAAGCCACACTTTTTTTGTTGAAATACTCAACATATTCTGGCTTGAGTTGCTTGCGAAGATGAATTGAACCATAGATTACAATGTTTTTTAATGTCAAATTGAAAACTTCCTGCATTCTGTTATTCCAAGTTCCAATTAGTTACATCCAATCACCTTCACATGTATCAATTTACTGGTAATTGGTATATGTGCACCTATGTTAAACAGCTGAACTTATATAAAGCTATGTTAGAAATTTGGAATGTTTTCCTCGCATTCCTTTGCAATGACAGGTGAAAAGAGCAGTAAAGTCGGCTCAAGCTTTCAAATTTCTCAAGGAGAGAAGTCCAAATTTTGCAATCTTGAAAGCTACCACATTTCTTCTGTTGCTTTTTAGTCAACAACTCAGGAAACTGATCTCCAGTTAAAAGTCTGCAGTGCCAAAGTCAAAATTTTAATTCTTGTTTCCTTTTGTGCATGAGGATGTTTAGGAAACTAGATATGAATTTTTCTTTGCAGTAGGCAGTGTTGTTTTGTCATTGTTTTCTTTTAATCTTTGGTTTAAATGATTGTACGGATACAAAATTCCAGATGTGCCTCTGTTGTTATGATAGGAATTCTTTCTGTTTCTGATCCTAGGTTGTTACCTGCCTTCGTCAACCATCGCAAGGACCAACTTTTGGAATAAAAGGAGGTGCAGCAGGTGGTGGTTATAGTCAAGTAATTCCAATGGATGAATTCAATCTTCATCTAACAGGAGATATTCATGCAATAACAGCTGCAAATAATCTCCTAGCAGCTGCTATTGATACCCGGGTTTTCCATGAGTCTACCCAGTCAGACAAGGCTCTTTTAAACCGCTTGTGCCCACCAAACAAAGAAGGAAAAAGAAGCTTTAGTGACATAATGTTTCGGCGGCTGAAGAAGCTTGGTATCTCCAAGAACAAGCCCGAGGAACTCTCACCACAAGAAGTAAAGAAGTTTGCTAGGCTTGATATTGACCCAGCTTCCATAACATGGAGGAGAGTAATGGATGTCAATGATAGGTTCTTGAGAAAGATTACTGTTGGCCAAGGTCCTGAAGAAAAAGGGATGGTGAGAGAAACAGGATTCGATATTTCTGTAGCTAGTGAGATAATGGCAGTTTTGGCCCTCACAACATCTCTAGCTGATATGAGAGAGAGGCTTGGTAAAATGGTGATTGGAAATAGCAAGGCTGGTGACCCTGTAACAGCTGATGATCTTGGTGTTGGAGGTGCCTTGACTGTACTGATGAAGGATGCTATCAACCCTACTTTAATGCAGACTCTTGAAGGAACTCCCGTTCTTGTTCATGCTGGTCCCTTTGCGAACATTGCTCATGGAAATTCTTCCATTGTGGCTGATAAGATTGCACTGAAGCTGGCTGGACCAGGTGGGTTTGTGGTCACAGAAGCAGGTTTTGGTTCTGATATTGGAACTGAAAAGTTCATGAACATAAAGTGCCGATATAGCAGTTTAACTCCTCAGTGTGCTGTTATTGTTGCAACAATTAGGGCCCTGAAAATGCATGGTGGTGGGCCAGAAGTGGTTGCTGGGAAGCCTCTTGACCGTGCCTACACAACTGAGAACGTGTCTTTGGTTGAAGCTGGTTGTGTGAATTTAGCTAGGCATATTTCTAATACAAAGGCTTATGGTGTAAATGTTGTTGTCGCTGTTAACATGTTTGCAACTGATTCAGAAGCAGAACTTAATGCAGTCAGAAATGCAGCTTTGGCTGCTGGGGCATATGATGCTGTTGTCTGTACACACCATGCTCATGGTGGGAAAGGAGCAGTAAGTTACTTCTTCCTGTTTGTCCATTCCTATGTTGAGCCAGCATTGCTCTTCTTTCTGTGAAACCAAATAAGTGAAGGTAGAGCTGCATGGTGCTTGCTTTTTCCCTAGAAAGAACTACTCCATGCTTACCGAGTTTTGAGCTTTACGGAAGATATTTCCCTGTCAGCCATTATAAAGTTTTTGGTTATAACTTCAGCCTCAATATAAACACCAAAGTTACCCTGTTTCTTAAATCTTACTCAATCAATTCAGTGGTAGTGTCCCTCAGTTTCCCTTCTATCGTAGCACTAATATATTATTCACACTTTATTTCATGTGCTATATACTTTTACTGTTGGTGTTTGGAGGCAGATTTTTATGCAAGTGAAATCTTGCATCCTCTGCCTTACTTCTTGGCTGCCTCATCTGCTTACATCCCTTACAAGTTAAAAAATTCTAATCACGTCTTGGATCCAGATCGTGGAATACATGTCCCACTGGATAAAAAGTTCACTGCCTTGTATGAACTTATTGTCTCGTTTAGTTGCATTGAAGCTGGTAAATGGTCCTCTTTTGACAGTGGCACATATCTGACTCTTAACTTCTTGAGTATCTGTATTAGGCAAAATGAGTGATTGGTTAACTTACTGTATTTTGTTCCTCAGGTGGACCTTGGAATTGCAGTTCAAAAGGCGTGTGAGAATGTGACACAGCCATTGAAGTTCTTATATCCTTTGGATATTAGTATTAAAGAGAAAATAGAGGCAATAGCAAGGTCCTACGGTGCTAGTGGTGTTGAATACTCAGAGCAGGTATAACATTCATATCTTGTTATCTTATTATCTTTCATTTTTTCAATTTCCAAAATGATTCTTTTAAGTTTTATCTGAAGATCATTTCATGATGTGCACAGTTGTGCACTTGGTAGTTGCCTCTAGTCTCAAATTTTCACTCTCAAATTTTCGTTTTTTCTCTTCTCACCCAAAAATGATTAGCTCATTTGCACCCAATTTGTCAAATTGTGAAAGGGTTAAAAAGAGTATGGTTTTAAGCTTTTCTTGTGTTGAAAAATCGTTGTGGGAGATTTTTGGTGCATTTTTCCTGGTATGAAGCTCATTTTCCATGCGAGATAATTCAAAGCAATCCATTCTCTATCTCATTTTAGTCATCCGGGATTGTAAAATTTCTTTGCAAATTGCCAATGCTGCAATTTATGAAACTTGGACGGATGTTTAGAGACTTGACCATCTCTTTATGTCTAACCAGGCTGAGAAACAAATTGAGATGTACAGTAAGCAAGGGTTCTCCGGTCTGCCCATCTGTATGGCCAAAACCCAGTATTCATTTTCACACAACGCGGCTGAGAAAGGAGCCCCCACTGGATTTTCTTTACCAATAAGAGATGTGAGGGCAAGCATTGGTGCTGGTTTCATCTATCCTTTGGTTGGGACTATGAGTACAATGCCAGGGCTTCCCACAAGGCCTTGCTTTTATGACATTGATCTCGACACTGCCACGGGCAAGGTCATTGGTCTCTCTTGATGCCAACTAAACCTTATGTTTCATGTGCTTCTGCATACGCTTCCGGGGCCTGCCTTTTCAGAAGTACAAAGCCTCTGTGTAACTTCTGTTTGATTTTTAATGTAACTTGGATGCACAAGAAACTGAATAAATTAAAAGTTCCTGGTTTCTTTCTGCTCTTAATCCAATAGTCTGATATCAATCATAGCTCGTAATACTTCAGGTTTCTAGTTAAATTCTTTCTTTATCTTTAGAGCTTTGGTCTGAGGAAGGATTTTAATCCAAAGTGAGTGATCAGCAGAAGAAAGGGAAGATTACAACTCATGCTTGTTGAGATGGTTACCTTCCACCCTTCGGGGCACCACACAATGCATTTTGAGTTCACAAATTTCAGAAGAAAGAATTACATGCATGAGTTGTTAACGCAAGTTCTTAAAAAGGACTGACATCTCTCTCCATCCCCACACAAAAAATCTAGTTTTTGACAAGGGCAGACTCTTTAAGTATCTTCAGCAAAACACCATCTACACACTAATTCTCCCGAGGCATCAGTGCCTATTTTCACTTCCTTTTTAACAAGAAGAAAAGGTTTTCCCTTCGCTTTTGTTTTCACGTTTGTCTTGCACATTTTTCTTTTTCCCTAGCCTATCATTTCCTGCCCTTACTTTTTCACTTTTCTTCCCTCAGATCTCACTTCATCACCAGTTCTTCATCTCTTTCTAACCAACCAAACACCTTCTTTTCATGTTCCCAATGAATCTCTGTCCATTATTGGTAATAGTGATGCTAAAAATGGGGTTCTTTCTTTATCTCAAAGTCTCAAAATAACCCTTTATTAAGTGATGGTTCAAATGACAATGTACCACCAGGAAAGGTGGATGCAAGAAATGATTTTCATGGTAAGGAGCATTATGTTTTGAAGAGAGAAAAAGGGAATAAAAAAAGCGCTATGGAGAAAGAGTGGCAAGCAATGCTCTGGCATTGGTTTACCAATGGTAGAAGGATGATTCATACCCTATATTTGCACCAGGGTCTGATGAAATCCTTCAATTGTTTTTTTAATGGAAGGCCTGACAGTGAGTATCAAAATATAGATAGGCAAGCAAGGCACTGCATTGCTCCTGGTATATTTTGAACCTGCTTTTACAATTTCCAGTTAAAATATAGTGGACCAATTGTGTTTAGAAATGTAAGGACGTTTTGCTTTCTTTGCCATCAAATTATCAAACAGTTCTTGAAATATATGTTAACCTCGTTCTCTTCAGAGCGAACGTTCTGTTGTTGGCACTGATTATCTTCTCTGATAGATTCATCTTTGCCGAGTTTTGTAAATTTTTGGATTACATTGACCGTAATTGATTTAGACCACTTCGATTTGCAGGCTGAATGGTCAACTTATGTTGGAGATGTTAAGAGGGAAGAGATTAGTCTTTCTTGATGATTCTCTCAATAGGAACATGTGGGAATCTCTGCTTTGTGTTCTTCAAATACAGTGGAAGATATTAAACTATTAGATTAAGATAGTTAATTGGCAGATCAAACAATTAAGATACTAATAATAATAATAATTGCCTTCCCCATGCTTCTTATTGTTAATCAATATTTACCATGACTGCTAAAAAAAAAAAAAAAACCAGATCAACCTCCTTTCCCTTTCGCTTTGCCTGTGTTCCCAGCCAAAGAATTTGGTTTAATCTTTACAATCTCAGATTTTTTAATGCAAATTATTCATGCGTCAAAGACATAAGTTTTGTGTTTGTCGTTTAAAGAAGTTTGGGCTGCTTTGGCAAGCCCGTACGTTTTCTTATGTGGGTTCTAGCAACCGGGCTGGCTTTAAGGCCCTAAGGTATATTCAGCACGGGCCGTTGGTTGTGTGATGGACTGTGGGCTTAGATTTTCTTTATTGAATGTTGGGCTATAGCTTCATTAATTTGGGCTAAATTCTTTAGGTTGTATCCATGGGTTTGGGTTAGGTAAATACATGGTCAAGAAAAATAAAAAAAAAAGAAAATGATAAAAAAATATATATACTAAAAATAACATCAAAGGTATATATTTAGCATCACCTCCAGGTATTTCCAAAATAATAATAATTTTCTTTGCATATTCTTCCTAGTTATTTTGTTTGCAAAAAATATAAGAAAAGATTTTTTTTTTTTTTTACATTTTAGCATCCAATAATAATATTTGTCTTGGCATAAAAAAATTAAAATAATTTTTTTTTATTTGGTGTTAGCATCTGAATAAAATGTTATTGTTTTTTTTAAAAGGTTTATACATCTATATTTAGACTTCATAACAAATTCATTAAGCCTACAACCAAAATCAAAAGGGCCATCAAGCCGACATACCCAATAAATAAAAAAACTAACTTTGTGTTTTCTAATAAATGTTTGTTTTAAGAAAATAGGACCTTAGAAATAAATTTATTTTATATTTTTTTTTGACAAGTCTCTTTGTTTAGGTCAATATCAAAGGTTTTTGTGAAGGGAAATTTCCTTCTTTATGGAATGATGCTAAAATTTTACAAATAACCAAACCGATATTATTTTTTTCTGCAGTAATTAGAAATAAATTGGAAATAAACTAACAAATATTATGGTAAGGATAATAAAAAAGATAAATTTATGAGAAATATATAGTAAAGATAACCTTTTATAAAAAAGAATGATATAAGGGTGATATTATTTTTTCCTTGTATATGACTAACTCCTTACATGAATCTCTAAAATCATTGTATATTTTAGGATTCTTGATTTCTTGAAATTACTAGGTGGCAAATCCCAATCTTTCTTGATATATACATTCCGCCGTGATTTTGTAGAAACAAAGCCAACGTCATGGTGTGACAAGGAGTGTGAATATTAAACATTTTTTTTATATAATATTTTTTGTTATGCATTTCACTTTATTTTATAAATGTATATTTTATTAAATATGAATCAAGATATTTGTTACAAAATGTTTGTATATTATTTTTCCTACGAGAATAATTTTAATTTCAGTGTTCACAACTTATGTGGCCATGGGAGCTCATTGAAGTGAATTCAAATTTATAAAGTGACAGATCATTTTATTTGTGTCATGTACTATCATTTTAATAGAATTTTCCATAGAAGACAAGTAATATTAATTTTCGTGGGTCCACATGATTTGACATCTTATTTTAATAAATGTGTTAGGTGGGGTAAATAAAGTACTGAAAATTATTATATTTGTCACTATCAACTTTCCTTGGATTATAGTAATTAATTCTATTTAAACACGGTTTCAATTGTATGACCATCCAAAATTGAAGGTTTAATTTAGTTCATTGTAGTTCTAATTCCTTAAAAAAAAAGACTTGACCTAGACTACGTTTCCTAAGTCAATTGATTCGTTTTTTTTTTTTAATGATGATAAGCCAAGCTTCCATGTATATAATAAATGATCATTCAAACAAGAGAGGTATTCGACATTTTCCCCTATGTAGGTCATTGTTTACCTACAAGGGAACAATATCTTGTCATACCGATGCTATATCCATCATCTAGATAATACTATTATATCACTTATAGAAAATATAAAATACAAATGAAAACATCAATAAAATATTTTCATAAGTAGATTACAGTTAATTTTATCAATAAAATATTACCTCTATATATTTCTCGATAAATATCAATAAAAATATTCTCTCAGTATATACCGATAGAATTATAATAGAAAAAATAATAATTAAGAAAAACAAAAAAGCACAATGATGTATCATTTATATAGAACACATTACTGATCATAGATTAAACCCGTTGTTGAAATCTATCTATAAACCCGTCGGTAAATTGTTCCCTTCTCCCTGACATTATTCATTGTGTTAATTACAGAGGGTATAGCCGATGGATTAATTCCATCGGTATATTCCAGAAAGTTTTAGAATTGCTCACTTCTCAATTGTACTGTTTATGTTGTCACCATTTTTTCAGACAGAATTACTAACAGATTGAAAAGTCATCAGTGATATTTGTGGGGTTTCTAAAAAATTTAGATTACATTGAAAATTTAAATAAAATATTATTAACAAAATTATTGATGAATTGACAAGTTGCCGGTGATATATATATATAAAAGTTTTGGTGTGTTTGGTTTTTTTTATTATCAAAAACCAAATTGATTCAAATAATAATAAAAAACAAAACTCACCAAAATACTGATGTAATGATCGAAGAGAAAATGTTTAATAGATTAAAATATTAGAAATCAGTAGCTGTTCTCTTACTTGGTCAAAGAAGTAATCCTCAAATCAGTTAAGAGTGTGTATGTGTGTATAAATTAGGGTCTCTCGGAGGCATACATTGACAAGTACTGAATATATTAACAAGTTCAATGATATCATCAGCCCCACAAAGCTTTCGAAGAAAGCTGTTTAATCAGTACTGAATATTTTAACAAGTTCAATGATATCATCAGCCCAGGAGTCGAAAATAGTTTTTTTTTTTTTTTTATAGCATGGTATCCGAATTATTTTACGTGTATTTCAATTAATCTTACGAGCTTTAAAATTAATTATCATGTAAGCCTCTAGTAGTCATGAAAAAATTCAAATTTATAATCATTAAAACACAAACTTAAAATTTAGCCAATTAAGTTACCAATTTAGTTCTTGAATACTCTGAAGTAGGCCTTTATTAGCTTGAAGATTAGAGAAATAGTTATTATCAGGTGTTGTGGGATCAAGATCAGCTAGCACAGTCCCATTTCCTCGTTGGGGACACAATTGCGGAAGTGTTGCTAGGGAAGTTGTGTCCAATGTTTGGTCTGGAAGACCTGTACTGTTGTTGAAGTTGTACAATGGATCAATGAAGGTTCTATATTATTTTTCCTAAAATAATATTTTCCTATCCCCATATAATCCTTTAAAATTCAAGTTAATTAACCATGAATGAATGGAAGAAAAATATAGCGGAGAAAATATTGTTTAAATAGTAGGTAATCTGGACACATCGTAAAATTTTTTTGAACATAAGAGATTAGTTTTTTTTAACGTTGAGCTCGACAGGGGAGGACTGTTAAATACACAAATAGGTGTTACTCTTTACTGTTGCCTCTTTGATCATAGTATAAATCATTGTTTTAAAATTCAGACCAAATTCATTGTTTTAAAATTCATAGTTTATCTTGGGCTCAGTTAATTCAAGATTTGAATTAATTTGAGAAGAAAAAATAAAAAAATAAAAAATTTAGCTAATCCAATAAAAAAACCAAGATAACCCGATTGAAAACCAGGTTATAAACTCGTTAATTTTTTAAAATGTTTTTATTAAAATAATATTGTTTTGATTTTGTTTTTATTAAATTAAGTCTATTCTTCAAATACATAATCTAGATGTTGCCTGGCTAACCTGGTTAGGTTTTAACACAATAATAAAAATAGACTCTTGCTTTTCCTCTCAAGTAAATATTCTCAGTTGACATAGGAAACGTAGTCTAGGTTAAGCTTTTTTTTAAGGAAACAAGTTGTAGATATATCACGTTCATGTAAATCAAAATCAAAGGATCAAGCCTCCATGTTTGAAACCAGAAACTTGATATTAGATATATAGATGAATATCCAAATGACAATATCATATTACAGTGACAGCTCTTTTAAACAATAAATATATTGCAATTGAAACCTTAATTGAGTTGGTTAATTACTATAATCCAAGGAAACTTATGTGCTAACATGTGACAAAAATAATGTTGGCCAATACTATTTTACCAACCCCACCTGCTACGTTCTTCACGATCTAAGTTTTTTTTTAAAATGATTTCACCAGTAGTTGATCACTCCGAAGTAGGCCTTGCCCAACTAGCAATTTTAAGATTCCGTTCTTGAAAGTTGAGGAGTAAAAATGGGTTGTTACCTGTTTTCATAAGGCATGGTCTGGTAAGCTTAGCCTTTATATTCATTAAAAAAGCATGGATATATTTTTAGACATTAAAGAACCCAACATGAGGTCTCCTTCTTTTCTAGCTTTCACAACAATACGCCACTGTACCTTGCAGATTTTCTTTTGCTTTGCCACTCCAGACCACAAGAATCTTTGTTGAATAGATGTTAGTATATTACAGACACCTTTCGACATAAGAAAAAAAGACATATAATATACTGGCAATGAACTCAAGACACTTTTGATTAGGCAAATACACCCTGCCATACTAGCATACGACCTCTCCACATGCTCAACTTTCTTCTGAAATTCTTAATAATAGACTTCCATGTAGATAATCTTTTAGGATTGGATCCTAAAGGCATGCCCAGATAAGAGCAAGGCAAGGAATCAAATCTGCAAAAGACTGAATATGTCATACTCGCACAAGTATCTTCCCCAACATTTATGCCAATTAAAGAGCTTTTATGGAAGTTAATGTGCAAACCTGAACAAATAGCGAACCACAACAGGATCCTTTTAATTGTTTTGACCATATGAAGATTAGCAGGCATGAAGATCAAAATGTCGTCTGCATATTGTAGGTGACTGAGGCAAAAGCTGTCTCCAAAAGGGATACCTTTGAAAAGATCATTTGAAGCTGCTCTTTGAAACAAAACAGATAATCCCTCTGCTGCAATTAGAAAAAGGAATGGAGGAAGGGGGTCATCTTGGCGAATCCCACGGCCCATCAAGAATTTCTTAGAAGGAGATCCATTAATCAACACTGATAATTTTACAGTTGATCCAATTAATCCATTTTTCACCAAAACCCATATGCCTCATAACCTGCTCTAAATTATCCCACTACACACTATCGAAAGCTTTGTGAAAATCCACCTTAAAGATAAGGCTCGACACTCTGTATCTTTTCAAGGAATGAACTGCTTCATTGGCAACCAAAAACCCATCAATTATTTGCCTCCCTGCCAAGAAAGCTGTTTGATTCTCACTGATAAGGTCATGCATTACCGCTTTCAGACTGCTAGAAAAAACCTTAGCCATTATCTTGTAAATGCCATGAATCAAACTAATAGGCCTGGAATCTTTGAAGCCAACCAGGGAAGCTATCTTCGGAATTAGATGAACATAAGCATGATTAACTCCTTTTGGAAGCCTACTTGTTTTGAAGAAATTCTTGGCCAGGTCTAACAGATCATCTGCAATGCAATTCCAAGCAAGCTTGTAGAATTTGAAATTGAAACCATCTGGACCCAGACTCTTGCTCCCATCAAAATCCCAAACACTCTGTTTTAATTCTTCCAAAGTGATATCTTGCTCTAAGCTAGCTGAAGAAGAAGCCAAGAGTGTTTTAAAACCAACAAGCCCTAAACCAATTCGGAATCTATCAGGACTTCTGCATAAGTTGGAGAAGAAGCTAACTGCCACATCTTTTATGACCGGTAAGCCTTCAACAACAAAACCATTATGAACCACTTTCAGGAGATGGTTTTTAGCCCTTCTGAAGTTAGTAACTAGATGGAAGAAACGCGTGTTGCGATCACCCAGGCGACACAAAATTTGGCGAGACTTTTGACGCCACATGCTTTCTATATGCAAGTTACATTGCCACTGCTTCTTGATCAATGAATCAAGCGAGTTCTACTCTGCAGTAGATAATTGCCCATACTCTGATTTCTGTTCTATAGCTGAAATATTGCTTTGGATCAACGCCAAAACAGTCTCCTGATGCCCAAAACCAACCCTATTCCACTATCTGAGCCGAGTTGCCATAAAGCTGAGCTTCTTAATGAGCTTGAACTGACCTGAAAATTCATTGCAAGCTTCATCCCATATACCCTTTACGATATCTTTAAAATTTGGATGATGGAGCCAACAATCCATGAATTTGAAAGGAATCCAACCTTTTTTTGCAGGTAAAACCCCTAGGATTATAGGGCAATGATCAGAGAACCCTCTTGGAAGCCGTCAAAGAGACAAAAGAGGGAATTGCAAATGACAACAAGGGCTAGAAAAAGTAAGGTCTAGTTTACTCATGGATCCCCCACGAAACCAGGTGTACAAACCCTCTGACATGTTGTACTCGATTAGGTTATAATCATCAATAAAAAGTCTAAAAGCCGTTGAACCCACCTTGTTAATGAAGCCGCTGCTTCTATCACTTCGCAACATAGTGTCATTGAAGTCACCTGTTAAAAACCAAGGACACTCAAAAGCAGCCTTTAGAATACGAAGGTCCTTCCAAAGAAGAAGTTTGTCAGCTTGATTGCAAGGGGCATAAACACCTACCACCGCCCTTGAGAAGCCAGTCAAGACATTTTGCCTAAATAACCCGATCCAACCATGACCATACTCCACTGATGATACCGCAAACTTAGAGTTATCCCACATAGCTAGAATGCCCCCCTTTAGTACCTTCAGCTTCATTACCAAACCAAGAAACATTGCTGACGTTCCATAACTGAAAAACCAATATGTTTGAGTAACTTTGTAACTTAGTTTCAAACAAAAAACAAACCTCTATATCAAAATCTCTGATTAACTTTGAAATTGTCCTCTTCTTTTTAGCTAACCCCAAACCACAAGAATTCCATGAAAGAATCTGCATTAGAAAAGAGATTTAAAATCCTTATAGAACAAAGTGGAACATCTGCTCACTGGGATGCTTCCCAATTAGCCTTCTCTTTACACCTTTGCTGATTTATATAGGATGTGAAGTCATCTAAATTGTGAGGTTTTTTAATTTGCAAAACCTCTCCTATTTCCAACATTAAACAAACCTCATCACCCTCAGAAGGTTTATTGTTTTCGTCATGTGCTAGCAAGTTCCTCCTGTTACACCTCTGTATTGTTGAGTCCTCAGTATCCATCTCACTCTTATTAACTGTTTCATTCAAACTTCCATCAGCTGTAATCATCTTTGTATGTCGCAACTTCCTTCTTGTTTTTACAGATAGAGCAGTTGCACTCTCTTTTGTGTTTGCATCAGAGTGTAAAATAACAGGGTGATTCATGTGTTGCGGTTCTAGAATTAATACGGCTTGAGGATTATATGTTGATTGAAGGGATCCAGATGAAATAGAGAGAACATCAGATGGGCTTTGAGATCCACTGCCATAAACTGGGCTTTCAATTTGGGCCAATACAAGGGAGTTAAGGCGCAAGGCAGCTGCAGGGTTTCTAACATCTTCTCTCAAAATAGGATAAATCATAGTATAAATCATTGTTTTAAAATTCAGACCAAATTCATTGTTTTAAAATTCATAGTTTATCTTGGACTCAGTTAATTCAAGATCTGAATTAATTTGAGAAGAAAAAATAAAAAAATAAAAATTTTAGCTAATCCAATAAAAAAACCAAGATAACCCGATTGAAAACCAGGTTATAAACTCGTTGATTTTTTTAAATGTTTTTATCAAAACAATATTATTGTGATTTTGTTTTTATCAAACCAGGTCGACTCTCTAAATGGGCTAACCCGGTTAGGTTTTAACACAATAATAAAAATAGACTCTTGCTTTTCCTCTTAAGTAAATATTCTTAGTTGACATAGGAAACGTAGTCTAGGTTAAGCTTTTTTTTAAGTAAACAAGTTGTAGATATATCACGTTCATGTAAATCAAAATCAAAGGATCAAGCCTCCATGTTTGAAACCAGAAACTTGATATTAGATATATAGATGAATCCAAATGGACAATATTATATACACAGTGACAGCTCTTTTAAACAATAAATATATTGCAATTGAAACCTTAATTACTATAATCCAAGGAAACTTATGTGCTAACATGTGACAAAAATAATGTTGGCCAATACTACTTTACCAACCCCACATGCTACGTTCTTCACGATCTAAGTTAAAAAAAAAAAATGATTTCATGGCACAAATATAATATATACATCACCAATTAGCTTCAAACCTTCTTTGTCTCTCTATACTTAGTGCTACGACGAACTACAATAAACCATATAATCTTGGATGATTATACAATTGAAACCATATTTAAATAGAATTACTTGCTATAATCCAAGGTTAGTTATACAGTGACAGCAATACCGGTGTCGAGTAATCTGCTTACCCCACTTGCCATATTCATCACCATCTAACAACATGTCATGTCAGGCTAAAAAAAAAGAAGAAGATATTTGTTGCTCTATAAATTGGAACTCCAATGATCTTCCAAGGCCATATAAGTTGTGAGCACTGAATTTAAAACATTGTTGTAAGAGAAAGTAGCTACTGAAAATGCATCTTTCTAAAGTTATGTTTGTAGCTTTGTTCTATGCGTTTTTTGCAGGAGTAGCACCATTAGCTTATGGTCAGCTTACTCCAACATTTTATGATGAAACGTGTCCGAATGTGACCAGCATCATTCGTGAAATCATTGAAGATACCTTGTTATCCGATGCTCGGATCGGTGCCAGCCTCATTAGGCTTCACTTCCATGACTGCTTTGTTGATGTAAATTTGCTATGATCATTCATTTTTGTGTCTCCATTTCTCTGCTTTCTTATCAAAAAAGAGAGTTAAGATTTTGATTCTTTTTTTTCCTTCAGGGTTGTGATGCATCGATTTTGTTGGACAATACCGATACAATTGAGAGTGAGAAGGAAGCTTTGCCAAACAACAACTCTGCAAGAGGTTTTGATGTTATTGATAGAATGAAAGCCAGATTGGAGAGCTCTGAAAATTGTCCTGGCATAGTTTCATGTGCTGATATACTCGCAATTGCAGCTGAAGAATCTGTCGTTTTGGTATGTTAAAATGGAGAAGAAAATTGATCGTAACCTCAATTTATGTGTGCATGTTGGATCCGCGAACTTGTGTTTGGGATTAAACCTCGTTTTATAAAACCATCTCTGATACCATGTTAAATTAATTGAGATCAAATAGAGAAAGGAGGCTAGAATTCTGAATAATCTTTATATTATGAATGCTTAGTCTTAACCTAAATACAAATAAAGTATATATAGGTCAAACTGAAAGTACTATTTTACCCTTAATAAATAAGGTTACATAAATATTATTTAACATGTACTATATCTAGACTAACCTATGTATGGTTATAGGCTGGAGGTCCCTCGTGGGCAGTTCTACTAGGAAGAAGAGATGGAACAACAGCGAACCGGGCTCTAGCAAATCTTTCCCTTCCGTCCCCCTTTGAGACCCTTGATGAAATCAAAGCCAAGTTCACTGCTGTTGGCCTGAATAACAATACTGATCTGGTTGCTCTATCTGGTAACGACTGCTATTATATATTCCCCTTCCTGGAGAAAAGAAAAACAGAAAAATGTTCGCTGACATTTTTCACATCTCTTGTCTTGACAGGTGCTCACACATTCGGACGGTCTCGATGTCAATTTTTCACAAACCGGTTGTATAATTTGAGTGATTGCAGTACCAATCCTCCACCAGATGATACATTGAACTCAACTTATCTAGCAACACTCCGGGACTTGTGCCCTTGTAATGGGAATGGGAGTGTGCTTGCTGATCTTGATCCTACTACACCTGATGGTTTTGATAGTAACTATTTCTCCAATCTGCTAGTTGGGCAAGGCCTACTTCGGAGTGATCAACTACTGTTTTCGACTCCTGGGGCAGATACCGTTGACATTGTCAACAACTTTAGTGCAAATCAAACAGCTTTCTTTGAAAGCTTTGTCGTTTCCATGACAAGAATGGGGAATCTCAGCCTTTTGACAGGAACACAAGGGGAAATCAGATTGAACTGCCGTGTAGTTAATGGAAATTCAACTGGACAAAATATTATACTTGTTAGCTCAATTTAATACACACGTACACATGTATGCATGGATGTATGTATTGTGTCATATAATTCATCAGTATGATGGAAAATGCTATTGATACTCCCTCTTAGGTTGCCTTTTCTCGTATCTAAAACGTGTATTTCCCTCTTATAAATAAATGCGAGATTTGATGCTAATTGTTGGAGTTCAACACATACCCTTTAAAAACAATAACAAACACTCCACAAGCTCACAAGTTATTTGTAAAATTAGTTTTTGTGGGTTGACATTTCACATCTTATTTTAATATGTTAATTAGGTGATGATGAATATAGCAGGTACTGGGGTAAATAAAGTACTGAACATTATTATTGTTGTCATTATCAACTTTCCTTGGATTATAGCAATTAATTACATTTAAACACGGTTTCAATTGTATGACTATTCAAAATTAAGGTTTAATTTAGTTCATTGTACGTAGTTCTAATTTATAGAGAGACGAAGAGCTTTGGAAGCTAATTGGTAATATATTATATTTGAGCCATGAAATCATTTTATTTTTAAGTTAGATGGTGATGAATATGGCAGGTGATCACCAGACATGAGGTTTGTAAAATTGTTTCGTTTTTTTTTTTTAAAATGATGATAAGCTGGCAAGCTTCTCCATGTATATAATAAATGATCATTCAAACAAGAGAGGTATTCAAAATTCCCCCCTATGTAGGTCATTGTTCACCTACAAGGGAACAATAACTTGTCATACCGAAGCTATATCCATCTTCTGGAAACCATTTCCACAAGGCTTTGTATATATACACACACAAACATTGTACGTTTAATTAGGACATAGGAGATATGACACTTGTGTTTCAAAGTTCAGAAGACCAGTTTGATGTTATTTGTATTTGATATTATGGTTGTTTTTATAATCGTGGTTTAAAAAAATAGGTTTAAAAAATGCTATAAATCGTAGATTTTTCATAATTAAGGTTTTAAAAGGGTTTTCAGTGGGATTCATGCAAAAAAATTATTATATGTATTGATTAACCAAATACTTTTTAAATTATGATTGAAACAAAATATAATTTTAACCATACCTCACCACTCCACCAAACAAAACAAAAACCGAATATAAAATGCTGAGAAATGGTTTGATAGCTTAGAAGATTAGAAAATGAGTAGTTGATCTCTTACTTGGTCAAAGAATTTTTAAGATGTATCATGAATGCTCATTATTACAAATAAAAAAATCCCAAAACTAATTAAAAACAAAGTTGATATATTGAAAGGGCTAACCAGAAGATAACAAAAAACAAGATACATGAAAGAAAAGCAAAAAAAAAGAAAAGAAAAGAGAATTATAAAAACAAAAGGCAAATACAAAAAGAAAGAAAAAGAAAGCCAATAGATACATAACCAAAAAAAATCATCAGGATTGAAGGAGCTGATACACAATGTTTATAGCCTTGATTTAGTGTTAGACTAATCTATAATATCTTTAGGCTCCATAATTAAAGCAGTGCTGATAGCCATGAAGAACTTATTTGCAGACTTGAGCCAATTCGATAGATGATAAAGAATAAAGGAGAAATTGTCTTTGAAGATCGCAATTCTATCAATGAAGATTATCTTATTCCTCATAAGCCATATACTCCAGCTAACACAACAAGAAAACATATACCAAGCGTTATGCTGGAATTTTCCAAACACTAGGTTGGACCATTGTTGTTAAAAACGTATTTATATTAGTGTTTTTTTTTTGTAATAATCAAGATTTTATATAAAATCTAGTGCTAAAAAAACTTGAATAACTAAAAAAAAAGTTACGCTTGTGTACATAGACAAGAAAAAGCAAGAGAGATAAAAAAGGAAAGCTTGATAACAAACTAAAAAACTAAAAAATGACTTTTGTGTACATAGACAAGAAAAAGCAAGAGAGATAAAAAAGGAAAGCTTGATAACAAACTAAAAAACTAAAAAATGACTTTTAAAAATCTAATTTGTTCACTGCAAGATATCTTTGGGACTTTATATACATCTAGGTATACAAGTTTTTTTTTTTGTTTATAGACTTTAACTAAAGAGCCAATTTCTAAGGAATAAGATGGAAAACATTATTTTATTTCGGATCTTTATCCTAAAACACCATGTTATTTTCACTAAGATCCCCCAAAGTAATATGATGTATTTTCGTAACAATCTCATTCCAATCAATCTTCATAGTTTGATCCTTTATCCTTCATAGCCATTTAAAATGCAGTGCTCTCTTCTTGCCGTATAATTTACGTATTTATATTAGTAAATTAGAGCCTCTCAGACGCCTGTTCAAAGAAATTCCGTTGAAGAGTACTCAGCCAGGCAAATAGACTAAGCTGTAACTTCAATATTTATTCCGAATTTTTAATTATTACATTTCATTTCCATCAAAGTTATTTTTATTACACACATACATTAGGTTATTTTCAATTTTTTCTTGGCATAGTCTGGCTTTCAAACTGAGCTAACAAGCACACTATCTTTTCCAGCCAAGTTTGCATTGACTACTCTGCAGTTCAATCTGATCTCACCTTCTGTCCCTGTCAAAGGACTAAGATTCCCCATTCTTATCATGGACTCAACAAAGCTTTCGAAGAAAGCTGTTTCATCAGTACTGAATATGTTAACAAGTTCAATGATATCATCAGCCCCAGGAGTCGAAAACAGTTCTTGATCACTCTGAAGTAGGCCTTTATTAGCTTGAAGATTGGAGAAATAGTTATTGTCAAAGCAATCAGGTGTTGTGGGATCAAGATCAGCTAGCACAGTCCCATTTCCTCCTTGGGGACATAATTGCTGAAGTGTTGCTAGGGAAGTTGTGTCCAATGTTGGGTCAGGAAGGCCAGTGTTGTTGAAGTTGTACAATCGATCAATGAAAGTTCTACATTGAGCTCGTCCAAATGTGTGAGCACCTAAGAATAAAAGCACCAAAATGTCATCAAAGGAATAATAATGGTATAAATAATTTTCTTATGATGAGTTGTAGAGAGTAATATATAACTATTTTTATAGCTTAAGATTGAATTAGTTTTTGATTTGGTATCAGAATTTGAATAATCAAAGAATCTTTTACTTGAATGAATTAGAAAATAATATATTTTTAGAATATTATATCACAGTTTAAATTTTTGAGTTTGATTGATTTCTTTTACGAAGAATAACATATAAATTATGGAAGCGTGAAGTTAGTTTGACGAGACGCGCATTCAGTACAATGCATTTTAGTTTAATATTTTGTGATCATGTTACTCAAGAACAAGGGAAAAAACAATTGTTACCAGATAGTGCTACCAGATCGGTATTGTTATTGAGGCCAACAACCGTAAATCTGGATCTGAGACGCTCAAGGGTGTCACGGGGACCTGGGATGAAAGCATTAGCAGCAGTTCTGTTTGCTGTGAGACTGTCTCTTCTTCCTAATGGAATTGGCCACCATGGACCTCCTGCCTGCAGTAACCATAAAGAAGGTTAAAATAAATGCTATAAAAATACAAATGATCTATGTAAATTGAGATTTCAGTTCCCTTTGCCTTAATTTGCTGCCACTTAAGTTTCAAAATGTAAAAATATTAAAATTAAAGAGCAATTGATTTCGAATTCTTATGAAATCAATTGTGATGATAGCATACCAAGACAACCGATTCTTCAGCTGCGATGGCTAGTATATCAGCACAGGACACAGTACCGGGACAAACACCCTCCAACCTTTCCTTCATTATATCAACAACATCAAAGCCTCTTGCAGAATTATTGTTAGCAAAAGCTTCCTTTTCGGTGTCTATAGTAGCAGTTTTGTCCAACAAAATAGATCCATCACAACCCTGCAAAAAAATCAACAACTTGTCAGGACTATTAAAATGTTTTGCTAGAAGTCCTTTGATCATGGTCAGCAAAATACATATTTCAGCTTACATTAACAAAACAGTCATGGAAGTGAAGCCTAATGAGGCTAGCACCGATCCGGGGATCGAAAATCAAGGTCTCTGCAATCACTCCACGTATAATGCTGATCACAGATGGACATGTGTCATCATAAAATGTTGGAGTAAGCTGACCATAGGCTAATGGCCCTCCAACCAAAAATGCATAGAACAAAGCTACAACCATAAGTTTTGAAAGCTTCATTTTCTCTTGTATACAAATGATGTTTTCAGTGTTCACAGCTTGAATGAGGATTCATAGAGGTTCTCATTTATAAAGAGGTTTGGAAGCTATGACACGCTGCCTACAATTTCCATAGAATAGAACTAAACATATATATATATATATATATATATATATATATATATATATATATATATATATATATATATATATAGTCACAGTCCTGATAACATGGATACGTTACGGATGTGGGGATGGATGGGTGATAGAATATTGTTGTCTTCTGTCAGCAATTAGTTTCCTTGGATAGTAAGCAATTAAATCAACTTAAAAATGTTTTAATCGCATGATTATGGTTTAAAATAAGCTGTGATTGTGGAATATATGCCATTTGGATTCCTATAAGAAGCTATTGATTCAAACATGTAGACTTTTTCATTTAATTATATCTAATGTATGATTTCTTGTTTCCTTCAAATATTTTTTTTTTATTCGAGATAAGGTTTCCTTAGTCAATTACCTAATCACATTAATGACAAGAGGCCAAGTATTTCATTGTTTCATTATAACTAGTAACGTACCTTATCCGTAGCTTTTACGAATGGAGTTCTACATGTCTACATGAAAGTACATAATTTAAGGGGAAAAAGCATCACTACATGGAGAAATTTCATGTTGATTCTCGAGTACTTGTTAATAGTTATTTCATAAAGAGAAATTGATGTAAGAAAGTGAGAGAAACCGTGAAAAGAAGGTGAAAAAAAAAAGTATTTTCGTATCTATTTACAATTATAAAACATGATGGGTCTCGGCGCCTCTCTCTTCAGGGAGTTAATATTGATAGCTAGTCTCGCTGTAATATAATTTTTTTTCTCCTATTACATTGAACGTTTTCTTCTAAACTTATGCGACAAGTATTATTCTTTGTCTCTCTCTCTATATATATATATAGACAAAGAATAATATATGTTCTTGGAGCAAGCATATATAGGGCTTCTAGACTTTGCGACTCTCTAAAAATAATTCTAGGCACCATGGAATCCGCGTTTTACTTTGTGCTTTCAGAGGAAGCTAGATATATATCCAGTGAAAGAATTAATTATTTTTCTTCTTCTTATTTTAATGCACGCGTGAATGTACGTAAGCAAATTCTTGCATTTGACTAAGGCCAAAAAAAAAATGATGGTGTTTTTATGACGAGGACGATGATGATGATGATGCTTTCTTAGTCACATAACAAAGCCTACCAGAATATTACTAAGTTTATACTCTTGCTGGCTTTTGCCAACCTCAAAGAGACCATCCATATAAATTAAGAAACTTGACCTTATGTATTTAAGAATTAATGTCAACAATAAAAATGTTCAATGTCATGAAGGATTGGAGGGAGGAGAGTCATGTAAATGTGTCATGGTGGGCCATTTAATTTAGACGTTTTCTTGCACTGGAATCTGGAGAAGAAAATTCATTGCTGGTGATGCATTTCGAGTATGTTTGGTATTGCGGTAGCTGTTATGGTTGTGGTTTGAAAAAAATTATTTTATAAAAAGTACTTTTAATTGAGGTTGATATGAAAAAATAGATGTTTGGTTAAAACTGTAGTTGAAATTGAGGTTGAAAAAAAAGTAGTTTAATGTGTTTGGTTAAGAATATTTTTGAAATTGAGGTTATAAAATAACTTTAATATATATATATATATATATATATATATATATATATATATATATATATTAAAATTGATGGTTTTTAATTTAAATGTTGTAGATTTAACTATTGTTATTACTTCATGAAATAAATAATACTTTACATAAAATATTTTTTATTATGCTATTAAACCATCTACAATTCCATTACGTACAAAATTCATTCGACAAGAATTACAGTTTCTATTATTTTTTGAGCGTGCAATAAAATTAGATAAAATATAATCAGGAATAAAATTGATTTGATATTACAGTGCGAGTGAATTTAATTCACTTTACACTAGTTTTTTTGGGAAAAAAAATATTATTTACATGACAATGCGAGTAAATTTAATTCATTCTAAACTAGTTTTTTTTTTTAAAAAAATACAAAAACTAAACACTGAAAAAAAAAAGTTCACTTGCACTGTTCGCGTGCACAGTGCAATTGAATTGCACTGTGCATACAAACACAGAATTTTGCAAAGCAGCCATCAGCTGCTTTGCAAAATTCGCATCCAAAACGTGAAATTGTATGGGACCCACTAAAATTAAATTGCATTTTTTGTGGAACCAAACATCATATTTGCTGTGGTTGCTTCAAACGTAGAAGCAACCATGCAAACAAACGGCCTCTTCATCCTACATGAATTACTATGTTCATTCTAAAAAAGAAGAACTTATCTGCTCATTTTAAAAAAATAATTGATTTACAAATGGGGGTTTGCTAGCTAGTGGCTATGTTGAGATGAATGAATCGCAATCTGGGAGGTTTATATATCCACCCAAAACAGAAAATTCAGTATTTCCATTTGCATACTAAAAGTTAAAAGGTAGAAATCTAAGAAATCTGTGGATAATTAATTATATACATTATATTTTTTAAATCTGACCCAAATAAATCCCGGGATATACTTCGTGTGGCAAATAAAAATAATATCATCTTTTTTTTTAAAAAAATCAATGAATTTTGACCAAGTTTTTCCAGACTAACCTAATTACTAACCAACCTAGATTTTTAACAAAATTACACCAAGTTAATTCTTTTTTTATTTTTATTAAAACCCGGCTCCATCTAAGCCTATAATCACATATAACATGCTAAGCGGGTATATAAACGCATTTTTTTTTAAGTCATGTTTATTTATATTTGGGAATAGCTCAAAGTTAGTCCCCGGCCCTAACTAGGAACTGCATGTCAGTATAGTATCTGAATATTAATTTTCTTAATTGGGTCGACACCAATCTTTCATACGTTTCTCAATTTGGTCTGTCTTTTAAAATCTTCCCATGCATTATTTGCGCAAGTTAGAAGTAAGTAATAAATTAAGGACATAAACAGGGCGGGGGTTCAATTAAGGAACATCTAAAACTTTAAGAACCCAATTACGAAGATTAAAAGTTGGGGCATTAATCTTAGGTCTACCCTTTATATTTTGGCAGATGGCCTTATTTTAAGTGATGCAATAAATTGGGTCCTTGTCTATGTCAGTTCAGGGCCAATCCTTCCTTATCTTGTCCATCTCTCTCTCTCTCTCTTGATATTGAACATTTCAAATTCAAGAACATAATTTTAATATCTGGAAGTATGTATGTGGATGTCAAAGTGGAAATGGCAGAATCACTTTTAAGGTCATAGTTTGAAGATCCATGATGACAAGTGAGAACGCATTAGGTAGCATTTAACATTATTTAGTAGCAGGAGCATCTACACCTCAAACTGTGCCTCTCAAAGCTGATTTGCAGCAGACACAGATTTGGAGGCAGCATGCATAAACTGAAATACAGAACCATATATAGATACATAGAAGTATGCCTCCGGCTTGCTTCATGTAGCGTTTTCTTTCCAAGATGCTAGCTAGCAGCATACCAAATAGACATTTATTTGATCTCAATCTTGTCTTCTCATTTAAATTGAGCTAACCAGGAGAGCATTTGATCCGGTTGAGTTGTCGTTGACTCTTCTGCAATTCAATCTGATCTCTCCATCTGTCCCGGTTAAGGGGCTAATATTCCCCATTCTAATCATGGACACCACAAAGCTTTCAAAGAATGCAGTTTGATTACTACTAAAATTGTTGACAATGTCAATGGTATCGGCACCTGTAGTAGACAACAACTCTTGATCACTACGAAGCAGGCCTTCATTGGTTTGAAGATTGGAAAAATAGTTGCCATCGAAAGTATCGGGTGTAGTGGGATCAAGATTTGTTACAACACTCTCACTCTCATTCCCAGCTTGAGGACATAATTGTTGAAGTTCTGATAGATAGGTTTTGTTCAGTGTTGGATCAGGATTGCCACTGCCACTAAAATTATACAATCTAAGATTGAAACTTGAACATTGAGCCCTTCCAAATGTGTGAGCACCTGAAAAATATGCATGTCAAACCTTGCAAAAAGACATAAATGGATCAGAATACTAATAAAGACATACCTGAAAGGGCAACCAGGTCACTACTGGTGTTGAGGCCCACAGCTGCAAACTTCGATTTGAGAACATCAAGGCTCGCGAAGGGAGACGGAAGGGCAGAATTAGCACCACTTCTGTTTGCTATTAAGCTGTCTCTTCTTCCCAAAGGAACTGTCCATGAGGGTCCTCCTGCCTGTGATCAAACATAAATTTAAGAAGCAAACAACAATGTATCCAAAAACAAGAAGCTGCAGCAAAGACACATGGCATGGATTAGCACGTACATTTTCAATTTTAGGTTCAAAGAAATTAGCATATTAGTAGTCCATGATTTGACAAAAAAAAAAACTCTCCTTGCTTTCTACTCTTTCTTTAAATTCACTTAAGTTTGAGAATAGTTACAGGCAAGAGAAATCATTAACATACCAAACAAACAGACTCTTCAGCTGAAATGGCGAGAATATCAGCACAGGAGACGATCCCAGGACAAGCATTCTCTACTGCAGCCTTCATGTCATCAACAACATCAAAACCCCTTACTGAATTATTATTTGGAGCAGCTTCTTTCTCACTCTCTATAGTATCAGTGTTGTCCAAAAGAATCGATCCATCACAACCCTGAACGAAGCTGGTAATTAACACTTGAAGTTCAAGAAACAACATGTTTGATTATCTAACAATGTTAGAAAAAGAACGTAATTAGTTATAAAGATGGTTACATTAACAAAACAATCATGGAAATGAAGTCGAGTGAGGCTGGCTCCAATCCTGGGATCTGTGTACAAAGCCTGAACAAGGACTCCACGAATGATGTTGTTCACAGTAGGGCATGTTTCATCATAAAAAGTGGGACTCAGCTGAGCATAGGCATAGGGAAGTGATCCTCCAAACCAGATTACAAGAAAGAGAGATGCAACTAACGGATGCATTGCTTTATCTACCATCATTTTGAAAACAAAAAAAGCACTCTTTCCATCGATTAATAAACCAGTGATGCTGGGGAATGTAGTTATGGAGCAATAAAATCATACACGTGTACATTGTAATACGTGGTCCTGCACCATGTGATAATAGAACCACCACACAATTGAAATAAAAAAGATAGGAAGGCTCTTAAGTGCACAGTGCTGGCAGAATGCCTTGCAAAGAGAGCAAAGGAGAAAGAAAGAAAAAGAGTTCAGTAGTTTGTATTCATTCTCCGAAATTTCCGGCTAGTTCACTGTTGGATAAGGTTAATACTTTGATAGAATCATTCGACACGTTTGCTTTTGTTATGAAAGGATTTATTGTGAATTTATAACTTATAATTTTTTTTTTGTGGAGATATATAAATAGTTGGAGTGTAATTTTATCTTTATAATATTTTGAGATTTATTATAAGTTGTATTCAACTTATTTTATCTTTTAAAATGATAATTAAAGACATGGTAGACCATGAGATACTTTAATACACTTAATAATACTGGTGGAGCGTAAACTTTTTTAATTAAGTTTATTTGTTGAGAAATAATTTATTTATGATTTAATGTAAAAATCTATATAATTGATGACATTAGATTCATGTATTATGATTGAATCCATGAGTGTAGCGAATCTGGCTATGCCCGAGGAGCGATGACAAAAATCCTTGAGCTTGACACCCTCAGATAATGCGTGACTGGCCCACCATGTTGGCATGACAGTGTGTCAGGTCCAAGCACTGGGTCTAACGGGTGTTAGACCCACCAACACTTGGGTCTGCCAAGCGTCAGACCCAGCGTGCCTTCACGGGAACGTGTTTGATGATGACACATGTTAGCCTAACGCATCCGAGAATACAAGAAAATTATAACTGTATGAACTAAGATTTTATCGATATATTTTTAGTTCAAAAGAATTGATCCAATATCACAACCCTTAAAAGAAGCTGGTAATTAACACTTGAAGTTCAAGAAACAACATGTTTGATTATATATCAATGTTAGAGAAAAGAACATGATTGGTTATAAAGATGGTTACATTAACAAAACAATCATGGAAATGAAGTCGAGTGAGGCTGTCTCCAATCCTGGGATTTGTCTGCAAAGCCTGAACAAGGACTCCAGAACTATATTGGCCCCAATAGGGCATGTTTCATGGTAAAATGTGGGAGTCAGCTGAGCATAGGCATATGATAATGATCCTCCAAACCAGATTACCAGAAAATTAAGGAGATGCAACTAAAGGATGCATTATTTTGGATCTATTAGGGGCATGTTTCATGGTAAAATGTGGGAGTCAGCTGAGCATAGGCATATGATAATGATCCTCCAAACCAGATTACCAGAAAATTAAGGAGATGCAACTAAAGGATGCATTATTTTGGATCTATTAGGGGCATGTAGTTATGGAGCAATAAAATCACAGTGACAAAATGTTCGCACAAGTTTCACATTGCAACAGTGATATGATTATTGATGCTGACAAAAGACTTCATTGATTTGATGATAAAATCAAGTGTACGTGTGTGTGGTCATCTTCTTGGAAAAT
Source organism: Populus simonii (assembly GCA_007827005.2). Classification (NCBI taxonomy): domain Eukaryota; kingdom Viridiplantae; phylum Streptophyta; class Magnoliopsida; order Malpighiales; family Salicaceae; genus Populus; species Populus simonii. The sequence goes on along the minus strand of CM017466.2, from coordinate 22,416,628 downwards.
GAATGGTGGATTTGATATTTGATCAAAAAGAAAAGAAATATTATGATTTGACTAAAAATTATTTTATAACAACGTCGTTGAGGATGTAATTTTTTTTAGTTTAATGTGGGTGTCCGGGCCAGTTTGCGCGTATTTCGACTAATCTCACGGGCCTTGAAGTTAACGACCATGTAAACCTCCAGTGGCCATCATATGAGTAACCACATAGCTTGAACCTAAAATCACAAAAAAAAAAAAATTTTTATCCCAAATTCTTATTATTGAACCACCTCGTTGAGGATGTAATTATTTACGAGGGTTGGTGTGCGTATGACCCATTAATGCTGGACATGGACCCCTCTTCAAACTTTACACATGTTTTGATGCTGAGAAAAAGCTATAAGGTGCAGATCTTATTTTTCTATATCAAAGATGACAGGACAGAAATGTCGAAGCATCTCTCGCAATAAATGACGAACGTAGTACGTCAACCAACATTGACAAGTTATGATATTTTGAATCCTTCAAACATTTTCGATATTTCCAAAAGATGAAAAATCGCATAGTTTAGTGCATATATATTTTTTTATGACTCTTTGGATGATGTAGGATTGATCCATGTCAACTAGAGATCGCTGAACTCAAGAGATTACGTAAACAAAAGTGACAAGATATTCTTATAATTGTAATGACTTTCGAATATATATATATATATATATATATATATATATATATATATATATATATATATATATATATATATTAATGCATCAGTAGTTGTACTAACTACTACGTTCTGCTGTTAATTTTGGCTATTATTCCATAGGGGAGAGAGATGAGAGGAAAAAAAGAAGAGAAAACAAAATTCAATTCTTAAATCTTAAAATAACAACAATATTGTCTTTGCCCCCATTTCCCCCTCTAAATTGTATCGTTTATTTTCCCATAAAATTATTGAAGTGGAAATTGGACTAAACCTCATTCAGAAGGTAGGGATTGAAATCAATATAACGTAACAGAATTTCATTTTTTGAAAGTAAGATATTCTATAAAAAGAAAGAATAGATTCGATGTATTGTAAACACAAAGCTATAAGGATTGAATCAAAATTTGTTGTTGTTGAACTAGATACTAGAGACCTGGTGGGATTGTCTAGTATTCAAGTCTTGATATGTATGTATAAATTTGTGACATGAATGAATTTGATTACTGATGTCTAAAAGAGTTTAACTTTTTTGCTAGGCTCCCATTCATTTGGCTAGGTCCGGTGACTTTTTTGACACCCTAACTTTATGATCTCAACAACATCGGTAAACCTGATCCCACTTTGAGCTGAACACAGCTGAAGATCCTCCAGAAATCATGTCCTTGAGGTGGGAATGGCACCGTTCTCACCAACCTAGACCCAACAATAGCGAAAAAGTTTGACAACAGATACTTCTCTAACCTTTAAGCAAGTGCAGGCCTACTCCAAAGTGATCAGGAGTTGTTTTCAACTCCAGAGACAACTTCATTGGAGCTGGTTAATCAATTTGGTGCCAACTAGACAACTTTCTTTGAAAGCTTTTGTAGATTCCCTGATCAAGATGAGTCATGTAAGTTTTCTAACTGGGATGGAGACAGAAGTTAGAAATGATTTTCAAAATGTGAACAATATTTAATTATAATGTATTAAAGTTTGTCTTGATTATGTTTGCAAATTTTCGTGATTGATTGCTTCCTACTGAATTTGCGTTATCATTATATATTTACATTTAAAATTTAATTAAAAGAAGTTATCAATTTGTGTAATAATCTATGTAACTTTTTGCTAGGAAGAAGATATGGATTAGTAGCTAACAAATTTAAGCAAATTAATGTTCAACTTCCTATTCCATTTGAAGATGTATATGAGCCATGTTTTTATACTAAAAGCTAGCAAGAAAAACAAAACGAAGTTACGTATAATTCCTTATGATTGGGCTAATTTCTTGATTCTTATGATTTAAGGCATGCGTAGGCAAACAACTAACTAGCCAGATGATGGTGAAATTGATTCACAACGCTACATTTCCTCCTAACGTCGGACCATTCAACTCTTAAGAAGTTGAAATTTGATGTCGGCAGAATTTTGATAGTTCCTTGGTCTCGTGATTTTATTTCCAGAACCATTACTGTTAATATTAATGGCTCCGTTTTTGCTATAAAAGTTACAGAAGAGCCTTGTTTGGAGGTTAGTTCTTACTGGCTAAATGGGCCGGGAGGTCGATTCCTTCAAATTGTGATTCAATTTCCTCCCTGAATAATTGCATCAAATCACCAGTGGATGTTGCTAAACAATTCTGTTCTGAGGAGCTGATGGAAAAGATAAAACAAATGGAGCAAGAACTGAAGCAATGAGTGGGACTGCTCAATACAACAACGATATGGATATGAGAAAGTCTCTTGTTATGATATTATGAGTGAAAATGTTACGAATATTGAAAGAAATGGTAGAAGGGATATTCTAAAGGTTGATTATGTTGTTGAACTGCTTCCAACAAAGAGAGTTTTTGTGAGGAATCCTATTATCAGTTTACAAGTTGGCAGTGGCAAACCTTCCTGTAAAAAACAATGGAGTCCAAATTATTGAAGTACAGTCAGGGGAAAATTTAATTGCAACAGGTGGGCTTTTCCCCAAATAATGTGAGAAGAAAGAGACTAGAGGAAAACAATTTTTAATTGTTCCAACTAACTCTCATGGCAACAATTATTTTCATACCTAAAATGCTCAGCGCAGTGTACTCAGAACAACTTATCTGAATTCAGTCATTCTAGTATTAATATAAAAATAAACTAAAATATTTTTTTTATTTAATATCAAAAATACATATTTATAATGTCATCTATTAAAATAAATAGAATATTTTATTATTATTATTTTTAAAATATAGTCCAAAACCCTACTTAATTTTACAAAATCATTGTAAGATCCATGCAATTTATTTTTTAGGTTTTGTTTGAAAAAAAACTCATTTTTCTTTATAATAAAACTATCAAAAATAGAAATAAGGGGTGTTTGTCAAATATACCCTTAAACAAAAAAAAAACTCTTTAACAAAAATATGGTAAACCAAACAGGGTCTTAAATCTTTGATCTAATTTGACCTGATTAGGTTGATCTGAAATTTTTGGTTTGATCATAAAATAACCGAACAAAAAATCCTAGTTTGACCCGAAAAAAACCCAAAAATAAAAAAACTCAAAAATTCTTGAACATAACAGATCAAAAAAAAAATAGAACACCAAGAACATAAAAAACATTGAATATGAACCCAACAACATGGATTTCAAAATAGACCAAATTTGATCAAAACAATAACATATATATGTTGAAAATCATGTAAGGATCAATAATTTCTGAATTTTTACAAAGACACGTCGTTTAGGGTTTTAATTTGGGATTGACAAATTTCAATTGAGTTTATGTTCTTCAAATTTCTTTTAATTGCACCCATAATCCCCTCCCAACTTTTAATTTCATATAAATTGACTTTTGTCAAACTCAATTATCAGTCTCAAAGTTGATTGTTATTTTCATTTTAGTCTTTGATTCTAAATTTATGCATTTTGATTCTCAATTGACGAACTAGCTTACTCCCTGATTTGATCAATTCCAGCCCCTATATTCACACACATTTTTCAATTTGGTTTCTGTTTTGGATTTCTTCAATTAAATCCTTAATTGCCCATCAAACTTCAATATTTATGCATTTAAACCACTGATTTGACCAAATAAACTCTTAAAATCTTCAATTCGACCCCTAAACTTTAATTTCTTCAAATTAAAGCCTAAAATGACTTTAAAAATTATATTTTATTGCAATTAAGCCTTCAATAAATTCAATTAAATCTTGAAGAATTCCAATTGAGTCCTTAAATATTCAATTTTGAATTTTCCTCTGTAAAATGAATTTTTTTTTGTCAATAAGATCTTTATCAGTCGAAAATACACTGTTAAATTTTTCAATCTTTTATGTTTTGATCTTCCTCAACCAGTCTTCAGGAATTTCTTGAACATTCTGATATATTCTTCTCACTAATATATTTTTTTTATTTTCTTCCAATATGTTTTTGTACTTTATCTTTTTTTTCTGATTTTTTATTTATGTGGGGGCCAAAAATGAAATACAACATTTATAAATGCAACTTGTTAACGATATTTTTGCGACCATCCATTTAAATTCCAAATCATCTCATCTAGCTACTTCTACATCCGTTTTAAAAAAAAAGAAACTCCTATTCCTGAAGACTCAAAATATATGTCTTTTCAATCTCTCTAGCATATTATGGAAACTATTTATATGTGAATTGTTGTTTTATGTTTCTTAATTATCACTTATTTATATGATTTTTTCTTTAAAAAAAAACAATAAATTCCTAAGATTTTCAAATTATAGTTTTAGGATCCCCATTTTTAGAGAATTACTTTAAACTGTTATGTTTTTCTCATATGTTAATTAGTACCTTTGTCTCCTTCTGGGTAAGGTATTAGGATCTTTAAGGCGCCAATAGAACTAAAATGACTTGACTTCTTTATTTTTTCTAGAAAAAAGAATTCGTTAATGTATGCATGCATTGTAATGTAAATCTATTTATAGAAATAATTAAATGCAATGCGAATACACAAGAGAAGATAATTGGTGTATTTAATTTTAAAATGATATAGAAAAAATAATAATTAGTTTTTCTTTTCTTTCTAATAATAGGACGTTACGTAGTAAGTTCGTCCATCTCTTCTAGCAAAAAGTTGCGTAACGTATTATTATTTAACCATCAATTCATCAAGGTGCACATAGCTCGTGTATATGAAAACGATTAAAATTTATGGTAACAAATTATTCAAATTCAGATGTATAATATTCAAAATAGAAACAATGGGTCTTCTAAAATACATTGGATTTCCGGAATTATTCATCATTAATTTCACAAGATTTTCAAGAATAGGTATTCTGGGATCCAATGTTTTTTATTATTATTATTATTATTGTAGGGATCCATCGGTTCATTGCATGCGATTTTTGGGAAGTTAATCATGGGTATTTCATCGATTTGTTTTCCGTTTATAAACACAACTGAAATATATATATATATATATATATATATATATATATATATATATATATACCAGATTTACTATGATTTTTAAAATATTTCTTAAAATATTTTTCAATTAATAAAATAATAATAATAATAAAATTACTCTGTATGAACCAATGAATAATCCACGAGCCTCATCCTTTCTTGATCTCCATATCTTTAAATTAAATTTTTACATTGTTATAAGGCGCACTACAATAATATAATATAATTTTTTTGCTTGGTATTAAATTATAGGATTTCCCTATTATTGTATATGTGTACAATAAAATATATCACAATTAGAAACGATTATAAAAAATCAAATTATATATATGCATTCAACGTTGTGATTATATATATATGCACTAAACTATATGTGATTCTTCATCTTTTGGAAATATTGAAAATGTTGTCAATGTTGGTCGATTTAATTCGTAAGTTAAATTAGTGGCAGGTCACATTCATGCAAAATGTCAAAGCTCACCTGCATCTTTTTCAAAGTGATAAATTCTTTGCACCTACTTTTAACTCTGCCGGAGAGCTAGTGATGCTTCAACAATATTTCTGTCCCGTCATCTTTTGATAAAGAAAAATAAGATTTTGCATCGCATTGCTTTTCTCAGCATCCAAACATGTGTGCGTAAGGTTTGAAGAGGGGTCCAAGTCCAACGTCCCCATTTCAAAATTAAACAAAACATGTATTTCAAATTAAATTGCCATTACCTAAAATAATATTGTCTCAAAACATGAAAGCTGATGTGCTTTCATTTTATTGATTAATTGATAGACAATAGTGAATAATTCCAAGTGAAGAAATATCGCCTGTACATACAACTCACGAAAAATGGTACTTTGTCCCTCAAAAATCAAGATACTCTCATTTTACGATATGCTAATTAATTGTTGAAATAGATTCTTTGCTTGCATGTCCGAATACGTAGAATTTTTCATATATTTTACAATAACTCCGAGACCAGAAAAATTCTAAATGACATTGTTAAGTTGTAATGTCTATCTTTAATTATGAGGCAATAAAGGTATTATAAATTGATCTAACATCAAATTAAGACTTTAAATATAATGTATCAGTCCCTTCAAATATTTTTTTTAGTTGTGTATCTGTTGGCTTCTTCTTTTTTTGTTTACTTTTTGTTTTAACGATTCTCTTTTATTTTTATTTTTTTGCTTTTTTTTCGTGTTTTTTGTTTTTTGTTATTTTCTAGTTAGCCCTTTCAATATATCGACTTCTTTCAAAAATAAAAATAAAAGTTGTAATGTCTATCTATTAATATTTCTCTCTTTTTTTCACATGAAAAATGATCATATACGTTACAATTGCTTTTATCATCAAAGCAATGAAGTCTCTTTTTCAGAATCAATAATTAATCATCACTTTGCAAGTTGAAACTTGTGGGCATATATTAAGTCACAAAGATTCATATTGCTCCATAACTTAAATGCCCCTAGATCCCAATCAACACTTGATTATTAATCGATGGAAAGAGTATTTTCCTTCAAAATGATGGTAGATAAAGCCTTGCATCCTTTAGTTGCATCTCTTTTTTTTGTAATCTGGTTTGGAGGATCACTTCCCTATGCCTATGCTCAGCTGACTCCCACATTCTACGATGGAACATGCCCGAATGTGAGCACCATCATTCGAGGAGTCCTTGTTCAGGCTTTGCAGACAGATCCCAGGATTGGAGCCAGCCTCACTCGACTTCATTTCCATGATTGTTTTGTTAATGTAACCATCTGTATAACTAATTATGTTATTTTTCTAACGTTGTTAGATAATCATACATATTGTTTCTTGAACTTCAAGTGTTAATGACCAAGCTTGGTTCAGGGATGTGATGGATCGATTCTTTTGGACAACACTGATACTATAGAGAGTGAGAAAGAAGCTGCTCCAAATAATAATTCAGCAAGGGGTTTTGATGTTGTTGATAACATGAAGACTGCAGTAGAGAATGCTTGCCCTGGGATAGTTTCTTGTGCTGATATTCTCGCCATTGCAGCTGAAGAGTCTGTTCGTTTGGTATGTTAATGATTTCTCTTTCCTGTAACTTCTCAAACCTCAGTGAATTCAAAGAAAGAGGAGAAAGCAAAGAGATTTGTTTTTTTTTTTGTCAAATCATGGACTACTAATATGCTAATTTCTTTGAACCTAAAATTGAAAATGTGCTAATCTACGTGTCTTTGCTGCAGCTTCTTGTTTTTGGATACATTGTTGTTTGCTTCTTAAATTAATGTTTGATCACAGGCAGGAGGACCCTCATGGACAGTTCCTTTGGGAAGAAGAGACAGCTTAATAGCAAACAGAAGTGGTGCTAATTCTTCCATTCCGGCTCCCTCCGAGAGCCTTGCTGTTCTCAAATCCAAGTTTGCAGCCGTGGGCCTCAACACCAGTAGTGACCTGGTTGCCCTTTCAGGCATGTCTTTATTAGTATTCTAGTGATCCATTTATTTCTTATTGCAAGGTTTGACGTGCATGTTTTTCAGGTGCTCACTCATTTGGAAGAGCTCAATGTTTAAATTTCATCAGTAGATTGTATAATTTTAGTGGCAGTGGCAATCCTGATCCAACATTGAACACAACGTATCTAGCAGCACTTCAACAATTATGTCCTCAAGGTGGAAATCGGAGTGTTTTAACAAATCTTGATCGCACTACACCCGATACTTTCGATGGCAACTATTTTTCCAATCTTCAAACCAATGAAGGCCTGCTTCAGAGTGATCAAGAGTTGTTCTCTACTACAGGTGCCGATACCATTGCCATTGTCAACAATTTTAGTAGTAATCAGACTGCATTCTTTGAAAGCTTTGTGGTGTCCATGATTAGAATGGGGAATATTAGCCCCTTAACTGGGACAGATGGAGAGATCAGATTGAATTGCAGAACAGTCAACAACTCAACCGGATCAAATGCTCTGCTGGTTAGCTCAATTTAAATGAGAAGACAAGATTGAGATCAAATAAATGTCTGTATGATATGCAGCTAGCTAGCATCTTGGAATGAAAAGGCTACATGAAGCAAGCCGGAGTCATACTTCTATGTATCTATATATGGTTCTCTATTTCAGTAGTTTACGCATGCTGCCTCCAAATCTGTGTGTCTGTTGCAATTCAGCTTTGAGAAGCATAGCCTCATGAGTTGAAGATGCTCTTCTACTAGATAATGTTTAGCGCTCCCTAATGCATTCTCTCTTGTCATCATGGATCTTGCAACAATTCAAAAAGGAATTCATCAAAAATAAAATGTCATGTCCCACCAAAAAAATTGAAAAAATTCAAAATGAATCGTTGATGAGGTCTCGTGAGTAGTGAACTGGCTATCCAAAGAAACTTTGTTTTATCTTTCGGGTGAAAGTGATGGAAATGAGGGGAAAAATGGGGCAAGACAAGGAAGGATTGGCCTTTTACCGACATAGACCAGGACCCAATCCATTGGGTCATAATTAAGCTATCAGAATAGTCCCCCAACTTTTAATAAATATTCAAATTCAGCCTTTCAGTTCATAATTAAGCTATCATTGTTCTTAATTGGGTTCCTAAAGAATTAGATGCTCCTTAATGGCATCTAACTTGCATACATTATGCATTTTAAAGGATAGACCAAATTGAGAAACGTAGTGACCCAATTAAGAAAATTGATAGTTTGGATACTATAACGATATACAGCTCCTAGTCAGGGGACTAACTTGAAGGTTTTCCCAAATATAAATAAACATGACTTCAAAAAATGGATCGGTGTATAATATGATTTCTACCTTTAATTTTAGTATGCAAATGGAAATGTTGGATTTTCTGTATGAACAGAGAAGATAAACTTTGTCTTGTAAATTTTTCTGGATTAAAAATCAAAATATAACTTCAATCAATTTTACAAAGATCACATCAAGAGCAGCAACATGTTTGGTTTTGTGAAGAGCCCCTGAACGTGGACAGAGATGGGCCTAAAGCCCCATATAATTTGGTTATTTAACCATTAACTGGGAATATTGATATTATTGAGCCCTTGGTCGGGCGAGATTGTTTATGTTAAATATAAATTTACTTAATTAACTTTTATATGTAATCGTGCGTATGTGTTAGAATTCCTGGTTAATTAATGGGTGTGTTTGATATTATGATAATAGTGATGATTTAAAGTGTTTTTTATTTAAAATTAAATTAAAATTATTTTTTTATTTTTTAAAATTATTTTTAATATTAACACCTTAAAACGATTTACAAATATAAAAAAATAATTTTTAATAAAAAATAAAATAAAATTTTAAAAAATATAGTTTCAACAATGTTCCCAAACATGCTAAGTGGTGTGTCAATCTTGAAGCAAAGCAATATGGCTATTCCATTCATGTATTATCAAAAGTTTCTGTTACAATTCTGCCACACATTATAAGTGAGTTAAGTGCAGTACAAATCTGTAAATGCAGCAGATATATTGTATATTTTTTTTATTTGATTTGGTAGTGGATATTTTTTTCAATATGTTTATTTGATTTGGTAGTGCATATTTTTTTTCTTTTATGCCCATCAACTAGATAGGAATAGTTTAATAAGATTTTTTCCAGAATATTTTTCTTACTATAATAACAGCTAATTCTAAATTAGATGATACTAGCTATTTAACCAGCAATTCATCACGGTTTGGATAATTTTTTTAACAAAACAAATATATAGACTTCTATAAAAACTAGTAAGTTCATGTGATTTACTTGACTTTTCCAACATGTATTTTGAGTAAAACAATCTTAGTCATAAATCAATAAGCCTAGATAGCATTTAATTAAATAAATCAAAAATCATTTGTGTTAATAAAAAAAATATGTTAACGAATCTATTTGACCTTATTTAACCCTAATATTTTTATATGAAGCTCACAATTTTTTATATGTATTAAAGATCATTGTTTCTTACCAAGAATAAATAATTTTAATTTTTAAGAATAAAGTTTATATATATAAAACATAAAAAAAAATATAAATGAATTAGAATAATCTCTTTGAAACATTAAACACATACAAAATAATTAAAAACAATCACTATTTAAAAAAAAAGCTAATTAAACAATCTAAAGAATTAAAGGGAAGGAATATTAATTTAAATAAAAATTAAAAATATACTTATTAAAAAGGTATGAATTAAAAAATTAAAAAAAAAAAGAATGAGGTCAGACTTCACTAGGCCTAGCAAGTCAAGTTCACGTGCCTGATGCATTATGAAAAAAAATAGATGACATTTTGTCTATCCCATTAAAAATAAATAAAAAAAGACCTAAGCATGCGGGCTTGTAAGTGTAGAGTGATAAATATTTCAAGTGTCGAGAATAAGAAATAATATTTTTTTCCAAAATAAATTTTAAGGAATAAAAAAATTTAAAAAAACTACAAAAAATGAATATAAAAACAAAATAATTGTGATAAATAGATTTCGTGTAGAGTGATAAATATGTCAAGTGTAAAAAGAAAAGGGAGAGGGGAGGCAAAAAAAATACCCCAAAAAAAAATAGAAAATTTTAAATTTGCCAACGCTATAGTAAGAAAAATAAAAAATCATAAATTTGTCATAGCTACAGTAAAAAATTAAAAAAAATAAAAAATTACAATTATATCACTACTACAATACCTGCTAAAATTACTATTTCTAGAATGTGTGTAACCGTTTTATTTTAGTATATTGTATAATTTTATAATATATATATCAAAGTGATTTTGTGCTATAAATTTAGTTCCCATTTTTGTTAATGTAGGGATCCATTGGTTAAATGAAAGCGATTTTTGGGAAGTTAACAATGGAATTTTCATAGATTTTGTTTCTTTTATAAACACAATTGAAAACGTATTTTTTTTATCATATTAATTGGAAAAAAAATTTATCTAAAATATTTTTTAAAAACTATTTTACAATAGATACAACTAGTCAAGATTGTTTTAATTATAGCTTTTAAGTTCGACTCAGTACAAGTCCCGAGTTAATCCCACTTTTTTATTTTATAAATTAAGAAAGTAAAAATTTTATCATTTAAAAAAATAAAAAAATCAATGAATTTTAACTATATTTTTCATGAGCCGATTAAATTACATCGAGTTATACTGGATCAATTTTTCTTATATCTTTACTTACTCGCAACCTGATCTAGGTTTTGAATTTTCCACCTCATAAGTTAAATTGCCCAATCAAGTTGGGTTTAGTTTTAAAACATTGGTTTAATTAGTTTTTGATATTAAGACTTCTTATAATTTATTCAAATTTTTTTATGGTAAAAAATATTTTATGGTAACAAATTATTCAAATTTATACTATTCAAAATAGAAACAACATTAGGATCTTCAAAAAAAAAAAAAAGGAGAAAACAAATATAATATATAGCCTCTCCAAAACATTATGTTCTTTATTCTTTCAAAGTATTATCTTGGCAATGGCTTCCAAGAAATTACTTTCTACTGCAGTTCTCATATTCAATCTCTTCCTAGTGTTTTGGTAATTTGCATAAACTCCCTACTAATACTTGTGTGTGCTATTTTTAGCGACTTTTTTTTTTTTTGTAGGCATCGACAGTATTGAAGGACACAGGTGTGGACATAATACCACTGATCGATGCTTGCTACGTACCAGCGGATTGCGATTCAAGATGCCGACCACATGGGTTTAGTACAGGCACTTGTGTCGTCTTTGATGGTCTTCATATTCCTCGTTCAGGTTGTTGCTGTGTCAATCACAAAAAGGATCTACCATCGTATGGGAGTCTCGCTCCATTCCCATCACCACCTTAAGCAAATTAGCAGTGGCTAATTTCTTGAATAAAAATATCATAGACAATAAATAAATGATGATTTGTAGTCAAATCAAAATTAGTGTTCTTTTTGAAATCTCTTCTTTGGAAAATTAAAAAAGAAAAAACTATTCAAGATACTAGACATTTCTACCGAGGGTCATTCTAAAATACCTTTCGTATAAAATGGTAACACTGTCATCGTCACATACAGTTTTTGGATTGCAGCCAAAACACATAAACACCTCATGGTTTCTCTACTATAGCTTGCATAGAGCTTCCTACGTGTGTTCTAATTGTCAGCATTTCATTTAAATTTTGTGAGGTTTTCAAAGAGATTAAGGTGGCATGCATGCATGTTGTGGTACTGGTCCTTTCAAGGGAAACATTTCTGGTTGCAATCCAAAAACTGTATGTGACGACGAAAATGTAGATATATACTATTAAGAAGGAAACTCTTAAGCAATCATCCATTGAAATCGATTGCTGCCTATACTGAATTCAACGCGTTACCATTTTATACGATAGTCATTTTAGGGCAGAAAGAACTTCATTGTCTATATAAGGGGTGTGTGTGTGTGTGTGTGTGTGTGTATAAACCCGGCCCATCATATTTGTATTACTGAATTGGAAAGATTCTGAGGTTGGTGGTTGTGTATAATTATTTTGTTCTTAATTATATATCTCATGGGTGACCGATTAGGAGTTTTTTCCCCTTCACTATTAATTCAAGGTGTACATATCGGAAAGAAATAATTACATGTTGTAACATATATATGCATATATATGGGTAACCAATCACAATGATAATTCCTGGACTACGGTTGCAGCCCAACAATCAGTTGCCCTGGTATGTAACTACCGCTTAGTTTGAATATCTATTATTTTCTGCCAATTTTTTTCAAAACAAAGATCTAGATGTATCATTCTTCTTTGTTTATTAATTGCAAGTTTGGAGGCCCTTCTTGGGGGAGCTTTCTAGGAAGAAAGGATGGCCTCACAGCTAGCCAAACTGGTGCAAATAAGGCCCTTCCAAGTCCATTTGATCCCCTCATTGCGATTGCATCCAAATTTGCTACTGTTGGACTAGACAGTAGAGACCTGGTGGCGTTGTCTGGTAATTAAATCTTGATATATAAGCATATATTTTCAAGTAACGTGAACGAGTTTAATTACTGATGTCTAATAACTTTTTTGCTAGGTGCCCATTCATTTGGCCGGGTCCGGAGTCTGTTTTTGACTCCCCAGCTTTATGATTTCAACAAAACCAGGAAGCCTGATCCCACTTTGAGCAGAACACAACTGAAGATACTCCAGAAATCATGTCCTCGAGGTAGAAATGGGACAGCTCTCACCAACCTAGACCCAACAACAGTGAATACATTTGACAACAGATACTTCTCCAACCTGCAAGCAAGTGCAGGCCTGCTTCAAAGTGATCAGGAGCTGTTTTCAACTCCAAAGTCAAATACAGTGGAGATGGTTAACCAATTCAGTGCCAACCAGACAGCTTTCTTTGAAAGCTTTGTAGCTTCCATGATTAAGATGAGTTATATTAGTGTTCTAACTGGGATGGAGGGGGAAGTGAGGACTCGTTGTCGAAGAGTGAATAATATTTAAATATGAAGTCGATTATAATGTATTAAAGTTTGCAATCTACTCTTAAAATGGTACTATTAATAAAAAAAAAATTAAAAAAATTTCGATTCTGATTGAGCTTTTCTGCATGTCTATTGATATTCAAGTGCAAGTTCTTAACAGAAACCTTACTTATTTTGCCAGGAAAAAAAAAAGTGAAAGATGGATTTATTTCCAACCCCTAAGAACGGCCTAAGATGCAGGGAGGTTTAAAGTAATGCCAAAACCCAAAAGGGCTCTATATATCTTTGCCTACATTCCATAGAATTCTGTAGATTTAGTGTGGTCGTTGTGTGTGTGTTGGAGCTGCGGGCATTTGAAGACTTGGTGCAGGCAATTCTGTATAACAATTAGGCCCAAATTTAAATGCAAAACAGCAGAAGGCATTAAGTTTAGGCTACAAGAATGCATTAAAAATGGTACGGTCCACTAAAAATAGCCTAAGGAACACAAAAGCCCAGCCTTCTTCGACAAAATTAGGCCGTTTCTGTAATTACTTCAGCTTCTGTTTCGCGTTTTGTTTGCCTGTTTTTATGCTATTCTTAATTGTAAAATATTGATTGTAAAAAAAAATGTACATTGAGTTACTGGGGTGATGCTGATTTTCCTCTGCCTTGGATTCCAATAAGGGCATTTATCAGCTGATTTTCTAGCTCATTGAATGAAAATTGTTGTTGTTGTTCATCAACTAGAGAGGATTGACAAACATGAACATTTTTTTCTGATGATTTGAAGAGTTTTTGAGGCCTGAAAAATGATGGTACAAATAACGTAGGAGAAGGGCTCAATTGCAAGCTTAAATTAATGGTAGCATTCAATTTTATAACCATTTTTTTGGTGATATTTTGTTGGAACAAGAATCTGAAGTAAGGCTTGAGTTTTGGTTCAGTTAAGTTAGTTCGTGGTCTTTAAGGAACCAAAAGCAGAAAAATGTCTTTATGGGGTTTGTGACACGTGGTTTGTTCTTATTCAGTTACTTGTCGTCTGTATGAAGATCCTGATTTTTCATAGAACACTTCAAATTAATCCCCCTGTTAGGGTTTTTCTCAATGGAGTTTCCAAACTACTGATATTCTCAATCGTGTTCCACCATCCTTCATTGTTTCCCATTTGGATCGCTATGATATTCTGATGTAAGGGTGGAAAAACGGGCCAGTCAATTAGTTCCTAGTTACCTCCATCAGATAACATTAACTGACAGTTGATGGATGTTGATGAAGGGACCCAATTGAGGAACTGATAAAATATGAGGGACCTAATAAATAAAATCAATAAATAGTTTGAAGAAAGAGACTAACAGCTTCTCTGTTGAAGCTGTAATATCTATCAGATAGCTGCTGATGTTTAGAATGGACATGCAGACATGGAAATATAAGCAGTGGTGCTATCCTTAAGGACAGACACGTTAATATTCGAGTTTCAGTTGTTGGTTTCTAAGGATTTAATTCTATAATTTTGATCTTTGTATTGCATTGATAATCTGAGATGTTCTTCAGATTTCCCTGCAAAGATTTGTATTGATCTTCATCTTATGGTTGTGCATTCAAAGCATGCAAGTGTTGGTCTGGCTTTGAGGTGCACTGCTTGGTGCTAGACAGCTGCTTACTTTAGCTTGTTCTTTTTATGGTTTATCCGGTTGACTTGCTGCAGGTCTGGCCTTCTGGTTTTGCTTTCGAAGAAGTAAAATAGAAGAGCTCCAACCATTCACTTCAGAACACATTGAAATGTGGCTGGCTAGCATTATCATGTCAAGATGTTTCTGATGACGCAAAACATCTCTTGCATCACAAGGAATATGCTCGAGTACCTCGTTATGTGGCTAGCTAGCACTAGCTAGCTGATCCAAGACCAAAAAAGGTATTGCAGAAAGGCTATAATTTATGGTTTCTAGTGGCTGGATAATGTTAGAGGTTGTAAGGTGGCTCTGTCATCAGTCCACTTCCATATTATTCTTCATAATTAATAGCCGTAGTTGAAGTGAAGCTGCCATACACTTAATGTTCATGGCAATTGCCAGTTATTTAATCAAGCAGAACTCAGCTCCAGCTGCTACTCTCTAATTAGATATCAGAATTGAGAAATTATCCTAATCATGTTTAGTTGCTGCCATTAAATTATAAAAACATGTCCGTATTCGCGTGGCTAAGCCTGTCAGGTGCAGACAAAATTAGAATTCTTCTTAATCTCAGTACCTTCGATTTTAATATGACACTAGTGCTCTTAAGGGTGCTTTGATTCATGAACTTGCAAATAAATGCTTAAATTACATTGAATCTGATAGCAATGCACCCACTTTATTTCATTCAAATTGTTTGTCGGTAATTTTAAATATTCAAGTTTGTAAAATCTACGCAAATGGTAAAGCTTAGTACAGCCTTTTGAGCACAGAAACCAGCCGCAGCCGCCATACATCACCAGCACTAATACTAAATAGAACCGTGTGCTATATTAGTGTAGACAAGTTGAGATTAAATTTGTCCATGATGTTGGTTATAAATAGAACTTCAAGATTTTTTCAATGCTTAAGTATCTGATCCTTAATCTTGTTAGAACAAGTTTTCTTTCAACACGTCTTGTGAGAGAACTTTCGTAGCTAGTAGCCATGAAGAGGTCGAGCTGCTATAATGGTTATTCGTTGTTTCTGACAATGTTGATGTTATGTGTAGTTGCCAGGTCCCAACTGACTACTGATTTCTATTCGACAACATGTCCTAACCTTCTCCAAATTGTCCGTAGAGAAGTTCAGAAAGCTATCAAGTTCGAAACACGTATGGCAGCCTCTTTGATTCGGCTTCATTTTCATGACTGCTTTGTCAATGTGAGTTTAAGCAGATCCATGCTCATAAGCCTGTGCTAACATCTAACAAATTTATTGCTGGAGGATTGAGTGGTTGCAATATGATTTCCTATAGTCTTTTATGACTTCAGATTGATGAGTTTAAGAATTATTCCACTTGTACCTTGTGCTTTTTAGCCACACTAACTTTTCATTTTTTAGATATATTTTGCAATCAACTTTTCTAAAGCATCATTAGGTCATAATTGACATAAAAACAATGTCTTCTTCTTGATAGGGTTGTGATGCATCAGTTCTGCTGGATGGAAATGATGGTGAGAAGTTTGCTTTGCCTAACATAAACTCGGCAAGGGGATTTGAAGTTGTGGATGCAATAAAAACTGCTGTGGAAAGCCAATGTAGTGGTGTTGTATCTTGTGCTGATATACTAGCCATAGCTGCCCGAGATTCGGTCCTCCTAGTAAGTTTACTCTTTAGATCCTTGCTCGTTTCCGAACACATCAGGTATCCTGAGATAAAACACTTTGCAAGTTAATGATCTGAATAAACTTTGCAGAGAGGACTAATAACTTCTTACAGCAGATGATGAGCTTAATATATATCAAAGCAAATGTTTATTGAAGAATTTCCTCATGACAAATATATGACTGACTCTGATAAAAGAGTTCCTTCTTGAAACAACATATCTAATTCACTTTCTTTCTTGAGTTGCATTATCACAACCATTCAAGTGTTAGTCCAATATAATATGTTTATCAAGTGAATATGAAGTATTTATAGATGACTTTGAATGACAATATATATTGCTGCAGAGTGGGGGGAAATCATGGAGAGTTCTGCTCGGAAGAAGAGATGGACTAGTGGCTAACCAGACTGGAGCAAATGCTAAACTTCCTTCCCCGTTTGAAGATGTGGATACGATCATCAACAAGTTTGCTGCAGTAGGATTAAATATCATAGACGTAGTCGCCTTATCCGGTAATGCATCACATATTCATGGACGGCATGATGCTCTGTGGTCAACTTTGATAAGAAATGCCCCCGTATTGCGTGTCATTCAGTGCTTGTGTATTCTCATCAGAAATTGTGAATTTCATAAATAATTGCATTATGCTGAAGATTGGATATCATGTAATTTCATGTAGGTGCTCACACAATTGGACAAGCAAGATGTGCCACCTTCAACAACAGATTGTTCAACTTCTCGGGAACCGGTGCTCCGGACAGTACAATGGAATCAAGTATGGTGTCTGATCTGCAAAATCTATGTCCACTAACTGATGATGGCAACAAGACTACAGCTCTTGATCGGAACTCCACTGATCTGTTTGACAACCACTATTTCCAGAACTTGCTAAACAATAAGGGTCTTCTCTCTTCTGACCAAGAACTATTTTCAAGTACCAATTTGACAACCAAAGATCTGGTTCAGACCTATAGCACTAATCAAAATCTTTTCTTAAATGACTTTGCTAATTCCATGATCAAAATGGGGAATATAAGCCCGCTAACAGGGTCTAGTGGAGAGATCAGGAAAAAATGTAGTGTGGTTAATTCGTAAGACGAAATTCATTAAAGTAGGGTTTGATAGGTAAGGAGTGTGCAAGAGTTTATTGCTCTCTATCAAAGTTGTATGGTCAGTGAAGTCATGCACTACAGGTCTTGTTTTAGCCCATGAATAAATTCATAATGAGGTGGGTTTTATATATTCTGATGGAATATATATACCTGTCTTCTCTCCCCCTTTCTAAATGGCAATATCATGCAACTCAAATTGTACTTGTACTTGTTTTAGCCCATGAATAAATTCATAATGAAGTGGGTTCTATAGATTAGTAACCAAACACTAATCTATAGAACCATTACTCATCTTCGATAAACTTGGGATTAATATGTCCTGATTATCAATAAAGTTCCTAAAAAGAAGATAACACATAAGAAAAATGGCACTTAAGATGCAATCAGGGGCATCATTGCCAAGCTCTAAATCTGTGCCTTAAGCAGCCAGGACGATATAAAATGAGTCTGTAAAAAGAGTGAAACTATCACATTGTTAGCAGCCTATCATCTCGGGCCAAATCATCATCATTCTGCAATCTGTAGCAAAGTCAACGATGAGCCTCTAGTTCGATAACATGAATCTCCTGCTCTCTTACAAGAGGTCTTGGGTTTCAGCCTCTAGCAAATCACAAAAAGTTCCGCAGCAAAGTCTCTAATCCCATTAAAGTGGCGTTCTGAAGCAAAGTCTATTAAGCCAATTGTATAACTTCACGAGCCACGAAGAATTGGCCCCATCAACATATGCTATTAGTGTTTTTCACCTTCAAAATATTACTGAATTTGTTGGAAATGTTATCCGTCGATATTTTAGACGTGATGAAAACTATCTTTAGCTATGATTAACAGGAAAAAATGTTGATTTTTGCAACATATTAAACTGAAAATATTATATATGGTGATTGTTTAAAATCTGGCATTCGAGTCATTGTAGGCTGCATATGACCATCCTTAAAGCCTTAATCTATTGCCAACGATAACGAATCAATATTATGATTAAGGAAAATGTGGTCATCCAGGCAAGATTTCACTCCTTTGTGACTTTGTCAGACAGATTAATTTCTATAGCATTAGGCAATTCGAAGTAGCATACTTGCACCTACTTTAGGCGCGCATGTTTGGTCCCAGTAAATCTGAAGTTTCTATCATCGCATAATTCAGAATGTACATATGACACTATTCCTTTCATTTGGATCATATTTTTGCACAACATCAAAAACGGATTGGTTAAAGAAAACTTGGCAATTTTGGTTGCATATTGCAGTATTTTTTTACCAGTGGATATTGAAGTCTGTTCAAATAAATATATTGTTTGTTTGATTAGAAACATGGCTTTTTTTATTTTAAAAAAAAAACATTATAATTTGAAAAGCAAGTTTCAATAAACATGGTAATGTCGGCAGAATATAAGTAGGACAGAAACAACAGAAAAAATCACAGAAAAAATATAGAAGATTTAATGAGCAAAGACATTTGAATATATGAATTATGAATTCATAATTTTATTTTAAAAATAAAATAAAATATATGTTTGTTGCCCTTTAAAAGGTTTACAAGACTTTCAAATAGATCAAAAAACCATATCTCTACTAGAAGACAACTAAAATTTTAAAAATATAAAGGAAATAAACAAAAAAAATCTAAACTAAACTTAGAATCAAAAAAATGTTGGAAAAATAATAAAATCAACCTAAACAAGAACATCATGTCTCAAAACATAATTATAAAAGATTTGATGATTTGTTCAACGACAAACAACACGATGATTGCTCTAGATAAATTTTCTTGTAAAATTACTTGTAAGAATTTAAACTCAATTCAATAATTAACAATCAAATTTCTTGCTATTGAAGTTTTAAAGAGCTAATCGAACTAATTGTCCTAGGCATTTTTTTTAACCTAAACAGGTCATGCATATATCCTATTTAGATTAAATTCTTATTTAATAATATTAAAATTTTACCTGAATATTCAGAACACTTATGTCTATAAACCCGGCTACATCACATGTTATTATAATTTTGCCGAAGCTCAAATTATCCTCGAAACAAGACAGTCTTAAAAGCCTCGAAGGAAAAATCTTCGTCAACGTTTGTCTCTAGGTTTAAATTTAGTAAAAAAAGAAAAACTTTAACCATTAAACTTATTATCTACGTTCTAAATATAACCAAATCGACAGGTAAGTAAATGTGGGTTGATGGTCCAAGGAATGTTGATCAAGCTTCCAACATCAAGCCCACGATTAAGCATAAACACAACCATTTCCAGTTTGCTTTTAGACCACAAATTCCAGGTCATACAGGCTTCCAACATCAAGCACACAATTTTGATGGTCCATGGGCTGGGCTATAGTGTTCAAGCAGCACTTGCAGGCCTTCTCCAGCAGCCAAAAATAGCCGACCACCACGTGTCCCGCACCATTGAGTGGAGGCGCTTCTAATGGGATGCTGTATGCATGGTGGTTCATGGCGGTAGTGGGATTTTTTCTTTCTCCTCCTATTCTCTCTCTTATTCTCGAGATTCACGCTATCCCAGCCACAATAAAAAAAAAGTCCTCCCATTTTTTTATGTTAATTATAGTTCTCATTCCCTTAATTGTATTTTCATTTAAACCAAACCAAGTTTATACTAAATGAAAAACCAAATCAGTCCATAGATCTTATCATTTAGTTTTTTTTTTTTTTTTTTTGAGCTTTTCGATAGGCTTTGATATTCTGAGCTCTTTTGGTTCTTTAATTGAAAAATTCAATTTAATTGTTTTTTTTTTCTAAGTAGTTTTTTCATTTGATATCTCAGGTCAATTTTCACGATTGATTTTACTTAAGATTTTCTTGACTAGTCATTATTTTGCTCAACCCGATTTTTAAGGTTCAAACCTTTAAATAAAGATCCTCCGAGAAACAAACTTCGCCATCGAAAAAGTAAAATCCTAAATGTTCTTTTTATCTTTGAACATTAAGTTGTTCTAAATATTCGTAACAGCAGCAGCAGCAGCAGCAGCAGCCAGCCAGCCATTGAAATCAGGACCCAAGGAAAGGTCAGGATTGAAAGAGGCTGCGATAGGAAGGAAGGAATAAATAATGGGTTTCTACTTTGGAAAATTCGTCTGTCAAAAAGTAAACGTAAATACAAATTTAAAAAAGGAAGGCAACGTGTGAGCTAAAGGCAAAACCCATACCCATAAGGCATTGTTGCATGCGTGACACATTGCCTTATCCTCAGTGGCAATCTTAAACACGGGTGGAGATCATGGTCAGCATCACCAGTGGAGGACTTCTACTCGTACATCACCATTAACCATTCAAGGATGTGCAAGAACCACATGGCCAGTTGACATTGACCCAGTCTCAACATCACCCACATAAATTCATATCCAAATTAGAGGACAAATTGAGATGAGCTTAAAGCATTTAGCAGGCCAATCCCACCACCACAAACATCCATCTTGGAAGCTGCCTTTTAAGGGTCAACCACACAGGAAACAAGTGTTTGTCCTGTAATTTGAATGATGCTCACTCAATTCATGACTAGATTACAAACACATGCTCGTATTACCATGAGAATGAATTCTGTCGAGATTCAACTAATGGAATTGCATCAATAATAAACCTGATGCGGCAGACAAACAATGGTTGGCATAGCTTCGTGTCGGGCAGGAGAATGCAGGAACACGTGATAAGGAAGATGGAGAGAGACCAAAGTGTCATGTTCTCATAAACCTCATATCTCCTGGAATGCTGATCGATGTATCACTGAAATCATATCCTCGGTAGCTAGCACAGGAGAAGATTTCAGAAACATGTGATGCAACCAAAACCAAATGAATGCCAGAATGCGCAGAATAATTGATCTCAACTACGAAAACTAATTTAATACAGTATCTTATAAGCTATCAAAAGTGAGTACTTCTCATCTCACCATCCCGTGTTCAGGTCAATAACAGCATTCGCCGGACAAAGGCTTATTGCAAATTGGCCACTGCATAGGATGCTGCTGCTGCAGCGTGGCTGATACCATCAATCACTCTGCTTCCTTGGCTGAGACCCATGTCCCCCACTCACCCCCATCTTTAAAATCCCATGTGGATGAATCAGTTTCAGCTCAAGAATGTTCTCACTTGCACCAATGATTGGAATCATCCTCGTTGACAGACAAAAGACCAAGTTATGCAACTGAAAGATAGACATGCATAAGCCATGACTCAGTCTGATCAAGCAACCAATCCACTGTTGGGTGGATTGGTAGCTGGTCTGTGTGGCCAGTAAGAGAGTCAAATTATTTACCTCCACAAAGAGTCCCAAAAAAATAAATATAATCAAGCCAGAATATGTTAAAATGTCATTAGGAGGGTTTCGCATTCTTTAAATTCAAAAGGAAACAAACCTAGTCAATCAAGTAATAAAACAAATTTTGAAACTCATTCTAACAACTGACAATTTGGGAAAAGATTCATCCAAGGTCATCGTCCCATTCTTTCAATACAATATTCAAATGCAATATGAAGAGATAATGAACTTATAGACAAAAATCCCCACAAATGCACCAGATTCCAACCCACCTCATTTGCAAGTCAAAACTTACTGTCAAGCTCATTAGCATCATCAAGTCCACGATTTTTTGCATCATCCACCAGTACAATCACTTGCGTGAAAGCAACATCAGCCTGCTACTTCACACACCTATAAAAGGCAGCAAAAAAAAATTAATGCTGCATCTCTAGAAAACACAAGCATCACATTTATGGGTAACATATGAATCTCAGGGGCTACAGTGGCTCAAACAGAGGACAGTTATTTTTATGATCAATTGGACCATCCAAAGCTCAAAAGCAATTTTAAGTAACTATCTGTCTGCAATTACAAGTCAAACTGCATTAACCGCATATGGTGATATGGTGAGATACTTTATGTTCTCATGCAACATGTTGCACTATAGCCCTCTCTGAACAATCCTGTAACAGAAATACCAAGGGACAAAGAGCATTTTAGAGACCATTTACTTTCCAATTTTGGCCACTGGTTGTCACTCCAACAGTTACTGGACCACAGACCACAATTAGCAGCAATAGTTGTAGGCATCACAGGTAAAAGTTTAGCACTGATAAGCAAAGTTCCAAGAGCAACCCTGCAACCAAATCTCCCAGCATTCTCAAATTGTAAAGTGTTAATCAGGTACTCTCAGATAGGCAAGTCTTATTGAAATCTCCAACAGCTGGTATTCTACTTCTATTCATGTCTGGAATCGTAAGGAGATAAACCTACCATCCACTATTAAGTCACAGAAATCACTCAATCATGTATAATTTTTATGGCTAAATGTCATAACAATCTGGGATTTCGGAGGGTGAATTCTTCAGGCTCACAAGTTTCAGATCTCCTGACAAAACCACCACAAAGAACATGAAGATACAGCCCTAAAGAATACAAAAAAATATCGCTAACCAAATATAGAAACATAAACAAAATGATAACAATTACAAAAGTACATGTGCACAGATCAGAATAGCAGGCCTCCCTTCCATGCAATGAAGAATTGAAATAATACTAGAAGGTAATAGACATATAAGTACTGATAATTTGTATAAAACATTCAGAAAGGCATTCCATGGAAAAAGAAATAACATGGTGGAAATGATTATGGCATTAGACAAAAGAAAAGCTAGTACATCATGGACATCATGGTTAAAGATTTACGTTACACATTCCAGGTTACATCCATCTCCAAAGCCATAAAACGCAACATACAGATTTGCTTTTAACAGAACGACACCTTCAGATAGCCCCCAATTACCCTGAACCTTACCACCCAAATAACACCCGCAGCCCTAAAAAGGATAACAAGATGCAACTTACTTCCTACATTTCTTAAACTGAATAAGGAAAAATCAGGGAGTCAAACAAACTCTCCCTATTTCCTCCTTTCAGACCATAAAAACATAAAAGAAAAGGGAAAATTGAACTACATCTACAAAGATCACGTTTATCCTTTGCGTAAAGGCATAAGCAAAATATTCCATTTTTTCAGAGAAGAGACTTACATTAACGCGGGACAAAAGATTAGTCACCACCGCCAATGCTCTTCTCTAAGTGCAACTGTTCATCAATGGACTTCCTTCTTTGAAACAATTGTCTTGCACAATCCTGTTGTCACCAATATCATAATCACCCTTGGACAGGCTCCTCCTCCTCCTTTGCAACCAGCCTGTCTAGCAAAACTTCAATTCCCCTTTCTTCATCCTTTGCTCCATCATCCTTCCCCGTTTCTGCATCAGTAGGTACAAACCAGTCTCCTCTTTCTCCACCCTTAACTTCATTTTCCTTAATAATCACTTCGTCATTTCCTACAACTTCATCATCTCCTACATATCCACTAGTTGCGTTCTCATCCTTAACCTTATGCTTCACAATAAGGTGATCATCAGGTACATTCTCTTCCATACAAACATCATTACTCTCCTCCTTACCACCATCTCGAACATTCCTTCTCTCTCCATTTCCACCTACATACACCAGCACCTCCTCGTTACCATCACCTCCAGTATTCCCACCAATATCAGTTACTCCATCACTCTCATTCTCATCATTCTCCGAAACATTCTCCACAACCTCCTCATTAACATCCTCCACAACCATAGCACTACTGCTCTGCCCATGATGATGATGCTGCTGCCTCTCTAAAAACTGCAACCTCCTCCTCAGATCCCCCAACTCCCTCTCCATCAAAAACAATCTTTCTTTCAAAGTCAAATTCTCCTCTTCCAATTGCGCTATGTGGGTGTCCTGATCATCAACCCTATTCTCCAAAACATTATTATAACTATACTCCCCTCCTCCGCCGCTTGGATAAATCATCTCAAACCTACTCAAATCATGATCCAATCTCCTCTCCACTTCCACATGCTCCTCTACATCACTCTCACTCGATCCATTTCCCTCTTCATCTTCCTCATCCTCATTCGCTTCGTTCCCCGGCGATCTCAACCTAATCAACCCCTTCATCGATCCATACCCATCAACACCCCACTCCTCCTTCGCCATATCCCCCAACACCTCCCTCGATGGCGAAAATATCGGAGTCGGCAACACCGCCGGAGTCACCGGACACGGCGAAACCAACGACGCAATCCCACCAGACTTTTTCGCACGGATAATAAACGACGTCGTATTCCTCGGGGCATAAGGCGCGAAACGGTTATTAAATTTCTTCTTCGGATGATAATATTTCCGCGCTTTCATTCTGTTTTGTGTTTGCAAATCATTCAAGCTCGGCGGCTTATACCCTCCACCACCGGATAAGGCAGGGTTATTATTGGAATTCTCCATTCTTTTGTTGTTGTTGACATTTTTACCCTTCCAGTTGTTGTTGTTGCTGCTGCTTCGAGGCTTCGAAGGGACAAAATTGTTATTGAACTTCAACGGATTCTGCTGCTGATTTTGAAACTTCTTGTACGGTCTCTGGTTCATCATCATCAACGGCTGTGGTTGATTCATGGCTTGACTGTGACTCAACATCTGTGACTGAATAGAAATCGGCGGAGGAGGAGGTTGTGCCGGATTCATGACCGGAATAGGCGGTGCCTGACTCATCAATTGCGGTGGCTGCTGGTTCATGATCGTCGCCGGTGGCTGATCGTTCATTATTCAAACAAACAAACAAACCCTAACAAAAATGAAAAAAAAAACCTAAAATTCTTGATTTTGATTTTTAAAAAGAAAATCACAATTGCAATCAAAACCAGATTTCGACGATTGAAGATCGGATCAAGAAACCCTAAAAACGATTGATTTTTTATTTGATTTTTTAGGGTTTTTAAATTTGTATTTTATTTTTTTTTATTTTTAGAGATCTGGAGATTTCGTCTTTCTGGCTAAAATTTTAGGACCGTTAATAGTGAGAAAGTAGGGTAGGGGGTAGGGGTTGGTTATATAGGGGTTGAGGGGGATTTATGACTATTGGATTTGGGGAGACGGTAGAGATGAGAGAACGTGTCGGCTCATGGGTGTTTTGATTTGACTGCTGGAATGGGATTAGGGGGAGAATTGCAGGTTAGCCCTGATTCTTTTTGGATTTAGGCTGTAGGTGTTGATGTGTTGGTATTTGCTTGGAAGGAATCAGGGGAAGTTGCAATTTGGTCCTTTTGGGCTTTGTAAGAGTTGTGTATGAAATTCAATTAAAACAATAGTTTTATGAAGAATTAGGGTTTTTTTTATTCTTTAATAATATCAATCATTGATGGAGTGGTAATAACTTTTCTTTTTCATGCATGTTTCTAGATACGAATAAAAAAAATATAACTTTTTTATAAAAAAAAATTAGGGTTAAAATTAAAATTAAAAAACAATTGCAAATATAAATTATAAATACTTAGATAAATAAAAAAACATAAATATTTTGTCTATATTTCTTCAACATAAATATATTTTGCTAAAGAAACATAGATAAAATATAAAATAAATTTATCTCTAAAATAATTTTGACGTAAATTTATATATTTTCAATATAAAAATATATATATGATTTATTTTTATTGTATTTATTTTTTTAATTGTGAGTCCATAACCATAAACTATTTAAAAACACACCATTCCTAAAATGATCGATTGTGCTAGAAAGGGAATAAGTATTTTCTCACTTCTTCTGTGATATCCAGCTCATGTGATGAATGTTTTAGGCATTTTAACAAACCCATGAATATGGTATACCTGTCGGTCTAAGGCTCTAAGCCCTCTCTTTTTTTCCTTGTATTTCCACATATATATATATATATATATATATATATATATATATATATATTGTAACCATAGATGACTACCTAACCTTAATCAGAATCTAACCTAATCTATGCAATAAGCAACAAATTTTGTGATAATCACCAAACGTTCCATCTCATTTTGCTGTACTTAGCATTCAAAAGATCTGTTTCTCTAGTAAAACAAAAGGAAAGGAATTGTTATATATAAATTATTGTTGTATTAAACACGTCTTAGTCTTTAAAATCATTAAAATAAAAATTAGTCTCGGTTAACATATAAACTAATATAAAAATATACATTTATTATCAATATTTGTAACAACAGAGCTATCTTTTAAAACACGAACACCAGCAGCTAAAAAAAAAGAAGAAGCCATGGATTCTCTTCCTTCTTCTCTCTTGGCATCCTTTTCACTTCCCTGTCACACCTTAATTAATCTACCTTTTTTCTACTAGCAAATTTCTTTCTTATACCGTCAACTTTATTATCAAATAAAATGATAATATGAATATAAACGAATGAGAATAAATCATCCACCATAAAATTTGAGTTTTCAGAATAAAAATCGTACTCGACTATGGTATCAGAGTGTTAAAGATATCCAAGAAATATTACTTCACTGCCAATCCTGTACGCGTGTAAGAACGTAACATGATTGTAGAACATGAAATCAATTCTAACACAGTTTAACTTACCGGATAAAGAATGATTCTGGAGAAAAGAAAACAAGAATATTGGCTTGATTTTACAGAAAATGGACTGGTACTGTGTATGATAATTGGAGAAATGGATCGAGTTGATGATAGTGTGTACTGATCCCATCTGGTGATCTCGAATCTCCATACGGATTGGTAACTAATCGAACCTCACCTTCCTCTTTGATTTGTCAATGTCACTCACGTGAACACCTTCGATCAGTTCACAACACGCGTGAGACTTTGCATGATAAGATAGAACATCGTTGCATAAAAGAATGGAATCTTCCTTCAAAAAGACAGGGAGAGAGAGAGAAGATAGAGAACAAGAAATTGCCTGTTTTTGTATCAAATACCCATCAAAACCAATCCAAATATATGTCTTTTTTAGAATAGTTTTTGTTTGAATTATTACCTGGTGAATAGAAAATAAAAGTGTAATTATTATCAAACACATTCAAAATTACAGCAATCAACTGCTAGCAGCCCCAACCACATCGATTGGATTAAACGAATCCTTTGAGAATTGGAAATTGTGCTTGAACTGGGCTAAATAAGGTGCTATTTGATGACAAAGATGCAAAGGGAAATGAAAGTGAACTGGTTACGTTCTCGTTCGGAGCTGCTGCAAGAATTCCCAATCCTCGGCTGAGTCGAGTTTGGAAGGTTGACAGGAACGGGAACAAAGAAAAGAATTAATGCTATAGGGATGAAGATCAGCATCCCGAACCCAGCACCATGCAGTCAGATAATTGAACGGATGGATTTTCATAATCCCATCTTTTCATCACAAATTTGCTGATATAGGAGATTTTGGAGGAACTGACTTGTCAGATCATCACAATTCACATAGATTGTAGCTGGGGTTCGTTTTAGGATATTTTGTTCATAACTTTTGCTATGAGTATTAAAACGACGTAAATTACCTCCTTACAGGATCCTAAATTCCATTTTTTTTTTTTTAAAAAAAAGTATTTTTATTTTTATGATTTTATGGTGATTTTTATGTCGGATTCTGCTTAAGTTTTATGTCGGATTTTCCTGTATTTTTATTTTATTGAATAATTGAAATTAATATTCTATATTCTGCCATGTTTTCAGAAAGTTCTGCTTCTCTTTTGCTTTCAAAATTGCTGGTTGAAATTGTTAAGGTTAGCACTCTCGTCTTTTCTTCTTTCCATTTGCTCTTGTGGTTCTGATCTTAACTTCTGGATCAAAAACAAGTTCATTTGTGCAAGAAGATCTTGACATAAATTAGTTTACTATTTAAAGGAAAATTAAATAAAAAATTTCTCGACAACAGCATCAAAATTTGATCGGGTCATCGAAACCTCCAAAATATATTTCTAACTTTACTATCACACTGAAATAAAATATTAGGGATTAATAAGAAAACTAAAGAAAATTAAAATTTTAAAAAGAAGACAAGATAATTCAGTATTTATATGCTCAGTACAAAGGAATTATCCATTCAACAAATTAGATTGATCATCAAAATAAAACAAATATTCTTTTAATTCAAGCAAATACTTAAATTCCTTTAAGCAAGGAATATATATGTGTGTGTGTGTGTGTGTGTGTGTGTGTGTGTGTATATAAAAGCAAAACCCTCTAATTAATTCCTTACCATCAATCGAATTAAAGATCGAAAAGAAATTTTTATATTCGGTGATGAAAGCTTTAAAAGTGAAAAACAATCAAATATTCCAAATTATCGTTAAAAAGCTTAACGATTTTTTACTTGTCTTATTCTTTTACCCTGAAAGGTAAATCAATCTAATTCATTTATTTTGCTTCTTTCTTGATCCAAATCAATAATTATGGATTGAAAAACTCACAAAAAGAAAAGCATACTTATAGTAGAAACCATTAAAAAAGCTTGAATGAAAACAATATACTACATACCAAATTAGGCAAAAACAAGTACTTGAATGTCTAGAAATAAAGTTGGAAATATCTCTTTTCATAATCTAAAACAATAATAGAACAAAACTCCTCAGAAACGAGAGCTAAAGTTTAGCTCATAGCTACTAAAACAATAACAAAAACAAAGAGAAAATAACGATACAGAGAAGAACAAGAAGAAGAGAGTTGTTTCTACTGTGATTTGCTTCTTTTACCCCTACTCTCCGCTGTTGTTTTTCATTAATGTTACTTAATTCTTTCTTTTTTATCTGGTCATTAAGGTTGGTTAAATTCCTTTGAATTTGTGTTGAAAACTGACTCTATAGTTGTCATAATTCTATTGTAATTTAGACTCTGCTACAACTTAGGCTTTGTTTCTCGCTTGATTTCTTGCAATATCCGACCATTCCAGATGTATTCTTTCCTTTATGGAATGTTAGAGGCTTGATTTTCACCTTTCTTGGAAGGCCCACCATTTCTATGCCAGACTCTCAACCGTAATGAGATGCTCGGTACCGTTAGTTTCCTCATCAGATTAAAAAACTAATCTTGTCCTTCAACTTGCGTCTAAATTGTTGCCTTTAAAAAGTTTTGACCTGACATCCTTAATAAAAGTTGTAGTTTTGGGTGTGTAGATGATTTTGAGCTATTGAATCGCATGATTTCAATATACGAGGCTCAAAATATGTCTATTTGAGTTTGTAATATCAAAGTAAAGAATCCTACTGCAAATAGGATTTCGACCTAATTTTGCAAGTCTAATGAAAGGTCCAAATGATCTCGTATTTCTGCCCATAATCCTTTCATGGAAAGCTTGATATGTGTACTTTAACTTTGATTCAGCCAATATTCACATTCTAAAATTATAACTTGGTGAAAAACCTATCACAAAAAGCAAGATCCAAAATATAAAATGTAAAATTATTATCTTTTAGCAATTAATTCACAAAGTCTCTTAAGCATACCAAAGTCATAAAAATAACTTTCAATAAGTTCAAAACACATTAAAAAGCATAGTGCGAAAGGAATTAAAACGTATGTATATTTCGCACTTATCAAATTCCCTCACACTTAGTCTTTGCATGTCCTTGGGTAAAATTTCAAATTTACTTTTCCAATGTCAAAAATACAATGTCATCAACGAACAGTAATTAAACTCTCAAACACATTAAAAATATATATTGTAAGGAATAAAAACATATGTATATTTTTCACTTATTTTCTTTCATTTAATGAAAGGAAACAGTTGTTCTCATAATCTAAAGTATAAGGGATACCTAAAACTACTATGTAGGTACTTGTCATAAGACATTCACACTGAACTGACCTACATGAGAATTTTATATGGATATCATTTGTGTTTATGAAAAGGCTCATTTGACGATTGTGTAAGTGATCCTTAAACTTGAGATCACTAAGTTATCTTATATAGGAAGTGTGTTTGATCTTGTTGCACGTTATCTTGGTAAATGTAATAAATAGGTAGACATTGGATATAACTTAAACTATATGAAGGTATTTGAGTGATCAAGAGAGGATTCATCACCATAGGTGAATTAGAAAAAATGTTTCACATATTCTCAAATAGTATTGATTGTTAAATCCTTGTGTAATGTAAAATGAGATTTGAAAAGAGTTTCAAATCTTATTCAAATAATTAATGATTATAATGTTGCGAATAAATATGATTTGACATAGCAGACACTCCATGTTAAAATATCTAAATCGAAACATTATTGATGAAGGAATAATAATTACACTAAAAAATCAATCGGCTACTAAAAAAGTTAAGTCAAACCACTTATGACTTTCTTAATATTTAAAGGATCATGACACATTATTAAACAGTGCACTAGATCTTTAAATATAAATTAATCAATTATTAAATGGATAATAAAATTAAATTTTTTAATTTATTTAATTCTATTTATTTAAAATTATAATTTATATTTGGATCAACATATTAGGAACCTAATGCATCATATATTAAATACTATTAATCATAAATTAAATTAAAAATAATTAATAAAATATAACTTAATTTTTAATAATTTTAAAAATTAAATACTAAAATATATTTAATTCAGTGATTATAATTCTAGTCTTAAAATAATTACGTAAAAACTTGATTGATTAAATTTCTAAAATTATCCTTAAATAATAAATAAATATTATTTAAATGATAAATAGATATTATTTATATGACTTTTAGAATTTTTTTTAAATATAAAGTTATATTTCTTATTTTTTAAGGTTATTTGTTAGATAAAAAAAACTAGAAAATCACAAAATAAAAAACTTACACTCTTAAGCATTGCAATCTTTCTCTTCTAAATAGAGATTTAGAAAAATTTTCATTAGTGGTTTCTATTTAGAAGATTTATCACTAGTTGTTCATGTGAATTACCATCAAAAACTAGATAATTGAACGACTTGTAGTTTGCAACAAACCAGCTTTTAAAAAATTATTTAAATAAAAAAAATCAAATCTTTAAATAATAAATTTTTAAACAACTCTTTATTGTTTAATAAAAATGCTAAGAACTCAACAGCTATTATTCCTGGCTCTTCCATAATTACAAGGTTAGAATAGATATGAACAGAATTTTCTAAGGCAGGCTAGTGTGACTGACAGAATAGATACACACACACGAGTGTTGAATTGGTACTGAGATTACTCCTTACTCCTTGTTCCTTGAAGAGCGACCCTTCCTATGGCCGCCAAGAATGCGAGAAATTTGCAGACCTCTACTGAATGCTTGGTTGAACAGCATACGAGTCTGGAATTCAGACACAAAAGGGAACCAGGCGAGGAATGCAACTGGAGTGAACAGGAGCAAGCCCATAACGATTTCATACCCACGTGCAAGTGTCCGAACTGATCCCCAAAACCCGGCTCGTTGAACAACAGGTTTACAAGCTTGAGCAATCTGGAAAAAATCGAAGGGAGCATAAACAGAAGGTTAATTAACATGGGTGTGATAAAGATCTGAAACCAAATGCAACAAAGCAGTGCTACTCTCAAGTACGTGCTTGACAGGATTAAACCTAAATCAACAAACTCAACAGAGTGACAGTCAGATACAGGCAGAGCTGAGCTCATCTGCACCCGTGGTGAGTGCAGCATCCATGTGTGCACTAAGCATTTTTTGAAACTTCACAAGTATGCACCATGGTTGAGACTCAAGTGAAGAAGATGATGTCTGGAACAATGGCATAAATTAGCGCGGAAGCAGATAAACGTGCCACTTACCAAGAGCATTCCCCAACCGGTTGGCATGAAAGCGAGAATGCATACAATGACATCCTGCACCGTCATATGAGGCAGTGCAATCAAAGTGACAAGAATGGACACAAAAGTTAGGAATATCATTCCCTTGATTAGACGAAACACAAGCTGGAAGTTAGCACTGAACTTTCGTCGCCCAACAGATACAGTCTGAGCAAAAAAGAGAGAAGTCAAATCATACACAAAATCCACACATAACAACAACTCGAAGTTCATATTATTTCAAGGAAAACAAAACATTCACTCTCACATGTGATGATAATCAATTCCATTAAGCAGATGCAGAAACAGATTTAACTTTTTGTTTACTACACTTTTTTTTATTATTATTATCTCTTTCCTTCCCAGAAAGTAGTTACAAGTTGGAAGAATCAAATTCACTTCTAAAAGAATTGGTAAATAAGATCTTGAGCACCTAATGTTGTTAATAGTGAAAGACTGGAGAAGAAAAGGAAGAAGAACGAGAAGCATTGATGGTTTTCAACCAGATTGCCAATAAAGTGAGATCAGTACATAGCAGTCAATAGCTAGAAATGCATTTAAGAAAAATATGCAGAAAATTATGAGAGATAAGTGGCTCACCTTCATCACAAACAATATTAGAAAGATCACCAGCCATGATATCCCATAGATCTATGAACAAGCAAAAAAGGGTACCACATTGATTTAGCAACATCCAGTTTAAGTTCTTATGAGAAGAAAAAAAAAAGTGGAAAGAGAAGTAAATATGATCAGCTGAGGACATACCAAAAAACTTCTGTCTTTCATCTTCTTTGTAATCGTTAAATGATATACTAGACCATATTGATAGATAAAGAATCGTAGAGATAACAGTATCTCCGCTACAATACCACGCTTTCCCGAGTGATGAAGATGCTCCTGTTCTTCTTCCCACCATGATTCCCAACTCTTTTCTGGTGGGACACCTATTCCTCCACGGTTACTTATCCACTTGTTCCAATCAGACCAATCATCAACAATCTTCTGCCACTCAAAACCAGAAGGATTGAAGAGGAATGGAGCAAAAAGCCAGGTACCAACCATAAACCACATAGATATAGTTATTAGGACATAGGCGACTGCACTTCTGTATGGCTGACCAAATATTTGATAAACAACAAGCAAAATCATCATCTCAATACCCTTGACAAAGTGACTGCGGGAATAAAGCCTATAGTTGTCAGCAAATTTGGCATGGAAGACCACAAAACCTCTACCAGTGGACCTATATTTTGCCCCACCATGCAGCAATGTCCTTCCATAGTAGTGGGTCTTTGTGCCGAGAGAAAATGTGAAAAAAACAGGTGCTAGTTGTAATTGCATCAATAAAAATTCACTTAGTGCAGTGCGGAAACCCCTTTCCAAGCCAATTTCCATCAGCATAGGCAATGCCATCAAAAATCCTATTTGAACAAAAGATTGAGAAGCAAGAGCCACTTGAAGAGGTTTGTTGTCTCGAATTGCTTTCTGAGTACTCAAACCTTCTTCAAGCCCACTGAGAACAAGGTATAGGCGGCCGTAAAGGAATACATACACTGTGAGCACTGTAATCTGTGAGAAAAGATGTTTAGTACCTTCAGCTTTTCCCATATAAAAATAACATGATAACATCTTTGAACAAATGAACAGAAATTTGTAACATACCAGAGTACTGAAGTAGAAACCAACTGTGGTGAAATAGCAAGACAACATTCGGAAGAAGTCAAAACGGTGTCCAAGCCGGTAGATATCACGACTCAGAGTCTGCTCTCCATTGCCATTAGCTATTTTGGCCTCGAACATGGAAATTTGATTAAGGCCCACATCTCTCCCCTTCCCAACTTGTATATATTCATGATGGGTAACATTCCCTTCACGTAGTGTGGAATTGAAGCCTGCAGTTGCATATTGAAAACATTAATCAGTAAAAGCATAGATTACATGCAAAAACCAAGATGACAACAGAAAGTCCAAAGCAAATACAAACCAGCAAATATATCTTCACTCAGATTGATAACCTTAGATGCTTTACTAACACCCCCTCTAGTGAGATGGAAAAGCCTATCAAATACATCTGGATGACCATAGTGGAACCGCACCCTTGTATGAAAAGAAAACAGACAAGAAGGAAATTTAATAAACAGAAAAAAAGGAATGATATCCATGTTGAACAAGAAACAAAATAGACAAATATAAATTACAAATATGCAGCCAAGGCCTGTAAGGGTAGCAAAGAAAATCCTTCAGCTGGATCAAGACATGTTTCACAGGTCAAAATTGTGGTGGCTGTTTATCAACAACGTCAGCAGCCAACAAATCCAATTATCCAATCCTTCATTCGTTCATCTAATGAACCAAATTAATTTTATTCTTGACATGCTCATTGCAAAATCAAGGAGGAGTTTCTGTAAAATTTAACTAGCGCCACTCCAAGAATTTTTGCTCACATGATGTCATCTATCTTATTCCATAAATATATTATACATCATTCACTGAATAAAAAACCCATCTTAATTCCTGTTTCTATCATTAAAAGTGCTACGGAATAAAGTCTACAGAAATTCCAAAATTGCCGTGCCCATCATAATACATGCTAATGTGAACTGCAGTTGACGACCATAAAAACTTTGCCATGTTCTTCAATTAGTTATCCTACATTACTAATTTCCTTTTGGAAAATTGAAGCCGGATTATGTGGTGATGAATTAAAGCTTTTAATTAACTCTCTCTTGAAACAGGAAAATGAGAGTTTTGGAGTACAGTAATTCCAAGCAATTCTAACTTACTTCAGAGGGTTGGCCAGTAGCCTCTGACCAATAGTCACAAAACTGGTTTCCTGATTTGACATAAACCAAGCCAGAGATGACACACTGCACCAAGCAATGAAAGAAAATCCAGTGATCATAATCACAGTAAAATAATCTGGAGAAGGCACCAAGCACAAAGAACAACACATTACCTTCCAGTAAATATATGCTCTCTAAGTCCAAGTATCGAAGGATGCCTCACACCATCAGGCTTTTTAAGAAATTCTTGCAGCAAATTCCTCATTTTTAAGGCTTCTTCCATGTAGTTATCCTTTAGAAGTGAAAACATCAACCAATGGACAAAACCAGAAGTTAATGGTAATGTTTATTTAGATTTCACCATTATTATACCTGGTTCATATCTATTGTTTGCAAGCCTTCTCCACGTGTAAAGATAATAGCATGGTTCTGGTTTTCAGGTTTTCCTTCACCCAAGATAGCTGGTCCTGGAAGTTTTATCCGGTAAATGACCTGCATTTGGACAGCAATATAATCCAATGCAAGTATTATGATACTCATTCAATCTAATCAAGAGATTGCCCAAGTTCACTTTTATCATTATTATTTTATTAATTTTTAAAATTCTTGTGCTTGCTGAGAAATCGAGGAGCAACCATGATATCTGCTTTCCAGGAGAAGCATCATGAATGAAGATACCAGAGTCTTTTTCAGGCAAAAAGCATCTATACAAGTTTTGGCAATATACTTATTCAGTGAAAGTAGACATGTATCTTTGTAGACATCACTTTGTTGAGTGCAGTTTGTCCAGGTTATCAAAAGCAATTGTGCAACAAATGCTGCAAGATAGCATACTCATCTCAAATTTATGCTACCCTTTAGAATAAGAGTGATATATTATTGTTTTTTGTTAATAATTGCTACAGTGATTTATTATTGTTTTTGGTTGATAATTGCTACAGTGCACACAATGAGAATCAATACCTAACTTCTTAAGATATGCCTAACTTTTGAAAAAAGTTAACTTTACCTGGTCCAAGTTTTGCACTGGCTCAGAAGAATCAATGGACTTGGGCAAGGCAGCTTTCACTAGAGATGAATAGTAAACTTTTTGGATGACCTTCTTGGATTTGTCTGGATTAGTTTCTTCAACCTCATCAATGTATGCCACACGGAGAGACGGATATCTACCAATTGGACATATATCAGCATGTAAAAGAGTTAAAATCTGAAGCTCAACAACAAAGCCAAACCTGAATGCTTACGTTGTCATGAGCCTCAGAATATCCTGTGCACGAGGATCACCAGAACGCTTGTGAATCCCATATTGCTGGCATGATACTACATATGTAAATTTCATATCAGCTACTGCTTGACACTCTGCCAACAGTGAGCTTCCCCCCTTTGACTGATCTTCAGTATTTAATTCAATTGCCTTATATCCCTCCATCAAATCTGAAAAAGAGTAATAACAGGACAAAGAAAATTATATGTAGGTTATAATTATAACATCTTATCATTAACAATCAATGAATCCAAGATTTTCAAGAGTCACCTTCATGTTTGGCTATATCAAGGAATGCCTGAAGCTCCAAAGCATGCCGATAGTACATCATACCTCTCACTGCCATTGATAATGTTATAGTCAAAGGATAAATTAATAAATAAAATGGGAAAAGCGAACAAACAGAACAGAAATACTGAACAAAGGAATTGAGTGAGTACCTGTTCTAGTCAAAGTCTGGCCCCTATATGATGCCCATAATCGAAGTTCTTCCAAGTCATCTCTTTCTTTAAGTTCTTCTTCACCAGTGCAGTTCACTCTTTCAAGAAAGTGGTTCCACTCATCTGTCCATTAATGTATGACTATTAGGTACCAATGGAAGATAGACATAAAACATAGACATAAATCTGGAATTTGATACAGCACCAATTGGCAGAAAAGAAAAGGAAAGAAGATTACCTGGAAAGATCTTTTGCAAGTAAAAGAGGATGGAAACACCATCTTCATTTGGCACTTCCAAATCATGCAAGGAGAAAAGTACCTCCTCTGTATAGTAAGGAGTTAAAACACTGCAAGATAAGTTATCACATTAGGAAAAAGAATTTGATTCTGTATAGTTGTCAGCAGAGTGTTAATTTTTTCACTAACTGTCCTGGGTTCTGGAAGAAAATTTCTACAAAAAATGGGGTATCAAAAGCAAGCCTCTGAAAGAGTAAGATGGTCAAGAAACTTTTTTCCTAGGGAATTTTATCACGATCAATTCCCTGCCCATTGCATTTTACTTAAATAATAAGTAATGTGGGTAAAAAAAGGAAGGGTATGCAACCATGACATTTCATGGCCTTTCTTAAGTTGCCCATAAAAGTTTTGACAACTCTGTCAAACCTTTATTTTAGACTAGTATATCCTAATCACTTTTATTTTGTGTCATACTAAGTTACACTGCCCAAATCATACATGTTGACTGTGAGGAAAGACAGATTCATCAAGGATTGCATGTGATCAATAGCAGATTGGAGTAAGAAGCAACATCAAATTTGGTTTTGGATTGTTGTCAGTTCAAGAACAGTGAAACATGAAATCACAATTATGATGACATAAAAGCCTTACGAGAAAGATTGCATATTGCAAACTTTAGGTTCCGTAGGCATGTCCATAAACAATGAGTTCGAGAAGAAAGAAATACGCCTCCTAGCTTTGAAGTTGGATGGTACATCCATAGCCGATTCTTTTGTGGTAAGCAAAAGAAAAGGCCTATTGTCAAGAAACTTTTTCCTAGGGAATTTTATCACGATGAACTCCCTGTCCACTGTGTTTTACTTTAAATAATAAGTAATATGGGTAAAAAGAGGAAGAGGCATGCAACATTTCATTGCCTTTCTTAAGTTGCCCACAAAAGTTTTGACAACTCTGTCAAACCTTTATTTTAGACAAGTACTATATCCTAATCACTTTTATTTTGTGTCACTATCTTAGTTACACTGCCCAAATTATACATGCAGCATTTCATGGCCTTTCTTAAGTTGCCCACAAAAGTTTTGACAACTCTGTCAAACCTTTATTTTAGACAAGTACTATATCCTAATCACTTTTATTTTGTGTCATACTATCTTAGTTACACTGCCCAAATCATACATGTCAATTGTGAGGAACGACAGATTCATCAAGGATTGCATGTGATCAATAGTAGATTGGAGTAAGAAGCAACATCAAATTTGGTTTTGGATTGTTGTCAGTTCAAGAATAGTAAAACATGAAATCATAATTATGATGACATAAAAGCCTTACGAGAAAGAAAGCATATTGCGAACTTTAGGTGCCGCAGGCATGTCCATAAACAATGAGTTTGAGAAGAAAGAAATACGCCTCCTAGCTTCTAAGTTGGATGGTACATCCATAGCAGATTCTTTTGTGGTAAGCAAAAGAAAAAGCCTCTTGATCTGCAAAGACAGGTAAGAAGAGGTATATAAATTAGCGTGCTCATCCAATTTCATGATAATATATTTCAATTGACGACACAAACCTTCTCTTTCCATGCTTCTGTTTCTGGCTCAATTGGAAACTTGATAGCTCCAGCAGATGCAAATAACTGATATTGTTGTTCAAGGGGTTTCATTCCCTCATATCCAGATCCATCAGGGATAGAGTCCACCAGGCTTACAAGGAAAAAACAAATAAATTAGAAACTTGGATGCAAACATGTAAAAAAGACACGACTATATAACGTTTTCAAGACAATAACTTAGAAACTTTGATGCAAATTTGAAGAGACAATTACTGCTATGTCCACACCTGGATATTTGATCCTCCATTACAAGGAAAAAACAAATAAATTAGAAACTTGGATGCAAACATGTAAAAAAGACACGACTATATAACGTTTTCAAGACAATAACTTAGAAACTTTGATGCAAATTTGAAGAGACAATTACTGCTATGTCCACACCTGGATATTTGATCCTCCATTATGTCTCTTGTCACAACCTCCAGCATGTCCTGGAAGAGAATCACAACTTGATCCCTGTCCTCTGGCCTATTATCCACCTGCAAATCTCATGAGCATAGGTTAGGGCTTCTGGTTATTCATAGTTGTGTCAACATTTTGGTCTAGAAAGGATGTGGAATATTACCAAGCATTTGATAAGCTTCACAAGGTGATCGTATAGTAAAGGAAGAGCACTCATTTTGTATTCACTCAGATCACCTTGCTTTATGTGCTTCTCAACATCAACAAATATGGAATCAATCACCCTGAAAAAATAATTATCAGGAATGCATCAAGACACATCAACAAAATGCTCTCAAAGTTACTAATGTCAAATCCTAGTGAAAGTAAACAGTGGCGAAGAAAGTTGAATTTCTTTTGGATTTTCATATAAAATTTCCTAAACCATCGCAATTCACTGGAACTCACCCTGTCTCAGGTATCCCTTGAACCAAAAACTTGATGATGTTCTTAAAAGAAGCATAGCATTCACAAACAGCACAAGACATGTAGTTGTCAGCCTCGATTCTCTTTTTCAGCTCTTTATCCTTACCATTACTGTCCTTAGCCATGTCTAATGCTATTGGGATCTAAAAGGAGACAGAGAGTTAAATATCTCGGCACGCAGATTATACAAATTTAAAAAAATGGGCTGAAAGACACCTTGCTAGCGAGCAAAAATGGAGGCCATTGTGTAAGGCCCAAAACACCCAAATCACGGTCAGCCCAATATGGAACAAGCAACAAATCCATTTCCCTGGAATGAGATATACAGATCAAGTAAAATGAAATGGTAAGAATGGAAAGGTCAGTAAGGAACTAGAAAAAACACTACATTCTTCAGAGCAGCATCCTTACCTATTGCTTATAAGATCTTCTTCTCTAAAACTACTGATGATTTTATTCCAAAGCTGTGCAAACCTTGGTGCCTCTGTATCTTTGTTGGGGGGGTTCTGCAGTGATCAGCCCAGATTGGTACCTCCAGATGAGGATTATCTTTTGTAATGATTGCATTACAAAATTTACAAAGGTCAGAAATATTTGACCCAAAAATACTTGTAGCGAAATCTAACCTCATTAAAATTGCGAGAAAACCTTGCCTTCAAGCTTTTCTTCTTTCGCTCACTCTTTTCGTCTGGAATTAAACAGGCATTGAAAGCACCAGGTAATGATTGGAAACGAGATCTAAGCATTCCCAATGTTCGAATCTATAAGAAACAAAATAAGTCAAGGACTAAACAACAAAAACTCACAAACCAAGATGTCAATTGGTCTTCAAGATATCAAAAGTGGAAAGCATAAAAATGGCAGCCATACTAGTTCTAGAAGTTAAGCATAAAGCAAAATCAGATTGTTATGTTCACTAAGCAAAAGGGTACTACGCTGCTTGATTATATTGAAGAAGATAGCCAACATGGCTGACATCAACAAAATCAGTCAATAATTGGAAACAAGATCTAAGCATTCCCAATGTTCGAATCTAAAAGAAACAAAATAAGTCAAGGACTAAACAACAAAAACTCAAAAACCAAGATGTCAATTGGTCTTAAAGATATTGAAAGTAGAAAGCATAAAAATGGCAGCCATACTAGTTCTAGAAGTTAAGCATAAAGCAAAATCAGATCGTTATGTTCACTAAGCAAAAGGGTACCCTGCATGATTATATTGAAGAAGATAGCCAACATTGTTGACATCCAGGAATATGTTCAGCACCAAGATTTATGAAAAGATTCTTAGTTCATTGGGAAAATGAGAAACAAACAAAGCTGGATGATTTTCATTGCAGACTATTATCAAGAGAACAAAGAAAAAGATGTTGCTAACCTCTCCAAGACGTCGAAATGCACCATAAATTCCTCCAAATAATGTGGAAAATATTGCATACCAAATCTGGGCATCCATAAAATACACCTGCAAAATTTGCTACATTAGAATCGTATTTAGCTGAAATAGAATCAGATCGAATTTAGAGATGAAAAGGAACAACTCGTACAAGAATGATTGGAGCCCAGAGCGCAATCACCACACCAATATTGTTCTTTGCTGGAAATAAACAGGTACATCATGAATTTTCTTATGAACAACATAATGTAAGCGCAACAAAACCTTACGTTGCCAGAGTCTTCAAGTTTATTACCTTGTGGAAAGAACTCATGCCACTGGAAAGCCGTTATATGGACATCCATTATGGCTTTTGTTGGATCAACTAAAGGCTTAATCTGCAACCAAGAAATGACATTTAGAAGTAAAAAGGTAAAGAATTTCTTTCTAACATGACAGATCAAGATTCAGATGAATTTATCATGCAAAGGACAGCCTCATTTTCTCTGCCTTTGTATTCAGTGTTCTTCAATAAGCACCAGGAGATTAAAAATGAGAGAAAGACACACCTCTATGTAATAACTAAATGCCAACTTTGTTACTATAAGAAGAACCCAAAACATTGTATACCTGAACATTCAATAAAGGCATTAGTCATAAAAGTTGCAAAGTTAAAGTACACTAATTTATCTTTCAAATAGTGTCCCTTACTTGAAGAGAGAAATTGTACTCTCATGCATTCCCCTCCCAACATAGAGCCGAGGCTGCAATGTGTCAGATGCAGGCATGAAAGCTAAGTATGATTTATATGAATAATAGTTAAAATATCCACAGCAATAACCTTGCATGACCTTTAAAAAGTAAAGGAAAGGATGAAGAACAAAAAATGTTTCTTTACCTGCGACCACCACATCATAAACATCACAATCCTATAGTCGGACCTCTCAAGGAATCGACGTATGAAGGGAAAAAGAAACAATAATGCTGCCAGCATATTTGGTGCCAAGTAGATAACTATAGCCAATACAAACAAGGAAGACGAGCTTGAACTGTTGCCAAACCAACCTTTGATGGTTTGAGCAAATCCTGGGGGATTCTCCTTCCAAGTGTAAGCATAAGTTACTGGTAAAACAACCACCCATGCAGCAGCTGAAACAACCTTCAAAATATATCTCAACTTGACATGGAATGACATTATCTGCCGTGCTTTCCAACTAAGGATGACATCAAGGATAGCTGCATCAGTTAAAATAGATCTCAGAACATATCTCACTTAATAACTTCCAATTCATAGAAATCCAGCAAATACAGCATGACTAAAAGGAATAGCTTGAAAAAAGTGAGTGGATTCCTCAGAAATTTCATCAAATGGAGAGCATGATGTAGATTACACTATTCATTCAGTAAACAAATCATTGAATTGAGAATGTTCTGGATATACCAAATAAAGGTCACAGAATTTGAACTCATACTCATGTTAAAAGCGAGAAAACAAAGGCAAAGTGATTGGATGAAATTAAAAACCATTAAAGAATAAAATAAAAGAGTGCATCCATTGCCAAATTGAAGAGCTTAAATTAACATTTTATACTGATACAAACAGAATATTAATGTAACTTAGACTGGAAGGACAATGAAGAGAAGTACAGGTCCATTCTTTCTTACCTTGCCCAAGCTTTAATATGGCAGCAGTGATGAAGACACTCAATACTTTCTTAAATACATCACCACTAAAGATAGCACTCAGTTTCCCCGAACCATTCCAAGCAACAATAATCATAGCCTTCACATGGAATCAGCAACAGCATCACATCAGCATAAAGTTAATAAAGAAACATAAAGCAAATCAGGTGC
Organism: Populus simonii; assembly: GCA_007827005.2. NCBI lineage: Eukaryota > Viridiplantae > Streptophyta > Magnoliopsida > Malpighiales > Salicaceae > Populus > Populus simonii. The sequence continues at coordinate 22,373,723 of CM017466.2, read as the reverse complement.
ATTAAAGGAAAGAATATTTCCAAGCAACAATAATCATAGCCTTCACATGAGGCAGCATCAGCAACAGCATCACATCAGCATAAAGTTAATAAAGAAACATAAAGCAAATCAGGTGCATTAAAGGAAAGAACATGTACCTGTAAGCACAGAATAAAAAAACTCCACATTCGATCAAAGCTTCTAAAGACATGCCAGAATGTTCGTATCTCCACGAAATTAACTTTTCCTACCCGTCGATCTCTATAGGCTGGTTTATCATCCTACACATCATAACAGCTTAACACGTCAACATAATGTCCCTTTTGCAGTGTAAGAACCCAATTACAGTAACCAGGCAAGAGAAATCCAACTGCCATTCCATACACTTCTAGTGCATGCAGCATATAATAACTTGTACCCTCGATTAGATAAGGAGCATTAGGTCATATCATCATGTCCGGTAATTTCATGCATGTCTGTACAAGTAACATGTGAAAAGTGAACAATTTTCATATTTAATTATTAGGCTACCAGCTCTAAGAAAGGTGAAAGAAAACCAAGCGAAGCTAGTTATTCATTGCTTACCCCATTTTGTACAGAACGGAGTTGTTCAGAAGACAGGCAAAAGAAATCAGCATCTGCACGCATTGGCCAGCCTAAGCGGAAACAATCAACTGACCTACAAATTATGTAAGGGTAAGTTTTTTTTTTTTTTTTGAGAAATTATGCACGAGCACGCTGATCATGAAATTTTTTTAAAAAGAATGATATACACAGACATAGCTCAAAGGAACAGTATTACACCATAAGAAAAATACCAGAAGTACTCATTTATATCGTCGTAGTTCCTCCATTGAGAATGCTTTGACTTCCCTTTTTTACTCCTTTCAGCTTCCTGTCAAGTGGTGCAATTATATTGACAGGTGTTAAACCAAAAATAAATTATAGCACTCAAATTAACAAGACTAGAAAATAAAAGGAAAGTTTTTGCATGCAGCACCTTTGCAATCACATTGTATATAGGAGTAACAACTTTCCTCAAGAAAGCCTCTTCTTCACCTCCATAGGCTGGCTTTACATTTTCTCCAGTCATAGGACTGACATTTCCAGCTAGCATGCCATATAACTCAAATGCCATCTGGAAAAAGCAAAATAATTAAGCACCCAGTTACACATAACAGCCAACAAACAAGACCAAGTTCATGAAATTACATATTTGCAAATCTGTAAAAAGCTCTGAAATAAGGATGAAAACAGTCACTTTAAGAGACTGTCATGCACTCATGGGTGTGTCCACGAGTGTATAAAATATGCAAACCAAAGCCAGTTTGGAACTAAGAATTTTAATGACAACCCTTCTATAGTCGGTGTCCTTGCCCCAAAGATAAATGGTAGAAAGAGCATTGGATGAGTTATCATGGGAAAAAGCTCCATCTATTCTAATACAGTATACAGGTTGAAACCATAACTAGACTCATTCCTCCCTCTGCACTATTTCTACCAGAGTCAATCAACTTATCAGAATTTCTTGGCATCAGGTGTTTGTCTGACAAGGTTAAAGATAGAGAGTAAAAATCTAAAACCACGTTTCCAGTTTCCCTCAAGGGAAAGAAATGCCAAACAAAAGTAATGAGATAAAAATGGAGCTATCTTAAAACATACATGATGATAGATATAGCAAAGGCATTCCGGCATGAATCTGAGGTTCGCAGCTTCCCCCCATATCAAAAGATACAAACCCATGTACAATAATTTACGCTGCTGCACCTCCTGCTGTATGGTCGGTAACCTACAAATTTAGAAACCCACAAAGAATAGCAACATTAATATGAGCATAGAATGGAAATCTGTGATCCTCTTTTTTTTCCTGGAACTGTCCTCTTCCCCTCATTTTTTGGCAACCCACAATGAACCAAAAAGAGTTTAATGCATGATGTATCAGCCAACTTATTTCCATGATATTAAAATCATAATCATGTCAATGTTGTGGTTTGTATATTTATGACAATGCTAGCAGTTCAATCTTTTCCACGGTTTTCTTAATCACTTTTCTTAAAAGATTTTGGATCCTTCCTTGAACAAATTACTAAAATCATTTAACCAACTGGAAGATGCAAAGTTACCATGTTATTCACATGAAACAGAATTGGGCCACTTACCAAAGGCTACTTTTTCTGTCCAAGTACTTGCACCATTTTTTGTAGTTCTTAAAAAGTTTCTTCATCACTTCAGTCAATGCACGCTCATCCAACTAACAAAGAAACGTGCACAGAGGATTTTCAGCTTCAGTAAGAATTTAAGACAAATGCAACTAAAAGCAACTATTGACAGAAAGAAAAGAGGAACAAAAACACAACAAAGTATATCCTCTGCATTTATGATTGGTTTAAGTTATTATTAAGAAATATGCTGACACAATACCCAACAGCATATCCTTTTTCTGGAAAAATTGGTAATTTAATCTTTAACCAGTCACTTTTTATAGGGAGAAAACCCTGTTCTTGCTAAAATTGAGTCAATTAACAAACCTTCGGTTGTTGATCTGGCTTGACAAATTGTCGCATGTGCACGTTAGCAAGTAATAAGATTAAGTGCTCTCTTTGATTTGCCACATTATCCTTCTGCAAAATCATTAAATGGCACTTAAATTAATTATATTCAGATAAAATAGTTCCACATCACTGGAAAAATTGCAAGAGCCAAATGAAGAAAAGAAAATAATTCTTCTCAATTTGTTTCACCTGAAACCCAAACATTGCTTGAAGCCAATCCAAAACATCTTCGTCCGTTTTCTTCTTGTAGTCCTTGGGCCATTGAAGACCCCTTGTGTTACGCAGAGCCAAAACAGCAGCTTGGATCTGTGAATCAACACAAAAATCATATATGCTCAAGTGATAGAAGAGAAACAGCTAAGTTGTAGGTCAAAAGATAAAGTATATAAAGGAAGATACTTCAGGATATCTCATAATCGCTTGATCTGCACTATCTGGATCAAGTGGCAGAATATTGTAAGGGAGATAGATCTGAGTTTTTTCTGCAACTTTATTTTGAGCTTCTAAAATCTGTGAACAAAGTTGATACACGATTACAAATAATTTAGTGCTAATAACAAGCATTGAGCAATGTAAGTTCTTAATTCAATTAGCAAACAGAATTTACGATCAGATATTGTCAGATTACACGTTCACACTGTGCTAATGTGACTAGAAAGAAGATTACAAATGTCACATGGTTTCACCTCGCGATCAACTTCAATGGATTGTGTCATATTAACGGCCTTTAAAACCTCAAAGAGCACATTGGCAGTCTGATAAGCCTTGGTAAGCTGGGCGCTGCATTTAAACACAATAGTATCAGTCAAGCAGCAACTTCAAAGTGTATGATCTAAAGAAACTTGGTATAAGAAATAGCTTCAAAAAATCTCTCATTTCAAAAGAATTTACCGGTCAGCTTTATCAGCAGCATTGTGCAATGCTTGGATGTATTTTTTGTAGTAATGCTGATAAAAACCCTGCATTTCTCGTGCATCACTTTTTTTAACCCTTCCCATCAAGGTTGGATCATTCTCCTGAACAATGTAAACAAAGCTTCTTTACCAAAATGCCGAGAGCAAACGCAAGAGCATTAAAGGAAAAGACCAAGTGCATAAACCGAATCACAAGGAAGAAACGATTGAATACAACAACTGCCACAAGGTTTCCTAAAGGAAAACAACATTGTTGTTGATACAAAGTAACAAATTAAACATGTTTGACCTAGAATACTTGAGGAGAAAACTACATTGTACACTCTCCTCTCCCTAACCAGGGCACTGAAGAATTTTGTGGTGGAATTGAAGTGCCCATTTCTGAGTCCCAAAGGCCTATCTCAGCCTGCTCCAAGAGATACCTAGATCTTTTCTCCACTTTGAAACAAAAATAGGCCCGCGTAGAAGTCTTTCAGTATGTAACTCCATGCAGACCGTTTTTCATCATTTTGGCATTAATACTTTTAGTAAAAGATACATATTTAGTGTGGAAAGCTTATCTTGATGCCCAATCTCTGAATGCTACACCGAGTTTTGAAGGATTGGAGGGCTTATTTGAGACGAGAACATCTAACTTCCATATTATTTATGTTTTCTATACGTCATGCTTGTTTTGCCACCTCTTCATACAAACTTTCTCCTAAACTATGCATACTGTGTGTGTGAGCAAACCCTGGGAACATTTTTAGTGGTAGGTGGCATTTTTATCCTCTTTTTTTTGTTGGATGGTATGAGGTGTCCTCAAACCAACTTGTGCGTTAGCTGAAACTAAGTCTCCTCCCTTATTTTCTTACAAACGGTTGTTGCAGTGTGAAGATTTACTCATAAATGGTTACGTAGGAAAACAAGCTATCACTAAAACTTCAGGTCAAATTTATAAAAAATATGAAACTAAACATTACAATTCACAACTTGACAGGGCAATTTCTCATGGCACGCTCATCCTAGGAGACATCCACTTTGTGATTTTTCTACCCATCTTTGTCCATAGCATCAAAACATTAAAGTATTATGACTCTTACCCTTTCCAAACGCTGAAGAAGCGCGGTTTTAAATTGACGAACACCTCGTCCACTCGAAGTAGGATCCAACCTATGAGCCTTCTCAAAGGCATAAAATCGACCTACATTGATTTCAAAAAACAATAGATATGAATAAAAATAAAATATAATCAAGCCTACATTGCATAAAAATTAAAAATCCATAACTTAAAAATAATAGAAAATTCACAAAAAAAAATTGAAACTTAATTTTCTAACAACATACAAAGATAAGCAACTCTAGGATTGCTAGTTTCAACTTCATTTGCAACACGAAGAATCGGCGCTATCTCAAAAAGCGAAGAAGGCACTATTTCGCTATCAAATACCGACTCTCCCAGATTCCCCGCAGTCTGCGTCCTCGTTATCCTCCGTTGCGTCGGCGGTGGTGTTGCTCCAGTCCCTACCCCCGCCGCCGCCTGATCCATCCCCATTCCTCCTCCTCCTCCTCTCGACGTCGACGCCATCTCTCTCCTTCCCTCAAAACAATAAATAAGAATCAAAAACCTAAAAAGGGAAAGAAATTCAAAAAATTCAAAAAAGGAAAGCAATTTACCAGAAGATTTAAGAGAAGTGAGCAATAACTATGAATCTAGCATATCTGGAAGAAAAATAAAAATAGAAAGTACATTATTATGAAAAATAAAAATAAAACTCAGTGGATTTTTATAATGTGAGAGATGAGGAAGCTTACAAGAAACCCTAAGATAGAGAAAATGGAAAAGTTTAGAGCGAGAAAGTTAGAGAGAAAGAGAGAGACTAAAAAGTGGAAGCTACTTAGCAGGGAAGGAAGCTAAAGAAGAAGTGTTTTTTTAGTGAGTGAGCTACTGGAGAGATGGGAAGGGTTGGTAAAATAAAGAGAGAGAAAGTAACCGTTTTTTTACTTCTATTGGTTCGCGAGGGACTCGAGGTTTGTTAGTGCGAAAACGGGGTTCATATTTTGGGTTATTACGAGATTGCCATTCTTGTTTTTGAGCTGGGATTGGTTTGATTACCAGAGTACCCTCGCAAAAGATTCAGTGTCTGCCTGACTCCAGCCCCTGTTTTCCTACAAAAGCTTTTGCGATCTATCAAAATCTTGATCAGCTGAGTGCATCAGTCCAATTATCTTAGTTTTTGTTTGTTTACATGAAAATAATTTTTTAAAAAAAAAAAAATTTTAAAAAAATAAAATTTTAGGAAAATAAATTTTAAAAAGATATTTTTTGATATTTGATAGTGTAATGAAAAATAAACTGAAAAATATTTTTTAGTGTTTGGTTATGTTATGAAAAATAAACTTCAAAATAATTTATTAATGAATTAATTTTTAAAATTTTTTTATCTAGTATATAAAAAATATTAAATATAAAGATTTAATCACTTATAATATAATTTATTAATGAATTAATGAAATATGTCATTGAGGTGATATTTACTTGAATATAATTACATCAAAATTACAGTCAAAGCTTTTAAAAAATGAGCAAAGGATGTCAAAAGTAGGAACAGTCATAATTGTACCACCATTTAAAATTTGAAGCAGAAAGATTCCTGCAACAACAAGGAGTTTTTACAGGAATGGGAAAACGAGAATTAATTCTGTTTGGGAAAGTGTTTTTCTTATGATAAGGAAAGGAAAACACTTTCCTCTCATAAAAGCTTTTTTTTTCTCTTTAACCAGAATTGAGTTTCTTTTGACTCATTTTTTTTATTTTCACCAAACATGAAAAAAATGAGGAAAATGGTTTACAGGAATTCATTTTCCTGAAAACAAACAAGGCATTAGAATTAGAATGGTTCAGGGAGGAAAAAATAAAATAAAAGATAAAATTTTAATTAATCCGAAGACTCAGTGAACTCGGACTCAACCAAATAAAGTTCACCATTAACACGATGATTATTTTTAATTTTTTTATGAAAATAATATTATTTTATTTTTAAAAAATAAATCTAGTCATGCTTCGAGTTGAACTCCGAGTCAAATTTAAAAACTATGAGTATATAATAAAAATGAAGTAAATATCTTAAAATAGATTTGTTTAATAAAATGAAGATTTAAATTAAGATTATAATAGATTTTTGAAAGAATCTTGCTCTTTTACATGAGAGAATTGTTTTTTATAAATAGTTTTTTGTTTTATAATGAGATTTTGTGAGGTGAATGATTTAGCACCATTGAAGTATTAATATCAATAGATATGATAATGAGTAGATTTTATGATTATTCACGTTTAATTAAGATTTTAGATAAATTTAGGAAAAATATCATACCCTTAAATTCTATAGAATGGATCTTTTGATTTATAATTGCAAGTATTAGGTATCATTTCTCAATCAAAACCACAATAATAATGTTATTATTATTATTTTAACTATAAATCTTTTACATTGGTTATTAATGAAATGTGATTTAGTATTAGATTTTTTAAATTTGTAATATCAAATAACATTAGGTAATCATATTTCTTGAATATTCGTGGTAGTTTTTAATTTTAAATATATTTTAAAAATGTATTTCACTTTAAAAATCAAGTAAATAAATTTTTAATATTTTTATAAATAAAAAATACTTTTAAAAAATATTATATACCACAGCATCACATTCAATAAATACTTGCAACACAATCACCGAGTATAATGAGTTCATGACTACCATGAATACTTGCCATGATAATAAGTATATCAATTTCCATTAATTAGAATATTTTAAAATGTTGATATCCTTTGCGTTAGGGGGTATATCCGTCCCAGCGTCTAAAGTCGGTGGGAAACGTGGGCATTCTAGGAAAGTTATTCAAAATTCAAAAGGGCACGATTCTTAGTGATCTAAAGCTGGGTATATCGAGCCATAAAGTAGCCGTTCTGTAAACATCAAAGAACCACCATGCCCTCGCCAGATTCATTTAACACGGGCGATATTAGTAAATTAACAGGAAATTAACGTGCAGCGAGGGCAGTTTAGTCATTTTAGGAAAATTGAGGGTAATACAGACTTTTGGCGACTTAATAATCCTGGGACAAATGTCAGTTTGTTTTGTCCGAAATCTCTTTTCGCTTTTTAGTGGGACCTACACAGTCGCTACCCGCCACTGACAAGGGTATTGATTCATTCTTCCGCAATCCATAGAAAGACCCCCTCGTGACGTGGCATTGACAGAATGGTGGATAGTCTCTGTAGATTCCATGTTCAATCTTCTATCTCTCTTTCTGGAAAATTAGATATATTTATTATTCAGAAATTGAAGGGGAAAAAAAATAAAAGAAAAAAAAGAATTAAGGTCGTTGACATGCTATTCCTTCGTTCAGAATAAAAAAAAGTTAGAGAGAAGGGAAAAAAATTCAATACAACATTCTACAAAATTGCCCTAAACATGCGATGTACACGGAAGCATAAAATAACAGCAATTCCATAAAGACAGAAAACAAATTGGTTTAGCGTTAGAATACAAAAAAAAAACTTTAAAATTTTATTTTATTTTTGAAACAATAATATAACCAGGTGTGTTTTCTAAAAAGACTTCCAGTGTTCTTTATAGGTTTAAAAAACCGTTTATTTAAACTAAGAAACAAATTCAAAACTCAATAGGGGAAATTAATGCAAAATTTGAAAATAAATGATAAATCTCAAAATACCTAATAAAATTAACTTAAATAACAACTTATAGGTTTAATTTGGAGAGATGAAATGATTTGATGAGTAGAAATATTTTTTTTAACAAGAAAACAACTTGTAAAATATCATGTAAAATTACGAGTTTGATTTAACGACCGATTTTCTTTTTGTTGTCACCGTTAGAGTTACTATCATATTTTTATTGTAAATAAACCTTATTTTGAGCCTTACATTGTTCCAACAGTTCATGAAAGCATACGTTAAATAATCATACCGGGTCTAGCAATATCTACAATTATAACCACATCATCATAATAGTCTAGCTGAATTTATATTTATTGAATTTGAATTGACTCAGTAAATTAATTTAAAATTTTATAACTCGAAATCTAATCTAAATTGGGTTTCAAGTTAAATAAAAAAAAAAAAACAATGATGAATTTTCAATCATAATTTGTTTGACACTTAGTTAGCTTGATTGTATTTTTCATGTTTGTTTTTAAATGTTATTGGGAAAATGAGTTAATTGTAATTTAATTTTTATAATTTATCAAAACTAATTAATTGGTTCTCATATTTTAAAAAATTATATATTTTATTCCTATGTTTCAGGTCCATTTATAATGTAATTTGTTTTATCTATTTTATTTTTTTAACTTTTTTTATTTTTCTAGAAATAGAAAAAAGGAAAAATAAAAAAGATAATATGGAAAAAACAATAAGAAAAGAATACATTTTGTTGAATCAGATACTAGATAAAATATATTCAATAGTATTTAAAAAATATTAATTAATTTTTTAAATTTTAAGAATTGTTTAATTTATTATAAAAAATAAAATAAAAATCATAATTTATTCAAAAAAAATTGAATCTGACAGATGATTGAAGGATTGGCCTGTGAGATTCAATAAAGGCTTGTTAGTGGTAATGCAGGCTTAGATATTTTGAACTGAAGGCCTGTTCAGCATAGCTAGTGGACAGTAAGACTCATATCAAGGCCCATTGCACGCAGCAGCATTGCAAGCCCATTTTGTTTGTGCTCCATAAAACAGGACAAAAATCTCAAATGTTGAATGTTAAAGAAAAAATAACCCCTCTAATCTTGTTTTATGAGAAAGATTGGAAAAACAAAATTCATGTGTTTAATAATGAGATTGGAAGTATCATTTTAAAATATTTTTTTATTACAAAAAATAAAATTTTAAATGATTTTTGATAGTTTTGATGAGAGGAAGGGTGTTTTTTTTATTTATATATATATATATATCAAAATGGTTTTAGTATAAAAAAATATTAGATAATTTTCTATGGTTTTAATAGGATGATATAATTTGATTCTAATATGATGATATTTTTAAGGTATTTGTTTTCAAAATATTTTTCATCTAAAAAAAATCAATTGGTTTTTTATAATTTTGATAGATTTCTTAGATTTGTTTTTATATATAATTTTAACACGAGGGTGTTCTTATATTAGAATATTTTGATATAAGAATTTTTTTAATGTATTTTTAATTTTTTTTTATATTTATTATGTCAATACACTTGAAAAATACTTTAAAAAAATCAATTCAATAAGTTTTTCCAAACAATAAATATTTTAAAAATATCTTAAACATAATATTAAATTACCTTAATCCATAAGTTAACCTCAATCACTAGTCCAAAGATTAAAAAAAAACCCACTATCCATTAAGTAAATCCAGCATAGAATTCACCATGAAACCACAAAACAAAATAATGGATTAGTTTAAAGGATTCCACAACTGCTTACACATTAAATTACAAATCAAAAACATTTCGAGTTAGTTTACTTTAATATTTAGTCTGGTCCATTTCATTTTCTCTCAAAGCTTTACCTTTTTTTCCATAATTAATTCCATGCCTACACTACACACTCATCTCTCTCACTTCACCCTGATGACATGAAATTTGTTCTTGTCCAAAATAATAAAATGGATAATTTTAATCATAGATTAATTAAAAATAACAAATTTTAATATTTTATAAGAAACGACATAGATGTACAAACTTTGCCGGACATTCCTATAACTTGTTTCGATGTCGCCAAGTGTTCTAATCTAATATATAATAATTGTAAATTAATACGACTAATTTGGCCTTATATAGGTAGATGTAGATGTCATTAACATCAAAGATTTGAATGGTTTAGACTAATGACAATTTTTTATTAATAAGAAAATTAATTTAATTTTAGCAACATCTAGATGGACTTAATGGTCAACTACAAGTTCAAATTTTTTTTTAAAATAAAACAATACGAGATAAAAAGAATTTTATAAATTTAAGATGATACTAAGCTAGTTCAAATCCAATAAAAAAGTTATTTAATCCAAAAGTTTTATGATCAAGTTTTATAAATGAGTTCTTAAAAAAATAACTTGTTCACATATGATTATTAACTCTGTTTACAAAAAAGATCTTACATTATAGCTCGTAACATAATTAAATAAACAATATATATATATATATATATATATATATATATATATATATATATATATATATATATATAGAGAGAGAGAGAGAGAGAGAGAGAGAGAGAGAGAGAGAGAGAGAGAGAGATCCAAATTTGTTCTTTCATTTTTATTATATTTTGCATGTTTTGTCATGGTTTTGAATTTTGATCTCTTCAAGGGACAAGGATAGTAGCTGGATTTGGTTGTGCGGCAATTCCATCGTCTCTTCCCTCCACGCTGATCCAGGCTTGAGTCCACTTCCCCCCTTTTCTTGTCCTTGTAGGCCTAAAAGACTCTCTCTTCACAAGGAAAGTGCCACTAAAACCAAAGAAATTGGCATTTCCCATCACGCCTTTGTCTTCTTGGAAAATAAGAGATTATTAGGAATTTGACCAAGAACGACACTAACAGTAAGTTGCAGATACGGTGAACTTTTAAGTTTTTGAAAAAAAGAAAAGAAAAGGAAATTAAATTGCCAAGTCCATGATTAGTGGCAAATTCAGGCAGTGGTCTCACCTTTTCTACTTCTTGCATGGTGAATGGATTCCTTTGTTTATACGGTGAAATGTGGTTTTATTCTAATTATAAATTTAAAAATATTTAGTTAATTAATATATACCATAGTTTTGTATGAATCTAGTTGAAAACCCTCTCTTAATATATTAATTAAGAAAAAGCTATAGTTTATAGTTTTTTTTTAAAATCTAATTTTTTAAAATTATAATCACAAAAACTACTACAATGCTACACATTAATTCTAGAACTTGATGGATGATGGTCAGTTCATGATAAGAATTTTTCAAGTTATCTAATTATTCCAACTATATTAAACAAAATTACCATTAAATTATATTTTTTACTAATTTTATTATATTGAAATTAGATTTATAATTCAAGATTAGTATAAACTGTGTCTATTATTCAAAATCTTATACCATATTAAAAAATAATAATTTTAACTTAAAAGTTTAATCTTTTAAATAAATAATTACGATAATTCGGACTTTAAAATTTTACTTTTTGTAACTTACAAAATCTCTTTACTATGAATACAATTGCACTCCTAAATAAAAAAGCTTACCCTTTCTTTTTAGAAAAAATAAATAAATATGGAAACCAAGCAGCCATTAGCCAACAGGCGAAGAAGGGAGCGAGAGGGCGGCCGTTGAAACAGTTAAGATATTGAAAAGCCTGTCTGCCTCGCGCCTGCAAAAACAACCTCCACATAGTTCACCTTATTTATGTTGTCCCTATAGTTTTCAAGTTTCATCAAACCAAATTCTCTACTTTAAATTTGTTCAAATCAATCCCTCTTCCATACCATTAAATTGTTACTAGAGCTCTTTTATCCATATTTTTCGAAACCAGTTTCACTCGGTTGATTGACCCAGAATCTAACACCAATTTAAAAGTTAAATCAAACAAGGAGTTATATCCAATTAAACTCTAAATTAAATTTGACAATTATGCTTTTATCAACTTCACTGCGAAGTGAACTTCGAAAGAATGACTAGATTGGCAAAATACTATGAAATTGTCTAAATTTAAAGCAGAGGGTCTGATTTAAATAGATATACAGAGTAAAGTGACCTCTCATGATTTTAGCCTTTTTATATATTAGGTAGTTCATAATAGAAGAAACCACCTTGAATCAGTCTTGTAACATATAGAACTCACATTACATTGATCACATGTATATATTTATGGGATTGAATCACAAACCTCCAATTCACAAGGAACAACAACTTTCACATTTGTCGTCTTGCATTTGTCATTCTTCAGCCTTGCTTCTTTCCCTTGTTGCCTATTGCAATGACCCCTCCAAGCTCCATGCTTATTTTTTTTCCTTGTTTTTTCCTTGCTATTGCTGTCCTTTATATTAGGCAATCCAGAAACTCTTCATGGCTTTTGCTTGTCAAGCATCCTCTTTATCTCCCCTTTTTTTCTCCCCCCAAGATTCCCCAATATTCTTGCAATATTCCACTCATTTCTCAGTTATCATCGTAAAGTAATTGAGCCTGGATTTTAATTCTTGATAGAAATGTTGTGCTTCTAGATTTCGAGCAAGTTGGATTTTGGAGGTAAGATAAACACTGATTTTTCTCTTTTCTTTTGATATCTGTGATGGACTCTACTTTGTTTTCTATCCCTTTTTTTTTCTATGAAGTTCTGTGCAGGGAGGGGATCATATTATCAAGAAAATGGCAACATCTTTGGAGGAGCTTCTTGCAAAGGAAGGGTTTAGAGGAGGGAGATCAGGGACAAGGGCAAGACCTTCATTCAAAGCAGAAGCTGCAAGTATGCCTCGTTACCCTTTTGGTGACCAAGGCAAAAGAGACTCTCCATCTGGTCCATCTATGCGGAGAATCAAGACCGAAAGGACAAGGTCTGATGTCACTCGGTATAGCTTGAGAGGTGAATCACCAGGAAGTAATAGTAGTTTGAGTAGGAGACCTAGGGATGACCTGGTTAAAAGAGAAAAATTAGATTCAAGATTGAAGGCAGAACATCGCGGCAGAGATTCGAAAGATGTGAAGGAAGATAAGACCCTGAAAGTTGAAACATTGGAAGATGTCAAGGGTAGTGAGATTGTTGAGGTTGGTGTAGAAGAAAATGAGACGTTTAAGGATATACACTCTGATATAGCATATTATTCAGAGAGAACTGAACGATCATCGAAAGGTAATGGGAGCAAGGAGAGGCAGAGAGAGGGGAAAGGAAAGGATAAGAAAGTTCCTGAGAGGCATCACAGCATTTCTAATGAAAATTTGGAAAAACACTCAGAATTTAGCTATGACAACAGGAGAAGTGTGGACCAGTCTGAGGCGGTTTATGAAAGTTCGGTTAGAGGATCAAAGATTGGCAATGGCTTTGAAGATGATCAGAGACCAAAGAATCAGAAAAGGGCACCAGCAGTTCCTGAAATTGCTCTTGATGAAGTTGCTGTTAAAGCTGTAATCTCCATCTTAAATGGCTATATCAAGCGTTTTTTCAAAGATGCAGAATTCCGAACCACGCTTCGCCAGAATTGTTTCTCTTCACTTGCTTCTATCGAAATAGAAGAAGGCAACAGCATTGAGATCAAGGCCAAGGCCAATCTTGAACAAGCTATTGAAACAGTGGAAAAGGCTGTTGAGGCAGCTGCAGGGACAAAGCATTTGAAAACAGCTGCTTTGCTACTTAGTGTGATCACAAGTTTGAACTCAAATGATCTGAAAGATGACTACACATCAGGAACTCCAAATTCTAGGTTGTCAGCTTGTGCTCACATCTACCTTAGTGTGATATACAAGCTACGAAAGAAGGATAAGGTTTCAGCTAAGCATCTTTTGCAAGTGTTTTGTGATTCTCCTTTTCTGGCAAGAACACTTCTGTTGTCTGAACTGTGGGACTATCTATTCTTCCCTCATCTTTCGCATTTGAAGACTTGGTACAAAAAAGAGGCAGATCCTTTATTCAATACGGCAAGCAAGATTACGAAACTTAAGTTTCTTGACAAAGTTTATAATGAAGTTCTGGATTCTTGTACTTACCAATTTGCAGTTTACTACAAGGATTGGCTCGCAGAGGGGGTGGAAGCTCCTTCTATTCCTTCAGTCAACATCCCTTTCATTTCACAGCAGGGAGGCTCGCAAGATCATTCTTCAGGACCAGCTAGTCCTGCTGCTCCTTTCTCACCCCAGCCAATGGTGAGTAAGAAATTATACGATGCTGTATTTGGCCATTCAAGTAAACCTAGAGTTTATGATGCTGAAGAAAATTGGAAGGCAGATAACTTCAATAATGGTGCAAACAGCTCTGGTTCATCTCCTATTCAAGTCAAACAAACACTGACAAGCTCTTCCGAAATGGTCAAATATCCTGGTCAAGATATAGAAAACCATTCCCCTGATAATTTACAAGATAACACGTCCATTCTTGTGAGTATTTTCGTGCGATTTTCCGTATCTCTATAACGTTTCCTTACATGATTTATTTTAATTATTTGCTTTGTTAGTCACTTCAATTCAATTTTATGAGTTGCATATATCTAACATATTTGGATGGTATTTATTGATAATTAACATTTGGATGAGAAAATGGTAGTCCTTAAATTTATTCCTCTCACCTTCTCTCTGCAATTTTGTTTTCATGCTCTCAAGAATTTTAACATTTCTGCAGGATAATGGGCTCTTATCAGCGTCTGACGAAGAATGGAAGCTGGTTAATGTGAGTGTTTCACCAGACACAGATCTGAAAGATGACAATCGCAAATCCAGTGCAGGGCAAGTATCTGCTGGAGACACTCATATGCTAAATTCATCTTCACATGCAAAAGAAAATGAGCTAACCCTCAAGACCCTAGCAAAATCTGTTTTCAAAATTCAACGAACTGAGGATTCTGGTGATCTCACTGTTTCAAACCTTTTACATCCCAAAAAGGTGTGATCTCACTTTTATTGGCAAAATATACTGAATTCCTGACTGTTCTGCATTTTACTATGTGCCTACAAATTTCTCTAATAGTTTCTTTGACTATCATGTTAAGTGCAGGCAATCAACGCAAGCGCTTCTATCGAAGGTGAGTCAGAACATCTTAAGATTAATTCTCCCTTTACAAAATGTTGATTGAATGCTCATATTGCACTCTCCCAGTGCAGGGTTAAATGGAAGTCATGAATCTTTTGATGAAGGATCCATTTTTGAAAGCATTCCACAGGACTTTGTTTGCCCTCTCACTAGACAGTTGTTTGAGGATCCAGTGACCCTGGAGACTGGTCAAACCTTTGAGAGAGAAGCCATCAGGAAATGGTTTAATCAGGGAAACAGAACATGTCCCTTAACAGGAAAAACTTTAGAATGTCCAACTATACCACTCACCAACTTTATTTTGAAGCGTATGATCGATAGTTGGAAGTTGGAGCGATGTAATCACCTATTGTCGTTTGCATCTCAAATATTCAAGAACTCTGAGGCATATGATTCAAGACAAAGGAATGAAGAAGCTTTATTCATACTTGAGAAGCTTCTTGCTTCTTCCAGTAGGGAGGAAAGATTAACAAATGCCAAACACCTCATTTCTCTTGGAGTCCTGGAATTTCTTATTAAAAGGTTTGAATTTGGTAGTTTGGAAGAGAAAACTCTGGTTGCAGCTCTCTTATCATGTTGTATTGAGGCAGAGTCAAGCTGCAGAAACCATATAGCTATAAAGATTGATAAACAATGTCTCTTCGAGTTACTCCACGGCAACCAATCTAAGTCTGCAAGAAATGTTGTAGGTCTGCTGATTGAGTTAGTTTGTCTGAGCAGGTTGGTAATGATTTCTACTTGAGCTGCCTTTTTCACTTCCTGTGCTACTTTGCGCAGTTTAAACATTTGTAGATGAACTATGGAAGTGATGAAGAGACAATCTTTCCCTTCTTTGTTTTTTTCTTTTGATTTGTGCATGTGTGTGTACTTGTGCATTTGCAATTATCTATCTGAGTAATTTTTCAATGAAGGGGAAAGTGGGTTTCTATACATATTTTATGACCTGGTTTGCCATTGATTTTTTTTTTGAATCATCTGCTCCTTCTTTAATCTTGGTTATTAGCAAGATCAAAGACATTTAACAGATATTATTTACAGGAGGAAAGGGGTTACACAATTTGTAAGTGGCTTACCTAGTGAGACAATAGTGCATGCGATGGACATTCTACTCGTCTATCTTCAGAGTTCTCCAGCTGAGGAACCCTTGGTGGCTGTTCTGATCTTACACTTGGATCTTCTGGTGTGCTCCTCGAACCCTTTCCTCCATCCGGACAGCCACTTCAGAACTTCGACTATGTTTTTACTGATGATTTTATTTTTGCAGGTTGAACCTCGGAAGTATAGCATCTACAGAAAGGAAGCCGTTGATGCCATTTCAATGGCCTTGGAAAGTAGCTTAACTGATGAGAAGGTCCGGGAACAGTCTTGCAGAGCACTTAATGTCTTGGGGGGGATTTTTTCTGCTTCTGGGAACTCATCAACAGAAAGTTGGATCCTAAAGCAAGCAGGGTTTGATAAAAATCATGAAGTAAATTCCCGAGAAGATAATTTACTTCTCGATGATCCTCTTTCGCCGGTACGTTGGTTCTCCTGAATGATCTTCTTATATTGATTATATATTCGGTATCTGAGTTTATTAAGTTTAGTACAAACACGAAGTTTTTGATGTTATTTATAGTTGTTTTTATTTATTATGAAAAACAGGAAGATGAAGAAGAGTCCAGTGAAGAATGGTTGAGGAACTTGTCAGAATCATTGCTTGCTAATGGCAAAATGTCAATTTTAGAGACCATATCAAAGTGTTTAAGTTCAGGAATCTTGGATTTAGTGAGGTCATGCCTAACCACAATTGCATGGTTAAGCTGTGGAATCTCTTTGCTACCGGATTCGGAGCTCCAGCTCTTTGGCTTCCCCACTCTCATCTCTGGGCTCAAGGAAATCTTGGAAGATGATGAGCAGATTGAGCACCAAGTTCTTGCTTCAATGTCCTTGTTAAATCTCAGTAAAAATCCAGGTCATTAACTTTCCTTTGGATCTTTTATCTATTCCATCGATATGGTAAACTATGAGGCTATCATTTACAAGCTTAAAAGTTGCTCCCTAAAGTTCAAAGCCCTGGAAGAAGTTACTGATATTTTCCACTTCCAGTGTTTCTTTTTGGTTTCTCAGGCATATCATGACAGATGATGCTCCATCACCTTGTGATTTCCTGTTCTTAGAATAGTGAGTTTAAGTATGATATAACATGCTTTTTTCTGCTGCAGAATGCGGGAGTCTGCTAATGATAATTGCAGAAGAAATTTCGGTTCCACTACAAAGCCTAGCTGAAGTAACATGGACAGCAAAAGAGCTACATGCCATCATTTCTGGAGAAGATCCTTAGCTTGTTAGGAAAAAAATCCATCCACTTTCATCAAAATTTCACAATTTTTCCGGCTTTCGAATTCCTTATTCGCATACACGTCAGAAACTTCAGCGGTTAATAGCAACATTCTGGTCTCCACTTAGTTGCTGATAGTTGAGCACCGAAGCAAGAAAACTTGTCAAAGGGTCAGATACTCTGATTGTTGTCATCAAAACCTGGAGGGAGCTGGCAGAGCATCATACCGAGAAAACCTCAAGGCAAGCCAATACCATTTTAAACAGTCAAATTATCAGAAGCCAAAAACCTTTCTGTCTTATGAATGCTTGGCATGAATTCATACCCTGTAAATATATTCTGAACCTGCTTCATTTCTGATACAGCCATTTAAACTTGGAGAGTTCACATTGTTCTCTTGTTTCCAAAGGGATTGAAGGTTCAGGAACTATGACTTGCCTACTTCTCTCTTAAATATAAAAGGACTGATCACATGATGCCAACACTAGCTCTTCAATATTGGAGGACAATGTTCGACACTTGATATAAAATAATTATGATGCCTGGTCTTGGTATTTATTACTCAGTTCTCAAAAAATCTCAGTGATTATTCTTTGAGCAAACTTCAAATTAGCCCTCAAACTATAATACAAAGAGGCTAATACAGTTCTCAAAGTTTTTTTTGTTTTGTTTTTAAATCTCAATTGTGTCTCCAAAGATTTTCAAAACATTTCAAAGTACTGAAGTCTTCACATATTCTCAAGAAAATATTGAGTTTTATATATCTTGAGATATAGTGATAAAGTCTGAACCGGTTCAATAGATCAACACAAAGCCTAATTAACCATGGACTTAAACCGGTTAAGGTTGAAAAAATAAAATCTTAGATTAATCTATTGATTTGATCCTCGCAACCTAGACGTCGTTTGCTACAGTCAACTCCTATATCAAGTCTTTCGATATATAGAGGCAGTAAAGTGGAATGTGACTGACAATATATACTATTTCCGACACTATGGTTACCAAAATAAAAGGAAGTATCATATGGAGTTGTTTACTAGCTACGTCTTTTTGTAAGAAAACTGTGCTTCATGCATGTAAGATATCTTTCCCTTAACTCCCAGGACTACGAGAAAAGTAGGAACTAGCGACAGAATTAGAATTACTTTTGTCGTTAAATTCCGGAAAAGTTCCATAGCTAAATTAGTTTCATTAGTATATAGTGACGAACAGAATTAGTGGTGGAACTTAAAAACGGTAATTCCGTCAGAAAATTTTTAAAATATTTTAATTTATATTTTTTAATTACAAAAATAAAAAATAATTTCCATTGTAATTCCATCAGAAATATTTTAAATCCCTCTAATTAATTATTTTCAAAATTTAATTTCTTCCGAACAAAAATTCCTCCAAAATAAATAAATTGTATTACCTATGGAATTATCTATTAATTAGTAATTATGTCTCTAATTAATTCAGATTTTATTCAAAATTTAATTTCTCTCTCTCTTTCATTTTTTTTTTTTACTTTCCTCAAATTTTCCTCTTTATAACACTCAAATTCCCTCCTCCCTCTAATCACTCCCTTTCTCTCATTTTCTCTCACGCCTTCTCTTTCACTTTTTCTAACACCCATCTCGTATTTTCTCATCTTTCTCTTTCTATTTTCTTATTCTCCACATCTATCAAACAATCCCTTTACATTTTTTTTGCTCTTCAATTTTTTTTATTTATTAATTTCTAATCTTTGCAATTTTTTTATATACTTTAGTCCTCTCTTTCTTTTATTTTCTCTTTATATTTCTTTTTCTTTTTTCTTATTTATCACATTATCTCTTTACAATGAACAAAATATGAAGGATTTAGAGCACTGTAAGAATTAATCAATCTCGGAAACAATCAAAATTGACATCCAAATTTTTTTTTTTAGAATTAAAAATTCGTTTAAAGACTTTAACTAATATCATTTGTTTGTGTATATATACATATAAACTTTTTTATGGATAGATTAGAAATATATAATCCAAATTAATTTCAACAACTTTTTTTGAAAAACTAGTTGTTAATAAATATTCATTAATTACGTTTTTATATATTTTTTGTTTGGTCGAGATATGATAATTAATAATAATTTAAATTGCACAGAAATCCATATATATAATAACTGAATTTTAAACTATCCCTAAGGTATATATTATTTTATTCTCAAAGGAATTGACCTCTAAAATTGTAAACCGTGCTGCTATTGTTGATTATAGCTATATGTGTTTTGAGCCTATTATAAATCTAACTCATCAAATTTATAATTTAATATACAAAAATAAAATATAGAATCTAATTTTTAAGACATACATTTAAACATTTTGGCACCAAAATTCCAGTATATATGTTCATTGATAAACATCAAAATTAATCATCACCAATTTATTTTATCCTTGAAATTAATTTTAAATTGCTTAATAAACATTCATCTTTCAAAATGATAAATAAAAATCCAAAGTTTATTTATTGAATTCAAAGGAGTACAGAACACTATAGCATTCCATATATAAATATATTGCTTTAGAAAGCTGACTTTTTTGGTGAAGGCTTACATGGGTACCTCCTTGTTCACCACACCGAAGGGAGACGAGCTGCTTGCTTCGTCAAAGACAGTATTTCTATTTCCTTGTCCTTCTTTCCGGACCTTATCCTCCACAACCCTCTTGCTAGTCGCCATTTCTGCCTTCCCACCTGCAGCCTTCTGTCTCCTCACATACACCTTCAATGGAACCTTGCTTTTAGTGCCCACAGGCGATATTGTCAGTCCACTGCCACGTGAATGAACCTCCTGAAGATTTTCAGTACCCACAGGCGATATTGTCAGTCCATTGCCACGCGAATGAATCTGGTGAAGATTCTTCTTCTTGTTTTTGGCTGCTAGCCTTCTCTTCCTTTGTTCCTTGTTTTCGACTCTGTAGTGTGTTAGCATATGAGCCGCGAAAGTTTGTGAAGTTTCGCATATTTTCTTGCATCTAGGGCAAATGTATGGCCCGTATTTCTGATGAGGAAGGCTATGAGTTACTCCATCATTAAGCCCCATTTCTTCTTCATCCTCAGAACTTGTGCTGCTTTGGTTGTTAGGGATGTCTCTCGCTTCGTCCCTTGGATTTATTCTCACCTGATCAATATCAAGTTGGCTGGTTTCAAGATTATGGTTCTGGCCAAGATTTAGGTTAGGGTTTTGAGCCCTAGATATTCCAGGTGGTGCATAGACACTCAAAGGTTCAGGATTCAAAACAACTCCGTCATTGTTTCCATGACTATGATTAAGATGATCAAGGTTCATAAAATTGATCATTTGTCGGTTTGGGGGGCTATATGGACGATAAGCATTGTGTTGATTCACTTCATTGGACATGGTTAGGTTGTGGTTTTGGAAATTGGGTTGGCCTTGAATGCGAAAACCATCATTTGGATTCAGGCTTTGGAGATGGATGTTGTTGTGATTTGGAGTAAAAAGAAGCTCCCTAGGTGAGGCCGGGGGAAGAAACTGGGTATACGTAGTTCTTGGAATTTCAGTAACAGTATAGTCACTTGTTGGGTGAAGGGGAAGACCTTCAATTTGATTCTGTTCAGTTGGGAGGTATTCAATGATAGTATGAATCCTTACACTCAACGAAGAAACATGAGTTCTCCTTACTTCACTCAACCTTTGGCCCAGTGCAATTTGGCCAAGACCAGCTCTTTGAGGGACAAAAAGGTTGTTTGGTTGGACACCAGTGATTGGAACAAGGCTGTGTGGGATGATTCTGCCTTGCCCATTCACATGATCTCGAGCTAAATTGGAGTTGAGGGAGAGAACAAGACTGTTCTCATGAACGATGGAACTGCTTGAAACATTGAAGTTGTTGTTCGCCATAAGGGGAGGGCTGAGAAAGCTATGTGAGGGCAATGAAATTCAAGAAGAAGATTACAAGGAGTGATCGAAAGGCTCAATTTGCGAGGTGCATTAGGCTCATCAAACTATAAGTCCATTATATAGGAAAATATATGTTATCTTTCAAGAACCAAACACTGGTAAGTCGTACGTGCCACGAGTATGCCGATCTATACGAACTTCAGATTCGTCTAAAGCAAAATGACTAAAAATTAGTCATCAAATAAGGAAGAATATCTAGCCATTTCGAAATAGATGGCAAAACATTTATTGCAAAACGAAAAACTATTTAATGCTTTGAGGTATTGCTGGATTTTGTGAGATATATATATATCCTTTTGTGAGATATATACTGTGTATCCTTTTGTGACCAAGAACTTAATGTGTAACTCTCAAAATGAAGGAAAGGATTGTTTTATTACATGAGAAATCACCAAACTAATTACATCAATCTATCAATCAGTTATTATTAATTTTTTATCTGGAGCAAATATTTATTTATGATTTTTTTCCTATTTAAAAAATGAATATAAAAATTTAAAATCATAGTAGCTGCAACTAAATTATAAAGTTAGTTGTAAAGGTTATTTCATATTAAAGCACCATTTGTTTTTGTGTATGAGTGCTTTTTAAAAATGTATTTAGCTTGAAAAATATCAAATTGATATTTTTAGAGTTTTTCAATGATTTTGATATATTATTATAAAAAAATAAAATAAAAATTATTTAATATATTTTTAAGTGAAAAACACTTTGCATAACAATATCAAACTCTTATTGAGGTGGACATTTTAATCATATAGGGTTCTTCATTTCAAAAATAATGAAAATTCATAATAATTAGAGTTTGTCAGCTATATATATATTAATTTAGTTAAATGCCATTATTTTTAATCAAATATGAGTAGGAACATCTATGACTAAGGTGCATGCTAAGACATAATTGAAATTTAAATATAATCTTTATTATAAAATCTAATTTAGATCACAAGTGAACATTTTAATTATGGTATTTTATTTTCCAAAATACATGTATAAAAATTCATATCATTACGCCAAGAACCGTTAATAACTATAATTTGCATATGATAACTTATAACTAAAAATTAAACTTATAACGGTGATAGAACATTAACTTAAAACAGACTTTTAAACTTATACATAATTGTTATTCATGCGCGTCAATTTCATAACTAAAATTTAAATTTAAACTGATAACTGTCAAAGCTGTTAACTTAATAGATATTTAAATTTGTAAATAACTGTTATTAATGTGCGCCAACTTCATAACTAAAATCTAAATTTCTAACGGTCAGAACTGTTAACTTAAAACGTAAGTTTGAATTTATACACAAATATTATTCATGTGAGCCAATCTCATAACTAGAATTTAAATTTATAAATGAAATCATGAAAAAAAATACTTAAACATAAAAAGAATTTAATGTAACTCTCTTAATAGTTAGAAACATTAACTTAAAATAAAATTTTTGATTTTATACATAATCATTATTTATGCGCACTAATTTCATTACCATTATTCATATTCGTGCGTGCTAATTTCATAACAAAAATTTAAATTTGTAAATGAAATCATAAAAAAAACTTTAGCATGAAAAGAATTTAATGTAACTCTCTTGTAATAGTCAGAAACATTAACTCAATACAAAATTTTTGAATTTGTATAGAACCGTAATTTATGTGCGCTAATTTCATAAATGTTAATTCAATTTAAATTTATAAATGAAACAATAAAAAAAGCATAATTAGACATAAAAGGATTCCTTGTAAAATATAAATTATAATATGAAACATGAAATTATTGTTCAAAACAAAAAGCTCATGATATTGCTATTCAAAAACAATATTTGGAAAATGAAAGTTTTAAGAAGTTAAGAATATGTTTTCCTTGTTTCCCCACCCGTAAAACCAATATCCCTACATAGAATTTCACCTTCTCAAACTGAAGTCTACTAAGAGAGTTTTTGAATAACAAGAACAAGAAACTTGGAACGGAAAAAAATGAATCAAAATGAGAAAATAAAGAAATCAAATAGCATTTGTACATTGAAAAGTGATGGTAATATTTGGTGGTAAGTATTTTTATGGAGTTTTCATTAGTGATTGTTGTGGTGACTATGGTGATGTAACGGTAAATTAAAATAGACAGTGATGGTATAATTACTAATAATTAATTATATCCACCAACAATTCTAATATCTTGTTTTGATTTTTGATTTTGATTTTTGCCTTGTCAAGAATGATAAAATATTAATTTTTTCTCATTGTCATTTTTCTATTTCTATTTTTTTAATTAACGTAAAGATATAATGGACAGGGCCACTTATATATATAATTAACCTATTAATATAAAATTTTGAATTTATGCATACTTAATAACTAAAATTTAAATTAATTATAAATGCAATTAAAAAAACATAATTAAACATAAAAAAGATACATTACAAAATCCAAATTCAAAAAATTAAACATAAAGTTCACTACATTATTATTAATATAACAACTAAGTAAAGAAAATTAAAAAGGGTGGCGGCCTCAATCATTTTAATCTTTAATAAAATTTAATCATAAAAAAGCCACACTATATATAATCTCCGATCCCACTGGATCTCCACTTCTATCAGAGCCTCCTCACCACCATTTGCAGTTGCTTGTTGGCTCGGCCCAGCCTGACCTGGTTGGCCAGGAGCCACGGTTCTTTGTCTGCCCCGTCTTCCAACTCCTTGACCGTAAAGATTTTCAGGCATAACTGTTAACCCATCTGGTGATTGAACGAGCTAGCTGGAGAGACCTCTTCTTATTTCTTGCTGCAACTCTTCTCCTTCTCCGTGACATACTTTCTGTTATGTAGTGACTTGAGGAGTGCGACGCATACAAATGTCTACTATGTAGGAGGGACCGATCCTGGTGGCGGATGAATACCGAGTCATTAAGGTCAGGGGGACCCGCATGCCCGACCAATAGGTTTGGCTTTGGGCTTGAAGAGACAACCTGTGTGGTTTTCACCACTTCTGTTACTGTCACTGCATTTGACGCAATAGATTTATTCTTGGCTTTAGTACCGACTTCTCTCAAGCTAAGGTGGCTGCGAGGGTTGTGATGAGTAGAGGAATTCATCTTTTAAAGAAGGTGGTCCTTGTGGTGAACCACAATGGAGGAATCAACAAAGGCTCTAACTTAAGAGCTCCCTGTTCAGTTCGATTCGATTCTTGGGTGGATCCAGAGCCATGAGGTGGGGTCCGTGGGGAGACTGCGGAGCTTGGACTGTTGGAAGAAAAATAGGTGTGATAGAAAATAATAATAATAAAAAAACTATAACAAAGTAAAAAACTCTAGAATAAAAGGAAGATTAAGAGAAAAATATATTTTTATTAAGTGTTTTTCTCTGAGTTTTTTTAGTTATTCTCTATTTTTTTTATACTGTTAAATAATATTAAATTACAAACCATTTTATAAACACAAAATCCTAAATAATTAAGAATTATACTAATAAAAAAAAATCCTAATTTAAATAGGAATTATATTATACCGATTGACCATTTCTCAATTAATCAATTAATTTATTTAATTCAATTGATTATTTAATCTTAAATGGTTAATATATTCCCAACGGTCAATCGGTTGAACTAATTTCTAAAAATTAATTTACTTTTAACTTGAACGAAACCTAGAACTGTTGACATTATTTGCCATCATTGCCGTCTGGGAGGAGGAGGGATTGGGATTGAAAGGAGAGAGTTGTTAAGATGCTTTTGAGAATCTCTCTCTCTCTCTCTCTCTCTCTCTCTCTCTCTCTCTCTCTCTCTCTCTCTCTCTCTCTCTCTCTCTATATATATATATATATATATATATATATATATATATATATATATATATATTAAGTGCAGTGAATGGTAAATTTAGAGTTAGAGACAAGGCTAGGGAGAGTTTGTTTTTCCCTCTGAAAAAGTACAAAAAGAAATCATTATTACATGAGAAAAACGAATCCAGTCTCGCTAAGCAGATGCGAAAGCTTAACTAAATATTTGAATTACTTGCTATGAATTAAAAATTAACTAAATATTTGCTAATTGAATTACCTGCTTTGAATAAAAAAAAAAACTAATGCCACAAATATATTCAAACTTCCTTTTAATTATGTTTGAAGGATAATTAATTTTTAGTAAACCGAAGGTTATTAATTGGAAAATTGTTTTCTTTTTGCTTATCAATCACACCACACAAGCATGTTAGTTTGACACTGTGATAGTTTTATAAAAGAAATCTAATTAAGTTGAGTTGATGAAAATTAGAAAAGAAAAGTTCCGTTAAATAGGATTTTATTTATTTATTTTTAATTTCATGTAACAAATTAACATTGCTAGGTCGTGCCACGTACGAGTATATATGCCATCATATATATAATGCTATACAAACTTCAGATTCGTCTATGCAAAATGACTAAAGGGGAAGGATATCTTACCATCTTGGAATAGATGGTAAATTAAGGAGTTATTGCAAAACGTAAAACTATTTAATTGTTTGAGGTGTAGCTAGCTGGAGTTAGTTAGTTTAGTGTATCCTTTTGTGGCCAAGAACATCTTATGTATCTCTCAAAAGAATTGTTTCAATGTGAAATCACCAAACTAACACACACCAATCAATCGTTTTAATATTAATGTCCAATATGAATATCTATATATATATATTATGAATTAAGAAATTAAGTTGTTAGTATATACGATAAAAATTGACGATTCTATATATGTGTGTGTATATATATTAAATATACAAGTTGTTTGTACGTAGAATTGAAATTGGTGATTTGAGCATTCTCTATATAAATAAATTCATTATTTCCAACAATTTTCCCTTTCAAGGCCTTCCATCACCTGACAGACAGACATGTAGCTCATCATCTCTTCCCTACTATTCCTATTATCATGCCATGGAGGCTCCTAAAGCAATCGAGCCAATACTGGGTGAGTAATTCTACCAGTTAATTTGATGGTTAAACAATTTACAAAGCCATATGGAGGGAGGTAAAAGAATGCCTGTATGTTGAGCCAGACGACGGAGCCCCCGAAAAAGGAGTGTTCTGGTACCGGAACAAGTTTTGATGCTGCTGCGCATAAAATCTAGCTAGCCTTTTTGGATAAGAAAGGGATTAGTCTGTGATGGTCCGGAGTCTTTAAGTGGTCGGAAATGAGAGATTTGACGAGAGAGAGAGAGAGAATTGCTGTCTGAAAAGAGAGAGAATATGTGAGATCGGCTGGAGTGCGGATGTTAGCATGGTAAATTGATGTACCTTATGCTTGGGAATTGCTAGATTACTGATGAACTGATCCTTCAGCTGCGGTTGGCTTGATCTAAAAGTTGATCGAATGGTTCTGATAAACCGATCTTTGTTGCAGTGTGGTGAGATATACCAATAGCTTGGTACGTCGGGTTCTGTGACACGACATAATCATAGAGAAGATTATTGTAAGGGCTGAGATGGATTTGAGTTTTAATTCAGTGTGGTAAACCCTATTAATTTATATCAAATCAAAGGTTTAGAACTAAATACTAGATCAAATAGTTAGGATATTTTTGGTATTTTTTTAAATTATTTTTAAAAAAATTAATAGGAGTGTGCAAAAAAACTGATAAACCGAATAAACCGAGAAAATCGATAAAAAATTAACCAGAAAAACCGAACCGAAAAAAAAACCGATTAAACCGATTAGAATATTTAGAAAAAACCCTGGTTCGGTTCGGTTTTTTAATGCAAAAACCGGTTAACCCGAACCGAACCGAACCGGTTCAAAAAAAATCCCTAACCAGTAAGCACCACTTCTACTGGTATAAATAGAAACTTTACCCCCCTCTCGCCTAACCCTAACAAACTGCCAAAGCAAAAGCATCCGCCGCCCACTTTCCTTCTCTGCTAACCCCATCTCCAACATTGCAAATATATAATATAAATATTAACACTCCCAGCCCTAGAAGAGCCCAGGAGAGAAGAATACAGGCAAATCAAATATTTAAATTTAGATGACCACTCTCAATTTCATTAACCTTGGCAAAATCTCAAAATCAATGGAGGATCCAAGCTCTAGACAGCCCTCCCTTTCCAATGACCTGTATGTTTCAAGTTTCATCTACCTTTTTCTTTTGCTTATGTTGTAATTGTTAGTTTGTTTATAAATAAACAGAAAAACCCATAACTTTTGTAATATATGAGGTTTTTTGTTTTTTGAAGAATGATTGTTGTTACTTGTTAGGTTTATTCTTATGAGCTTATTTGCCTTGACTTTGTTTTGAAAGAATCAGGAATGGATTCGTTGCACTATATGCTCGTTGAGTTTTTGGTTACTGGGTTTTGGTTTAGTGTCTTCACTGTGCGGTAACCAAACTTGTTTATGTGTAAATAATTATAGGAAAAGTGATAAGAAAGATTTTTCGACTGTGATTTTAGAGAGAAAGAAGTCTGTAGATCGTCTTATTGTTGACGAGGCGATCAATGATAATAACTCTGTGGTTGCTATGTATCCTGCTAAAATGGAGAAGCTTCAGTTTTTTCGTGGTGACGCTATGCTAATAAAGCCAAAAAAATGCATATAGGTTTTTCTGGTTTTTTGGATAAAAAACCGGACCGAAACCGGCCGGTTTGGACCGGTTTAGGTTCGGTTTCGGGTCTCTTTTTTTTTCGGTTTGGTTGTATTTTTTAGGTAAAAACCGAACCGAACCGAAAATAGTCACCCCTAAAAATTAATATCTTACTTGAACTAAGAAAAACTAAAAAAAACATCAATAGTAATAATTTTAGTATTTTGTTTTCCTTCTCTTTCTTTGAATTTTCTTTGGCTTTTATAGACAATGTTGAGGGTACACGAAAAAATTTATAATCAGGAGACACGGCTCTGTCACGAAGAAAAAATTTCAATCCCTCAACTGCACCAACTATTGTAATAAAAATTTCGGCATTGATTCTCCCGTGTAACTCAATTATTCATATTATAGGGAGGTTTATTTTGTATAAATGTTCTATTGGAATTTTATAAATTTTAGATTCACTGAAAATTTATATGATCGTTAATTTTAGTACCTCTAAAATTATTTAAGGTATATACAAATTTCCCAAAACACTCATATTAATAATAATAATAAAAAAAAAATCTGGATCATTGATTTTGTTTTATTATGTATAATAATAAATATTTATATGGATAAAACCAAAAACTCAAATTAGTATTAGAAAAAAATGAGTTTCAACAGCTAAAAATTAATTTGAAACACCAAAAAATATTTTTTGACCGGTATCAACTCAGTGGACCGGGTTTTGACCGAAAATAATAGTTTTAACCTGAAATAGCTTGAAAGCTCAATTTTGATCCTGATCAACATAGTTTGACCCGTATTAACCCGGCGGACTTGGTTTTGACTGAAAATGACGGTTTTAACCCGAAATGACCTAAAATTTATTTTTTATCCCGGTCGACATGGTTTGACTCGTCTAGACTCGGTTTTGACCGAAAATAACGGTTTTGACTTGAAATGGCCTGAAGGTTATTTTTTACCCTGGTTGATATGATTTGACTTATATTGACCAAATGGGCTTGTTTTATCTTGGAAAAAGGATGTCGAGAAAAATATATTTTTAAATTTAATTTTATGAATAAAAATAAAAATAAAATAACATTCAAAATTTTTTTAGAGAATCCAAAATTAAGTTATTACACGGCTCATTATTATCATTAAGACATTCATTAATTTCCTTCATCCTTGAAGAATCAGCACTTGATAATTATAATGGACTCCTCTGAGTCGAACCTGGTGATAAGCCTCCAAATCCTGCAGCAAATCTTGACTCGAGAAACTGGCCGCTCAGAGTTGCTTCAATCTTGTTTTCTGTTTAAAAAAGCAGGCTAATTCGTGTTTTTTTAAAAAATAATTTATTTTATTAAAAATTTATTTTTTTTATAATTTTTAAATCGTTTTTATATATATACTGGTCTTAAAAATAATTTTTAAAAATATAAAAAATATTATTTTAACTTATTTAGACATGAAAAATACTTTGAAAAGTAATCGCAACCACACTCCCAAATATACGTTCCATCGAAAGCATTTCCCTTTGAAAAAGATGGTTTGCATATAAAAACCCAGTTTATTTTTATATTTTAAAAATATTTTTGAAAAAATTTAAAATTTTTTTATTTTTTTCTTTGCTTTAAATTAATATTTTTTTGGTGTTTTCATATTATTTTGATACGCTAATATCAAAAATAATTTTTAAAAAATATTATTTTAATATATTTTTAAATAAAAAATATTTTAAAACATAATCACAACCACATTATCAAACACAACCGAAACCTTTATCCTTGTCATCGGACTTTGTTGGGCTATTGGCGATAAAGACCTTGAGAAGGCCATAAAAATGGCTTGACAAGGTGTTGAACTTTGTTGGGCATGTTCCAGGATACCTGAAAATTGTGTTGGTTGATATCTGGCATGAATTGTTCAACTAGAATAGGAGAAAGGTGGATTCAAAGGGCCAACAAAAGCGACAATTGTTTTTTTTTAGTTACAAAAGGGACAGCCTACTGAAAAATTATCAATTAAATTCCTTCTTGTAAGGAAATCCTAGGTGCTTACCCTACCATGCAATAACAGCGAAGATAATACTTCAATTTTTTGGTGGTACTATTCTTTTTATATAAAAAAAAAAGAGAGAGAAAGAAGATATACCTGGACAAAGAATTCTGTACAAAAGGGAATTGGTACATAACTTTGACCGAGTAATTCCCTCTTCTCTCAATATACCAAACTTTAATTTTGTCTTGTAATTCAACTCCTTCTTTGATGTTGATTATCATAGTTGCATGTAGCAAATTGTGTTAGTGATATTTGGAGGTTTTGGAGCAAACGAAGTTGATTTCAACTATCATTTTTGCGTGTGTTTGTAGTTCAAGTTGCCTTTAATGTTGTAAAAGACAACGTATATGCGTGTGGATGTGCTGCAGCCACAATGGAAAATATATTGAATTGTTGCCTATTTTTTGGAAATTTAAATGAGTTTTTGAGCTGAGAGGTTTATATCTTTGAAAAATTAAATATCTTTATGTATAGTTATGAGTAATTCACGTCAAAGAATTTAGTACCCAAGTTACCATTTTCAAATTCATTTTTTATTTTATTTGTGACAGAAGAGATTGGAAAATTTAATTAAAAATGAAAGTACTAATGACCTGTTTGTTGTTACTTTGATTGAATATCAAATGACAGCTTTGTTTTTATGCAATGAGAAATTAATAAAATACACGGTGGAATCTCTGTTTTGATTTGATGAACAAATTTTTTTTTTTTTAGTTTAATGTAGGTGTTCGGGCCAGCTTGCACGCACCTCGACTAATATTTTTAAACTTTAACGAATGAGAGGGTCATTCAGTATACTCCTATATTTTTGATATCATAAATGATTTAATTTCATTTTCAGTTCTTTTTGTATACCATAGAATTAATTGTATTTGTTTTGTGATGATATTTATTGAAATCTTTTACCCTTGAGATCTTTTCAAAGATACACAAAGCTTCTAATTTATTTTTTTTGTTCAAACTTTGTTATTTTACTTGCTTACTCTTTTACAGTCAAGCTTCTAATGAACAGTGCAGAAGAAGAAAAGCAGCTAACTCTCCACAAAAAACAGCTCTAGCGTGCTTTGTCTTGCCCTGCGTTACAAACACAGATTTCAATGGGTTCCATAAATAATAAATAATATTTTTTGTATTACCAAAAATGTTGAGCATGTGTTTTAAACAAAACGTATAAACACATACACGACCTCCTAAATAAACGGAGTTAAGTAGCCATGGAAGGGCATACGCTGGATATATTTTTTGCAGCTCGTGCTAAAACTCACCTCCTTTAACAGCATGCGAAAGTTCTTCCTTTCCCCACTTGTCAAGGTTTCATGAGTTTATAATTGGCAAGGCTGCCGCGGGCAATCCAGCTAGTCTTAAAATCAATTTCCAACTCTAAAGTCAAAGTATGCATTCAAATTTCTGGGCACTTCCCTTAACTACGTAGCAAAGAGTAGAATAACCAGCTAATAGTCTATGACAAGCACATCTCCATACCTATACAAGCAGCCATACTTGGGCTTGTGGTTCTCAACGACTATTCCTTTATTGTACCATCTTTCAAAGCCTACAAACTAGAAAATAAACTCGAGCTGAATCTAAAGCACTATAATTCGACAATAAACAAAATAAAAAAGACACTAGTAGACAACAATATTATAAAATGACAGATAAAGGAGCTTCCTCAGCTTGTAATAGACAGTCCCGTATTGCATAAAGAAAATAAATTATTTTAAGTAATTAATTTACCTTCAAATATATCCATTAACAATATTAAAATCAGTTTCCTGCGTTGAAGTCAAATCATGCATTCAAATCACGTAGCCAAAAGTAGGATAACCAGCTATATACATGTATATAGCTAATAGTCTATAACAACCACATCTCCACGCCTATAAAATCAGCAATTTTTGGGCTTGTAGTTCTCAACAAATTAAACTCTCTCGTCTATTAACTTCTTCATTCAGATCATCATCACCCTTCGTTCTTTCTTTATCTAGTTTCAATCACTTCTAGCTAATTCAGTTTTCATTAATGGAAAATGAGCCTAAGCTGCTATGGTGGATCTTCTTCACCATTCCATTGCTGATCTCATCAAACTTGCAGAATTGTGCTTATGGAGAACCTCAAGTGCCATGTTACTTTGTTTTTGGGGACTCACTCTTTGATAATGGGAACAACAACAATCTTTCGACGTTGGCAAAAGCCAATTATACTCCTTATGGGATTGACTTTAGCGAAGGGCCTACCGGGAGGTTTAGCAATGGCAACAATACAGCCGATGTCATTGGTCTCCTTCTTCCTCCCTCTCTGATTACTTAAATGAGTATATATTTTGATTTCTTTTTAATCCTAATACTAACTATAATTATTTCTCTTTTCACTAATAATTTACCTGTTAATATTTGAAACATCAAAAATTCTTAGTAATTAACGCTTTTACATCTTTGATAATAATAATAATT
The DNA here is from genome assembly GCA_007827005.2 of Populus simonii. Lineage (NCBI taxonomy): Eukaryota > Viridiplantae > Streptophyta > Magnoliopsida > Malpighiales > Salicaceae > Populus > Populus simonii. The sequence goes on along the minus strand of CM017466.2, from coordinate 22,341,222 downwards.
ATATTTTTTAGATAGCTTGTTATCCACACATACCTTAAAATTGGTTCTGAAACCTAGAATGACTTGCTAGTTCGACTCGTTAGCATGTTGACACAGGGGCTCGATTAATTGTGTAGCTTACCCATATGAGCAAGGTTGTTAAAATCATGAGTTGACTCTTAAAATCTTATGATTTTACGAGTCAACATGTATATAACGTGTCAAATCGGGTTAAAACTCGAAATCGGTCAAACTCGGTCAAAATCGGTCCGATTTTAACCGAGTTTGACCAAGTTTGACCGATTTCGAGTTTTAACCCGCAAAAGTTAAAAAATTTACTGCCTCCCTATCCGAGTCTTCTGACACTTTATTACATAGTCCTCACTCCCTAATCTCCCTTTTTCCGGTTGCCCAAATCTCAAATTTTCAATCTTAGTAGACTAACACCAGCATTAGAGGATCTTGGGTATGGAAAAACCTTATACTGTATTTTAGGCCAGGAAGGCATGATCGAAGGATCGAAACCATAGGAAGACAGAGGTAGATGGTGAGAAATCAAAGGAGTAAAATAAGAGATAGGAATACTTATACAGAGAGAAATATTGTATTTTAGACTAACCATTTATTAACTACAAAGAGAGACAACAAAGACTCGGAGAGAACTTGAAATACATGTCTTGCTTGGTGGGATATTTGAACATTATTTATAGGACTTGTTACCAACATAAAAAAGATGGAAGGTGAGGTGACATGAGATTAAATTGATGTCATTTTGTATGTTTTTATTCTCGTTGTCGCGGGTTCACTGTATTGGTCTCTGTTAATTTTTTTTTGAAGTTGGTGATATACCTTAGAATGTTGTATCATCTCACTAGTTGTCTGCAGTGTGTTTCAAGACCTGTCCTCTAGAAAATGTCCTGAAACTCTATCAATAAAACATAGTTGTTCAATCTTATTTTTTTTCTTTTTGTATTTTTAAGTTATTTAAACCATGTATGAATTTTTATTTGAATTCTGTATTTTAAAGTGTTTGGACATTTGTATTGTTTATTTCACTTTTATTTTAATTGTGTTATATTATTATTTACTACTTGATTGAAATTGTCAGTATATAATTAGTTAAAATATTTTCTTTGTGATTTTATAATTTTACGATTCGAGTTTATAATTCGAGTTTATATTGTATATTTTATGTCATGTTAAAAAAATATTTTTAAGAATCTTTCACACGAGAGACAACCTAGCTAGTTAATGGGTTTGCACCAATTCGGTGAATTAATTTTAGCAGTAAGCAGCAGAAGAGAGCCAATTTGTGATAGAGAGAGAGAGAGAGAGAGTGAGGATATGGAATTTGTTCTCCTTTAAATTGTGGTGTCTCTCTCTCCTATCCAATAATATTGATTTATGTGTTCCGTGCACGTATGGAAGTCAGTCGTCAAACCATATTAAATTTGCTGTGATCAGTCTCCGGGCAAAAATTAATGGTCCTAAAAAGTGATATCGAAAGTTTTGGAGTTATTAACAAAGTTTTCATTTTATTTTTTTTAATATTTTTTTTTTATCTAAAGCGATATTATTTTAAATAAAAATAAATAATAAATTCAAATTAACTGCTAATCTGTAAATTGACCGGTCTAAATTTCAAAACTATATTTTAAATTAATAATAATTTAGATATTTGAATTGATTAATATCTATACCATGTTGCATAGCATAATTATCATACTAACCCATCGATACTATTTTGTTACAGCTAAGCTTTTGGGATTTGACGACTATATTCCAACCTTCAATGAAGCGAAAGCTACAAAAAATATATTAAGAGGTGTAAATTATGCATCTGGATCAGCTGGGATTCGCAATGAAAGTGGACGATTAGCAGTGGTAACTACATTTGTTCATACTAGCCAAGCACAAAGATAATACTAATTTTCATAATTTTTGTGATAATATTTCTATTTTTTTTTTTTTTGGTATTTAGGGTGATGTGATATCCCTGGATGAGCAGTTACAAAATCACCGCATCATAATTTCACTCATCACTGAAGCACTGGGAAATAAAGATTCAGCCATGAAGCACCTAAACAAGTGCATTTATACCATTGACATGGGCAACAATGACTACACAATGAATTACTTCCTTCCCCAATTATATAACACTAGCAGGCAATTCAATGTTCACCAATACGCTACAGTGCTCATTCAACAATATTCTCAGCAATTAAAGGTAATTGTTAGCCATCTAGGTGTAACCACTTCCAATTTCCGACATGTAAATATTTATTTCATCTGATGTATGGTTTATATATATGCTGCAGAGCTTATACGATCTTGGAGCAAGGAAGGTGGCTGTTGCGGGACTAATTCAAAATGGTTGCTCGCCCAATGCACTGGCAACATATGGTACGAATGGCTCTTCATGTGTAGAGGTGATCAACAACGCAGTACAAATCTTCAATAGCAAGCTTATACCATTAGTTACAAACCTTAACGCCAATCTTCCTGGAGCTAAATTTACTTACATAAATTTTTACCAGATTGATGCCGAATCAACTCGAGGTAAACTCTCATTTTCTTTATTAACACCATGCCATTTAGTGTAATCAAGATTTATTATCTTGTTGGTTCTATATATATATATGATTTATTATAATCTTATGGATAATATTATATGCAGCTTTCAGGTTCACCAGAGTTGCTTGTTGCAACTTAACCAGTACAGGATTATGTGATCCTTCTACAATTCCATGCCCTGATAGGTCTGAGTATGCATTCTATGATTCGGCACATCCTACAGAGGCTAGAGCTTTGATCTTGGGAAGGAGAGCATACAGGGCTCAGTCATTGACTGATGCATTTCCTGTTGATATCAGTCTGCTGGCTCAGCTTTAATGGAAGATAATATGCAAATATTATGTGAAAATTAATAAATTTTTCCCACAATGTTGTGAGAATAAAGGGAGATGTATTGGTAATATTCTCAAGTTCATAATGTAGATTGTGATTTTAGAATCGTTCGAGGATAAGACTTGATTTCGAGTAAACTGATCTCAGAATACCCTATTGAATAAAAAATTATTTATTTTTTGGTGTAATACTAAAAGAAATCATCAATAAAGATATCAAGAACACATAAGATTTTTCAGAACCGATAATGGTTTCCAAGCAACCTTGGCAGGGTGTCCATTGGGACTTGGCAGGGATGAATCTGAAGGTCCAGGGGCAAAGTTAAAAAATTCAAATTACCCTTTGTTCTTATAAAGTTTTCTAATGAAAGGAGGGTGTCAAATGGTTCTTATAAGAAAAAAAAATATTTTTAAAATTAAAATTTCTTTATATAAAAGATTAAAAAAAATTAGGAAAGCTCTTTGAAATTTAAATGTATAATAAGAAAAAATAATCATCATTTAACAAAGTTTTTCTAAACAAAATGAAAGAGAAAATAAATAGTAGTCTAAATATAAAAAATAAAAATAAAAACCATATAAAAAATCATTAATTTTTTAAAAAAATTAAACAAAAAAAAGAGTAAAATCAGGCACGTTAGTAAGCCTAGCAAGTCAGGCCAGCTTCTCTGGTCTATTTTGTTACGCAGGTCAACGTGACTGGCCTTATTGTAACAGAGTGCCCAACTTGATTTCTTTTAAAATTTGACAGCCCAATCCAATGAACATCTTATCAAGACCCCTGTTATTATTTTGAAGATCCAAATTAATTAATCTCAAGACTTGCTCAGCCTCTCTTTCGTTCTTTTTTTTTTTAACTGGTTCACGTGGGCATGCATTTATTCCGGGGACAAATATGTTTGAGGGAAGAAAGGAAATCAATTACAGTGACTGGTTCTACAGCAATCACGACAGTAACTGACGTAGCGGAAGGCTATTAATGAAAAAGGATCACCGTCCCTTTTCTGTGTTTTGTTCGAGTCCACGAACAGGAAATAAAAAAACACTCGAATCCACGAGTAAAAGATTAATGTTTCTGAATGACAATTTTTATTCCATCAAATCAAAAGTGTCTTTCAACGAGAAGGGCAGCTTATATTTATAAGCTGCCAATCCTAATCCTAATAAGAAAAGTACTTACAAAATTAAATAGCGAAATAGTTGAAGTCCTACTTTAAAGACGTAATTCAAGGTTCTGAATTCTAAGCAAATAATATTAGTCTGCAGGGAATCTTCAATAGGGGGAATCCATGTGAAATAAGGAAAAGAGCATCAGAGGAGAACACGTTGCTTGCTCCTGTGTTATGTTTCCCTGCAGACTTAGGATTCCAGTTGGCCTGGAATTTCTTCATTAGGTTGTACTACATCAGTCTCCCCTGCTTGAAATGAACTCGCCCTCGAGTGAATCAGGTGAGAAGGGCATTCATCGGGAGGATGGTATTCAAAGATGTCCGCAACATTGAAGGTGGGAGATATGGTCATGTCTGCAGGGAGGTTCACCACATATGCATTATCGTTAATCTTCTGCAGAATCTGGAAAGGACCATGCTTCTTATCGTTCAGCTTGTTATACGTCCCTGCTGGCACCCGCCCTTTGCGTAGATACACCATCACGAGATCTCCTACTTGAAAATTTTTAGGTCGCCGCTTGCGGTCTGCTGCGGCCTTGTACCTGGCATTAGATTCTTCTAGGTTCGTCCGCACCTCCTCCTGAATTGCTTTGATCCTGTCCGCCATGTGTTCGGCTGCGATGCTCATACCAGGAAGTTTGGGCAGAGGTGCCAAGTCTAATGCATGCCGTGGAGGTTGGCAGTAGACAATTTGAAATGGAGTCTTTCCAGTGGACCTGTTTATCATGCTGTTATAGGCAAATTCAGCCTGTGCCAACGTTAGATCCCATTGTTTAGGCTTCTCACCAGATAGACAACGGATTAAATTGCCAAGAGTTCGGTTCACCACTTCCGTTTGACCATCACTTTGAGGGTGGCTTGTGCTGCTGAAGTTCAGAGACGTGTCAAATCGCCGCCATAAGGTTCTCCAGAAGTGGCTTAAAAATTTTGTGTCCCGATCAGAAGTGATAGATGTAGGGACTCCGTGTAGACGAACGATTTCTTTGAAGAACAAGTTAGCAACATGCACGGCATCAGAAGTTTTCTTGCATGCGATAAAATGAGCCATTTTAGAGTATCTATCCACTACTACAAAAACAAAATCAACACCACGCTGGGTTCTTGGGAGTCCCAGGATGAAGTCCATTGATAGATCTTCCCACGGGGCTGCTGGAATGGGTAATGGCATGTACAGACCCGTATTCTGTGAATGCCCTTTGGCTGCTTGGCATGTAGGGCAGCGTTTGACATGGCTACCGATGTCTCTCTTCAGTTGGGGCCAGTAATATCTTTCTTCTGCTAGGGCCACGGTTTTATCACGTCCCAAGTGACCACCCAAGCCGCCGCCATGCAATTCGTAGATCACTTGTTCACGTAATGAACTCCTAGGAATACACAGCTGGTTGCCCCGAAATAAATATCCTTCTTGAATATGCATTCCGTTATGAGGAAGCCCCTGCAAACATTGTGCCCAGCTGTTTCCAAAGTCTTCATCTTCTGCATACAGTTCTTTAAGATAGTCAAAACCGATAATTTCAGCCCGCATGGTTAGAAGTAGTGCGACTCTTCGGCTCAGAGCATCAGCTACTTTATTAAGTTGCCCGGCCTTATGTTTCAAGGCAAACGTGAACCGTTGTATGAAAGATACCCAGCGTGCATGCATTCGATTCACACTATTCTGGCTGTTGATGAACTGTAGAGCATGATGATCGCTGAAGAGGATGAACTCTCTCTGCACTAGGTAGTGCTCCCACACCTTTAAGGCCCAAAACACAGCATACAATTCAAGTTCATATGTGGACCATTTCTGGCGAGTTACACTGAGTTTTTCGCTATAGAATGCAATGGGTCTGCCTTCCTGTGATAGGACAGCACCAATGCCTATAATAGACGCATCACACTCCACTTCAAATAATTTATCAAAATCTGGCAGTGCTAAAACTGGAGCAGAAGACAACTTTTCTTTAATAAGTGCGAAGCTTTGTTCTGCTTCGGTTCCCCAATGGAATTTTCCCTTTTTCATGCATTCAATGATTGGTGCGACGATCCGGCTAAAATTTCTGACAAACCGCCGGTAAAACGTTGCAAGTCCATGGAAGCTACGCACCTCGCTGACATTCTTTGGAGTGGGCCAATCCCGGATGGCCCGTATCTTTTCTTCATCGACTTTAATTCCATCAGTACTCACCACAAAACCCAAAAATAATAAACTGCTGGTCATGAATTTGCATTTCGTCAAGTTAACATACAACTTATTCTGCTGCAATACCGTCAATACTTTCCTTAAATGTTCAAAGTGGTCAGACTCACTTTGGCTGTAAATCAATATATCGTCAAAGTACACCACCACGAATTTGCCAGTGAAGGGTTTAAGTACCTGATTCATTAGTCGCATGAAGGTACTCGGGGCGTTGGTTAGGCCAAAGGGCATTACCAACCATTCGTATAAACCCTCCTTCGTTTTAAAAGCAGTTTTCCACTCATCCCCGGGTCGAATTCGAATCTGATGGTATCCACTCCTTAAGTCAATCTTCGAAAAGATTTTGGACCCTGACAGCATGTCTAGCATATCCTCCAGGCGAGGGATGGGAAATCGATACTTAACTGTGATTTTGTTAATGGCCCGGCTGTCTATGCACATGCGCCAACTGCCATCTTTCTTTGGTACTAGTAAGGCTGGCACTGCACAAGGGCTCATACTTTCCTGAACCAGCCCCTTTCTGATCAAATCTTCCACTTGTTCTTGCAGGATCTGATTTTCTTTTGGACTCATCCGATAGTGTGGTCGATTTGGGAGACTAGCCCCTGGAGTTAAATCGATCTGGTGTTGAATATCGCGCATGGGAGGTAACCCATCCGGGAGTTCTGACGGTATGATTTCCTGAAATTCTGCTAGTAGGGGCTGCAGTACCTGTGGGATGTTGGAAGGCTCAACCCCAATTCCTCCGCCAATTACTACTGCAAAAATCTCCCTTGACTCCTTGGCCTCCTCTATAAATTGGTTTCCATTTACCAACAACACTGGCTTCTCTTTAATCTTTGGTTTTACTGCAGAGAACTCCTCCCGTATGGAACCCAATACCACCTTCTGTCCTCCTGTCATGAAGACATACACATTATCACGTCCTTTATAGGTGGCATCCACGTCAAACTGCCATGGCCTGCCTAGAATCATATGGCAGGCATCCATCTCAACGACATCACAGGTAATTTCATCTAGATAATTCTTCCCGATGGAGAACTGAATGCGGCAGATTTCAGTAACTTTTGCTTCTGCTCCCTGCTTGATCCAACCGATTTTATACGGTGATGGATGTTTTTCTGTTTTTAATCCTAGCTTGGCCACCATGTTTTTAGATACTATGTTCTCACTACTGCCGCTGTCAATAATAACATCACATACTTTTCGGTTGACAGTACATCTGGTGCGAAATATGTTGTGGCGTTGTGACTGATCTGTTTGTTTTGGTGCCAGTAACAGTCTGCGTACTACAAGAGAACGTGACAGTAGTTCTCCATCATCCCCTCTGATAATTTCATTCTCTTCATAGGTGTAAGCTGTTTCATCCTCTTCTTCCTCTGCTGCCAGGTACGTTTCTTCCCCTGGTTCAATTAGATTTATTGTGCTGCGTCTTGGACACTGATTTGACCGATGCCCTGGTTGCCCGCATCTGTAGCACTTGTCTGAATTTGGTCGAGCATAAGGATTCCTTGGTGCCTCCGGAGGCACTATCCCTGTAGTCTTTGCTGGTGCTCCGCTACTACTTGGCCCTTTAATGGTACTGGATGGTGGGGGTTGATTCATGGGTGATTTCCCTTTGTCTGCTGCAGCACGGGTGGGATCAAAAGAATTCCTCATCACAATGTTTGCCCTTGACCTGTCTAGTTGTGCCTCTGCTTTTGTAGCCAGATTAATGGCTTCATTTAAGGAATAAATGGTCTGCATGGAAACACGATCTTGTATGGTCAAACGCAGCCCACCAACAAACCTACTGACTTGTTGTGCATCTGTTTCTAACAGGTTATTACGTGAGGATAATCTGTGGAATTCTTCGATATAGGCTTGCACCGTTCTGTTTCCTTGTCTACAATCCTGGTACTGTTGAAACAATATTTGTTCATAATCAGGTGGTAAGTACCTGGCTCGCAGAAGTCGCCTCATTTTTGCCCATGTCTGCACCATTCCTTTCCTCTGTCGCATCCGCGTGAGTTGCAGCTGCTCCCACCAGGCAGAGGCTCCTCCCATTAGTCGATAAGCAACTAACTTCACCTTTTTATCTTCAGGGATTTCCATGTAATCGAAGAACCTCTCCACTACTGCCAGCCAATCGAGAAACCCCTCAATTTGCAGCTGACCATTAAAACTGGGCAAATCCATTTTCATACGGAATGTTTGTGGTTCTCGCTCTCCCATATTGCGCAGTCCCTGTCGATTGTGTCGAAACATGTGTTCGACATATTCCTCATCATCACTTAGTTCATCCTCGTAGGCTAACTGCCTACGTGGAATTGGATGGCGTTCACGCGTTCTTTCTCTGTAATTCTCGCGACCTGCCTCACCTTGCTGCAGGTTGTTTCCTGTTGTCAGCCTAGCAAGAGTCGTTTGAATTGCTTGTAATGTTTGCTGTATTTCTCGCTGGAAAGCCCTGAATTCAGCTTGTGTGATCATGCCCTCTTCATGTTTGCCGTCATCAAGGGCTTCGTTTTCGTTTCGGGTGTTTGCCATCTGAACAAGTTAAACCTGCTCTGATACCACCTGACGTAGCGGAAGGCTATTAATGAAAAAGGATCACCGTCCCTTTTCTGTGTTTTGTTCGAGTCCACGAACAGGAAATAAAAAAACACTCGAATCCACGAGTAAAAGATTAATGTTTCTGAATGACAATTTTTATTCCATCAAATCAAAAGTGTCTTTCAACGAGAAGGGCAGCTTATATTTATAAGCTGCCAATCCTAATCCTAATAAGAAAAGTACTTACAAAATTAAATAGCGAAATAGTTGAAGTCCTACTTTAAAGACGTAATTCAAGGTTCTGAATTCTAAGCAAATAATATTAGTCTGCAGGGAATCTTCAATAGGGGGAATCCATGTGAAATAAGGAAAAGAGCATCAGAGGAGAACACGTTGCTTGCTCCTGTGTTATGTTTCCCTGCAGACTTAGGATTCCAGTTGGCCTGGAATTTCTTCATTAGGCTGTACTACATCAGTAACAAAAGAAATAAAACGGGATTAAGCCTCCGCAATTGTCCAAATTGCAGACAAATGTGTTTCATACTTTAATAACTGAAGGAAAAACTACAGATTCAAGCAAAATCTTTTATCACGTATTACACGAGAAGAAAAGGCATACAAAGGTCTCTGAACCTGATTTTGCAGAGCTACTTCTCTTCGAATGAGCAAGAATTGTAAGGAACAAATTAGGTGACTGCCTCTAACGCTTGCTGTCAAGGTCACTCTGCCATTATTACCTTCTGTCTTGAATAAAAAAGGAAAGACTGGGTTTAGCGTCTGCAAGGGTGGCTGACCAAGTGGTCACCTTTGGCTTCAAATCTGTGACTGATTCTGTAATTTAAACTTTGATTTCTTGCCCCAAGGATGTAGCTGAACTATTAGAGATCACGTTTCTCTTGTTTTGGCGCCGTCATGAGGATTGATTGGGATCAAAATTAAACCCCAATAATGCCTGAGAGTCAGCTTCCCCAGCATCCTTTCATGCCCAGAGTTTCTGCAGGTTTTAGGACAAAACGACACTGTTTCCTTTTGATCTTCATCAGCATGTTCTTCTTTCTTTCAAGTAAAATGCATCGTTTCACTTAGAGTGAAACGGCGTTGTTTTAGCTTCTCTAGCAGAAATAGATTTCTTCTTTGATCTAATTGTGCCAAACTTCATCATTGTCTCTCCATTCCGACGCTTTTTACTTCTTGGTTTCTGGTCCTTCAATTCTTTACTTTTGGTCAATTTCCACCCTTTTTTCCTTTAATTTCAATCAATTCACCCCCTGACTGAAATAGCATCTACCCTCTAGATTCTTCACTTTACTCATTTTGATCCTTGATCTTTCAATTCTTTATTTCTATGACAGATTAACTTCAAATTTCAATTTTTCCTCTCAATTAACCTCTTAATTAATTTTCTAATTTGGCTATTTCCTCCAAACTCATCCTTGAACCTCAAATTTTCAATTCTAGCCAAATTAAACCAATTAAGCCCATTTATCTTCAATTCTAACCCCAATTATAACTTAAAAAATTCTAAACTTCTTTTCCGCTTATGATTTTCAAATACTGGTTCAATTGCAACCCCAACTATATATATATATATATTTATATTATTTCAAGATTTCCTGACACACAAAAATTAAATAAAAAATAACAAAATAGATAAATTTATTGAAAAGATATATTTTTAAATTTTTCTAATTTTTTCAAGATATATAAAAAAATAAAGATAAAAAATTGAGTTAGAACAATGACAACAACTTCTATTATTATTATAATACGAGCAATTATTAGATGACATAATTTTATATTAATTCTTTTACTTAGTTATTTAGACTTAAAATTTATATGTGTGTTTATGAATGAAGTGTAGTGAAGTGAGGTTAAATTTTGTTTAGAGGTATAATCTCTTTGCACAAACTACACTTCACTAAAGGTTAGAAAACATATGTTCATGCTATAATACTTTTTTTTAATGAAAAATCTTTTTTTAAAATAAAGTTGTTTAGTGTGTATTTAACATTATATTAGTTTTTATGATTGTGTTTTGAAACATACTTAAAAAAATTACAAATTTTAACTTATCTCAAACCCCAGTTTTTGCCATAATTTAAAATGAAAAACATGTTTAAACAATGAAAATCAAATAACTTTTAAAATTATGGTTAGTTTAAAAACATTTCTAACTACACCGCACTAGAATACCAAAGAATTCTTAATGTATGTTTGATATTGTGGTAGTGATTTTTAAAAGTGTTTTTTTCTTGAAAATTAATTAAAATATTTCTTTTTATATATTTTTATTTTTAATATTAATACATTAAAACTAAAAAAAAATTCACTAAAAATATATAAATTTAATGTTTTTTAAACCAAACATTCTCAAACATAGTGAAAATAAAGGTAGCGTTAGACTCAAAGAATAATTCCTATATATGTCAACTTAGTGCATTGGTTATGAATATGTATTTTGATACACATCTTGTTTCTTAGATATTTCAAAATTAATTTAAATGAAAAAATAAAAAAATAATTAATAAAAATACATCATCAAAACCTATTTTTTTATGGGCTTTTTAATCCAAGTTATTTTTAATATTTCAAGGTTATAGGCCCAAATAAAAAAAGGAAAAGAAGAAGAATAAACAAAAGCCCTAATGAGAAAAAAATTAGGGTTTTAGCTCCTCAGTGAAGTATCCAAGACGGGAACTTGAAAATCTTTTTTTGCTTTTCCTCAAATTATTCTTCTGCATAAAATTTCTCTTTTGATAACAACAGGAGCAGCTTTCCATAGTCAGTTTTCAAAATGGACATTGAATACCCAGGTTTTGCTCTCTCTTATACACACTCAGTGTTATATAGTTAGCTGTTTTTAGGTTTTTACGGTGAAGTTTAGTGCTTTTAATCTTGATTTGATATGATTTTTTCATGGTTAAGATTGTTGATTTATTTACTATGTTAAAAACCCATGTTTTTATCTTCTTCATTGTAAATGGTATTATTGGAAATCGTTTTACGGGGGATGGGTTTCCTCGAATCCAAAAAAAAAAAAGAAGGTATTATTGGAAATGATTGAAGCTTTATGGTTTTTTTGTTCTTTTATTTGGTGGGTTGGTGGGGTTATTTTGTTTGTTTTTGCAAATTGGTTGATGTGTTTTTGAGTATTTGCTAACGGGTTTTTTGTTTATTGGTGATTGTTGATTTCAGTTAGGGATTTAGAGCCTGAGGTAAGTGATGAAGAGGGGATGGAGGAAGAGGAGGAAGGAAGTGGAAGGATGTTGAAGAAGTCGCGTACAGTAGCTGCTAAAGAGCATAAAGACCAGTTGCAGAGACTTAAGGAAAAGGTTAGATATGCTTTGTTCTTGAACGTTATGTTTTTTACTCAAGTATTTTTTATCAAATGATGGATGGCTGAGCTGAAGTGTCATGCCTGGTGCGCGGATGACTTTTTTTCATGGTAGGAGCTGATTTTTGAGAGAAATAGATTTTCTTGGTTGCAGATTAGGCAGCTACACTTCTTGGTTTTGAGTAGTTGTGGTTCTCACTTTCATGTTGGGTCTTGGATTTTCTACTTGATTATTTCGAGAATAGAAATACATGAATTTGAAGGATTTGGGAGATTGTTAATGCTTATAAAGAATGAATTTGCTTCATGATTAATGAATCTTCTGGTTTCCATGCTGCTTTGTTGATTGTGAACAAGTTGCTAACAAATTCATTTTTAACAGGATCCTGATTTTTTAAGTACCTAGAAGAGCATGACAAGGAGCTTCTAGAATTTGATGATGAAGATTTTGAGGTGAGTGTTCAGAATATGTGTACATTTTATTTTTTATTTTTTTTATGTGATGAGCACAATCAAATGGCCCAATCGTAGTGTTCAAATTTGTGCAGGAAGATGGTGATGCAGATTTGGGGGATGGAGACATGCTAGTAGATGAGGAAGGTAGGGACCATGATATTGCGAAGGAGGACGAGAAACCATCTGATAATGTTATTACTTCTGCAATGGTTGAGTCCTGGTGTAATTCTGTCCAAGAAAGTGGAAAATAAGTGCTGTTCGTTCACTTTTGAAAGCTTTCAGAATTGCATGCCACTATGGTGATGATGGAGGTGGTGATTCTTCAGCGAAGTATAGTATTATGTCTAGGTGTATTCAATAAAGTGATGTTATTTGTATTGAGTGAAATGGATGGAATCCTTCGTAATGTCTCGGGCCTTCCTGCTTATGGTGGGAAGAAAGAAACTGTAAATGATCTTCTGCACACAAAAAAATGGATGAACTATAACCACCTGGCAAAGTCTTATCTTGGAAATGCCCTATACGTTTTGAACCAAATGACTGACACGCAGATGATATCATTTACTTTACGCCGTCTCAAATTTTCATCTGTGCTTTTAGTTGCCTTTCCAGCTCTCTTACGGAAATATATTAAGGTATGAACAATTTGATGCATCATTTCCTTATTTTCAGATTTTTTAATGCTGTTAAAGTGATTGCTATTCAATCAGTTGTACTGGAATGTGATTCAGTTCCGATGAGTGGTCTTGGAGTGAGTGCACCAAACACAATACCCTAAATCAGCTAAGATCATTTTATTTTAACCATCTTCAATGCTCACTCTTTTCATTGTTTATATCTAGTTTATGGAATGCATGTTAACTCTTTTACTTTAGATGAAAGTACCTGAGACATTCGACTGTGATTTTTTATGTTTAATGGGCATGAGTCATGTTGATTCTATGTTGATATTGGATCAGATTCACTTGGGAAGCAGGTGATAATTCCTTTTTCCTGATTTGTTTCAGGTTGCCCTTCACTTTTGGAGTACTGGAGAAGGTGTCCTCCCTTTGGTGGCCTTTTTCTTTTTAAGGGATGTATGCATTCGGATTGGATCGGATTGTTTAGATGATTGCCTCAAAGTGATAAACAAAGCCTATGTTTTGAACTGTCACTTCATAAATGCAGCAAAGTTACAGCATATTCAATTTCATGCAAATTGTGTCATAGAGCTTCTTGGGGTGGACCTGCCAACTGCATATCAACATGCCTTTGTTTTCATCCGCCAGTTGGCAATGATTTTACGAGATGCAATTACTATGAAAACTAAGGTATTTTGAGAATTTTCCTTTTAAAGTAAAAAGAGTAATTATTTAATAATTCAATTCTACTGGTGAATTTAGTTCATCTAATTGATTTGATATGGTGGTGGATTAGTTTCCTTGAACTTTCTGCTGATATTTTTCTCTTAATATCGATGTTTGAATTCATTTAGCTGAATGGCAGTGCTGACCCAACTAGTCTGTGGTTGAGGCTTGTTGCTGTTGTTGCTGTATTGATGTGTGAATTCAATCTTCCTGTATTCTATTTATTGGTACTATCAAGCAACTAGAAAGGTTTTGTCTTGTGGCTATTTTATGTGTTGAACTTATTCCTTGATCAAGCAATTTGAAAATTGCTAGTCTTTCTTCTTTTCTTTATATTTCTTATGATTGATTTAAATTATTATTATGCAGTTCTCAATTCTCATGGAACTGATGCTAAATCTTTGCTTGCTCATTCTGCTCCTTGCATTTCACTGTTTCTATAGGATTCATTTCGCAAGGTTTATGAATGGAAGTTCATGAATTGCCTTGAACTTTGGACTGGAGCTATCTGCACCTATAGCTCAGAAGCTGATCTCAAGCCTCTTGCTTATCCACTGATCCAAATAATTTCAGGGGTTGCCCGCCTAGTTCCTACTGCTCGATACTTTCCCCTTAAATTGAGGTGTGTTAGAATGCTTAATCGGATTGCTGCTTCAACTGGTACTTTTATACCTGTATCTATGCTGCTTCTGGACATGTTGGAGATGAAAGAATTAAATAGCCCCCCCACTGGAGGTGTTGGTAAAGCTGTTGATTTCTGTACTGTACTAAAGGTATGTTCTGACTTTTTCCTTTTTAATGTTAAGTTAGTTTTTGTTCTCGTGTTGGATGAAAATACCTGAAAGAATACCTTATAAATATATATTGATTTTTTAGAAATTTTATTCTAGGTGAACAAGTCTACCCTGAAGACACGAGCATTTCAGGAGGCATGTGTATCTTCTGTGGTGGAAGAACTTGCTGAACATCTAGCCCAATGGAGCTATTCTGTTCCTTTCTTTGAGTTGTCTTTCATTCCAGCTACACGATTAAGGAGTTTTTGCAAGAGTACCAAAATTGAAAGGTTCCAGAAACAAATGAGGGAGCTTATTCGTCAGGTATGTATTTTGTATAGTTCATGTGCACTCTTCTTTACATGGGTTTGTCTGTATTAGGGTGGGAAGATTGTTGTATCAATGGTTTAATTTACTGTAATGTGTATAAATAAATACATTACTTGAGTTGAAACAGAAAAGTATTGAGCAGTACTGATTTTAGAGCTCATCCATGTCCCAGATTGAGGCTAATTCCAAGTTTACAAATGAAAAGCGCATGTCCATCACTTTTCTGCCAAATGATCCTACAGCAGCATCTTTTCTTGAGGTATTGCTATTTCATATCGGTGTTTCTTCCTTGTCACTGGGTTGAAATTTTTCATAAACAAATAGCTGTTACTTTTGTTTTCAGGGCTGTTTTTAGTTGACCAAGGATTTGTCTGGCCTTTTTCATATTGGGGCTTCCATATTTCTTTATTAGTTGTCTGAATGTATTTGGTTATATATAGGTCAAACCAGTTGATTACAGCTTTGTTAACAAGAAAATGAACTCTATTTTTAGTGTCTAAAGGAGGAGTGTTCCTGAACTGTTTCTTGCATTTTGTTTTACACATTTCTCTTACTCTATGCTGTGACGGGGTCGAGTTTGGATTGGTTTCTGCTCTGGGGTTTCTAGTCAATGTTAAAATGATGTTTGTTGGGCCAATGGTGCATCATCAATAGAGAATGCTTTGAAACAAGTTTTTCATTTAAAAACTGTTACAGGATTTCAGAGATACCTTAAAATGCTGACTACTTGTAATAGGATGAAAAGAAGTCAGGGGCCAGTCCTTTGTTGCGGTATGTTGCAACTTTGCGCCAGATAGCACAACAAAGAATTGATTCATTGACAGAATCCGGGTTACCAATTAGTGTTCTTTTCATGCCTTATGAAGCAATCTTTCAATTGCTTAAAATAGCTAATTTGGGTAGCCTGTGTGGTGGAATTTCAGTGTTCTTGTGGTTAAGCACTCGTCTGTCTTTCAAAACAAGATACCTGAAAGTGATGAAGACGATGATGATGCTGTGAATGAGAAAGGTGCTTCTGTCTTTAGTTCCTCCTGGTTACCAGGAGGTACACCCAAGTAAGTGCCTCTCACTTAAAATATTGATCCATATTTTTTATTTTGAAGATTCTACAGTGATTGAAATTTTCTTTGAAATCAAGGAGCCATTGGCAATCAGTTTTAGTTGGACCCCTGCCATGGTAGGTTATTGATCTGAACCACTCTACCTTGGTTTACAGGGCTAAACCTTCCAAGGAGGAGGAGAAAAAGAAGAAGAGAAAAGCAGAGCACCAGGAAGAGGTAGCTTTGGATGAAGATGTCGTGGAGGACCTGGTACTCAGTTCTGACGAAGATGGATCAGTGGATGACTCTTCTTCCGATGAAGACGAGAGTCCAAAATCAATGCCTGGTAAACCACAGAGTAATAAGAAGAAACCTTCTTCTACAAACTCGCCAAAGAAGAAATCTTCAGCAAGTGATGCCGCTTCCAAAGGTAAGGTTGACAGTGCAAAATCTGCACCTTCTAAACAGCATAGAAAGAAGCAAAAAGCCCCTGAGAACTTGTCAAATAAGGATGTACCATCTCATGCAAAGAAGTTTAAGAAGAGGAAGACAAGTAATTGATGAAGCATGGGAAATTATTGACGACAGTTTTCTCATTTTTCTTTCCCCACTATAGCCAATCTTGTTGAAATTGCTCGGAAAAATTTTATACGATAGGAAATTTTGGTTGGTAAATATAATGCGAGTCATGACCATGTTTCCTTTAAACTAAAACGTAAGAGTTCGTACACAAGGCTTGTCAATGGAACATACTCAATGGAGTATGGAACATACTCAATGGAGTATGGGAGTTATTATTTTTTAAAAATTATTTTTGAAATTAACATATTAAAATAATAATTAAAGAAAAAATAAAAAAATTTATATTTTTTAAAAATGTAAAAACAAATAAGTTGCAGATAGATAAGAAGCAAGTATAGTTTTATACTATCCTTTGTTGGTCCCGAGGGACGGAAGAGGCTAGGTTAGCTGAACTAGTTCAAGATACTATACAACAAATTGCAGTCACTCGCTCGCATTTGTCCAAGTCCTCATTAATACAAGCAAATTATTTTCCTTTTTTTATGAAAAAAAATTAGGTTCACTATTATTTGTTGAAATAGGATGGCCACGAGGAATGAGGAAGGAAAATTCTTTCTTATGGCGTAAGACGAGACTTAAACCATAATCGTTTTTTTTTAAAATCTAATTAAATTTAATTATAGTGTTAAATTGAAATTTAATTGATATATAAGTTAAATTTATATTTTTTAAAAAGATAAAATTTAATTCATTTTATTTTTATATTACCCTCATCGCATTAATAACATTTCTTTAAAGGTTTTTATTGCTTTTTTTGCAAGTTCTTATTTTTTAATAGTTAGTTTTTACATTAATTGTTTTTTTTAGTAATTTATTTTTGTACCATTTTTAGTGATGAATTCAATTCTTTACCCTAAGAATGATATTAAATATAGAATTTTATTAAAACCTGTTAATTAAATTCAATCTAGAGGGTTCCAAACATGTAGATAGGGTTTAAGTTTACTATATTTTTCTTCTTGATCTTGCTTTTGAATTTTATTTTTATTTCTTAAACATCCGAGTTAATCCTACCTTATTAGTTTAAAAGGAACATTCTGTTTTAGTAAGTGAGGATATATATATATATATATATATATATATATATATATATATATATATGTATTGTTGTTTGCTAGATAAACATGAATTAATTAAAATCCCTAATCTAACCCTAGTGATTAATTTCTAGGTTTATTTCCACGAATACTACTCTTATGGATCTTGGTTAATCACAATATTATTAGACCATCAAATGATTTATTAATTCGATTTTCTGAGGTTATTGATCATTTAGAAATACTGCCTTAACATTTAAAAACTAATATTTTCCTATTTTATGTCAACAAATTGAAGAGGAAATAGAAAAATCTGATTTCATTAGCCGTCCAATTTCGATAATTAAAAGGGATGTTAACTCAATAATTATCATGCATATTACAAAAGAAATTACAATAACTTAAATTTGTCAATGCAATTTAATATTTTTTTAAATACTCGCTATAATTTTAACCTAAAAAATTAAGAAAGATAGGATACATTCTTGACTATTATTGGAGCTAATTTTAAGGGATTGTGATTACCAGCAATGCACTTTCCATTTATTCCATTCAAGGGCATTGTTGTCCTTTTCACTGGAATAATTCGATGGCAATATACGAAAAGATACAAATTTTCCAGATATAGTTTCCAAAATATGAGAAAGAATAGTGAGGTGCGTTGTCTTGTGGCCTCGTTTTTTCGCTTTTAAGGTAACATAGAAATAGAGATAATGAATATAAAAATATATTTTATTGAAAAGATAAAAATAAATATATTTTTTAGAATAATTTTTAGTAAATTTCTATATTTTTAAAATAAAAAATCATCTTTTTTTTTTATATTCTATAACAATAATCAAATGACTTTTTCACGTATCAAGATTAAGTCTATCATCTTTAATTATTAGGATACCTATTACAATTAATTATAAAATTATATTTGCCTATAAAACTTGTTGGTTCTTTTTGCAATTACACAAGATTGTTTCCATATATATACAAAAAATGAGCATAGAAATATTTTTAAAACCTTACTTCCATTTCTTTTTTATTTTCTTGGAGAAGCTCCATTTTAAAACCATATGTTTGTACCAAACAAAAATTTAATTCTATAGTATGTGTTAATATTTATATCAAGTTGATCATATATTCATTACATTTAGACAATTCGATATAATTTACTTTTATTATTAACAAAAATCCAATTATTATATTGAAGGTTGCAAATATGAGTGTTTAAAAAAATTAACCAACCTATAATATTTGCATTATCTGACCCAACTTAACTCATCTAAGTTAGATAATATAGATATTATAAATAATAGTGGATTAAAAAACCTAAGAAATGAATATCACGGATCGAGTAACGGGTTGAGATTTTTAAAACTCAATGATCAACTCAACCTAACTCGACAAAACTTATATAGCCTATACTTCTTTTATCTAATTTGATAGTTTGAGGATTCAATCTTTATTTTTATTTTATTTAGAAATGTTTTGACTTCAAAGTTCTTGTTAGTGAACTTCATATTAGATTTCTTTAATGTAACAAAAAAGAGTTTGTTTCTTTGTTAGAGGGAGGGGGGTAATTAGGATTTAATAGTGGTGCAAGGTATATAAATTATATTTAATCTTAGAGGTGTCATGCCACCGGTCCATGTGGTCCATGTTGTAGGGTTGTTTCTAAAAACAAATCCATGGAAAAATAACAATATATGCCCAAGTTATTGATATTTATAATATTCATAAAAAATTTAATCCAACCCGATATATATAACTTACTTGAATAAAAAAAAAGATTAGGTTTATAATTTATAAAATATCAAGAATTAAATTTTTTAGAATTATAGGCACAAATCTAATCCGACTATATCATGTACACCCTAGCTGTAAAGGTGGAAAATATTAGCCATATGGCTCATATTTGGATAAGATGATGAATCCCAATTAAAAAAAAAACCTCAAAAAAAAAAAGTTTATCAATTGAGTGTTGTTGATTGAATTGCTTTAATGTAATGAATATACTATTGAATTTATAAAATTATTTACAGAAGGTTTAATTAATTTAAATACAGATTTGATACAAATATATAATCTCCAAATGAAAAAAATAAAATTTCTTTCACATTTCTTACCTTCCATATATACCATGTCCTCGAAATCCCTATAAATTAAGGCTACCATTCTTCGTTTCACTTCACACCCTCTAGTAAGCTAATAGCATCTTGTAAGCCTCTCTCCCCCCCCCCGAGCCATCTCCCTTGGCTTTGTTTTTGTATAGCCATGCCTTTTTCCATGTGAAGGGATAATTTTTGCTGTTCTTCGTCTTTGTCAAGTGTGTTCTTGCACCTTGGTTGCTTGCAATCAAACCACTTATACAAGGGGTCAAAACCATTTTAAAACATGCATCTAACTTCACTCGTTGACATGCATTTTACTCACTAGTATTTTTTGCTTTCTTGTAATGTAATTAAACAGTAGATTGTCACATTTTACATCTTGCCAAAAGGCATCCATTGTTAAAAGAAAAAACGAAGAAGAAGAAGCTATCTGATAATTTTTCATGTGCTTGGTTGGTTGTTTTTGCAGATAAAAGACTTCAAACACTCATGGATTCCCAAAGGTTCCATCAAGCAACTAGATTGAATGGGTGCTCCCATGACAAAAATGATGCAAGAAACGTGGTGGACCTAACCTTGAAGCTTGGTTTAGGAAATCATGCTGGTAGAAGTCATCGAATAAACCTAATCGATTTGTTCAACACCCCCGCCCCCATGACTACTCCTGATCTTGCCAATTTCAATTTCAATGCTGGCTCCAACACCAGTGCCAATAAGGTATATCACTCTATCTTACAAACGATGCAACATTTTTGAGGTTGTATGGGTTCAAAAAACGTGGTAGAATAAGTGTATGTGCAACCTATAGCAAAATTGGTATTCGAAGTTTTCATTATATGGAGTGATCAACTTCATTTAAGAAAAAAAATGTGTAATTTATATTCTAGAAATATGTATTTTATATCATAGATTCATATGGCCTCCAATAGATATGGCTAATGATTACATATCTCTAATAAATATGTAATCTTAACACATAATTAGTATTTAATTATTATCTCTAAGACAAATGAGAAAAAAACAATGGAGATAAAGATGATATTGTTTTGAAATGATAGAAATTTACTCCAAAACTATCGTAAAGACAGATTTATTTTATGTTTTTATCTCTGTATCTGTCTGTCTTTATCTTTCCAACCAAATATATTTATGTTCTTTCTGTATTTGTTCTTTATGTCTGAATACAAACCAAACACAACTATAAAAAAGACAGTATGTGAGATCCCTATATAATTATTGGTATTGTTTCAAAATAGTTTGTGCCAGATAACGTTGCGGTCAGTTATTCTAAAATTATGAATTTCTAGTTAATTGTTTATGGAAATAATTAAGTAGCCCTGGAAAAAAAATTATCCTCGCTGTTGTCATTTTGTAACGTCACCTACCAAGAACTAGTTCAATATTTTAAAATAAAATTTATCTAAATTCTCAACCTTAAATTAATATTGAAATCTAAAACATAGATTTTATTTATTTATTGTGTGATATTTAATTAGGGTTATTACTTATGAACTCTTCTACATTGTATGTAATCCTTGAATCCCTCAGTTTTCCATATATTTTTGTTCATGAGTTGATGTTGTGCCAACTTCTTCGATTGTATATACTTTACAATATATTTTCACACATTCAATTTCTCATCTTTTACTTGGCTATCCTAATTCTATAGACAATACCACTTTTCACTATCCAATATCTAAAACAACAACAACAGAAACCTTAAAACAAAATACTAACAATTTTTTCCAACAGGGGATAAACTTTGGACCAACCAATGGAGCTCAAGAACATGTTGTCCTAAATCACTTTGGCAAAGTTAACAATGGGATTGCTTGTGGTGGTGGTGGAGGAAGTACTGTTGCTGGTCTAAATGCCAATGGGATTGCTTGTGGTGGTGGTGGCGGCGGAGGAAATGCCAATGGGATTGCTTGTGGTGGTGGTGGCGGCGGAGGAAGTGTTGCTGGTCTAAATGCCAATGGGATTGCTTGTGGTGGCGGAGGAAGTGTAGCTGGTCTAAAGGCCAATGGAAGTGTTGCTGGTCTAAATGCCAATGGGATTGCTTGTGGTGGCGGAGGAAGTGTTGCTGCTGGGATCGATTTTGGGATGATGGTCAGAGGAGACCACTCTCAAGGTGGCCAAACCTACAAGTCAGTGGCACGAGGCAAGGGGAACCAACACCCTTCAAACTTCTCAAATCGCCTCAACCCTTTTTGGACTCCATTGAGCACTTTGAACACTCACATACTGTCGAATGGCTCGTCCAGAGATGGACAGATTGGAAGCTCCTATGGCTCTCGTAGGAGAGGACCAAGACGTTCACGCCAAATTTGTTACTTCGATCCGTATAGAAGATGTACAAATTTGAACTGCAACACAAGGAATACTCCAATGTGGAGAAGCGGCCCCCTTGGACCGAAGGTAACTCCTTTAATTTCCAAAAGTTGAACAAAGCATTATATTCAATAGTTGAATGTAATTATATGTTTCTGGGCACACAATAAAAACTATGATAAAAAAAGGTACTGATATTTATTTATTTTATTTTCTACTTTGTTTTTACAGTCTTTGTGTAACGCATGCGGTATCAAATACAAAAAGGAGGAGGATCGGAGGAAGGCCCGAGGAGCAACCAATAAACGGAATAATATTTAGTCTCTTCATTAGTGCTTAATTTCCTTCAAAATTAATAAGTCTTGTTGTGCTAAAGACATTGCAGTGTTTTTTTTTATGATTGTCTTGAACTGTTGAAGAAAAATCTATATATTAATGTGATCGGTGTTTCGTTATCCTATATTAATTTAGCAATATTCTCTTATTCACCCTTATATTTATATATGTGTTTGTGTTAAGAAATTAATTATCTTGAAACAAAAATTAATATGAGAAGATGGTGTGTCAGCAAAATGTTTTTGAGTGGTAGAGAGTAAAATGATTTATATTTTAATTAAACATCACTAAACATTTTAATATTTTGAATTAAAATGATTTTTTAATATGATTTAAGACTTTAATGATGATAAATTGAGAATGTAAATCTCACCATCTTTTTTTATATATAATTTTGTTAGTTTTAAATCCAAAACATTTTACTTGAAAAAGTGGGCTAAAAATAATATAAAATTAATCATAGTTTAATTTTTTGAATTAAAGTGATTTTTTAATATAAAAATATATATTTCTCATAGAAAAAAAATACTATTTTAAATATTATAGAAAAAACATTGATTTGAAAGGATAAGAATTTACTCCAAAACTATCGTAAAGACAGATTTATTTTATGTTTTTATCTCTGTCTCTGTCTTACTAACCAAATATATTTTTGTTCTTTCTGTATTTGTTCTTTATGTCCTGAATACTAACCAAATACGACTATAAAAAGACGGTATATGAGATCCCTATGTAATTATTGGTATTGTTTTAACATAGTCTGTGCCAAACAACGTTGCGATTAGTTATTCTAAAAATATAAATTTCTAATTAATTGTTTATAGAAATAATTAAGTAGCCTCGAAAAAAAAAAAATTTCCTTGTTGTTTTCATATTGTATCGTCACCTACCAAAAACTAGTTTAATATTTCAAAATAGAATTTATCTAAATTCTCAACCTTAAATTAATATTGAAATCTCAAACATAATTTTTTTTTATTTGATATTTAATTAGGTTATTAAATATATATCGCCCCCTTAACCAAAGGTAACTCCTTTAATTTCCAAAAGTTACATATATAACAATGCATTATATTCAATAATCGAATGTAATTATATGTTTCTGGGCACTCAGTATAAAACCCAGTTATAAATTGAATAATTAACTCGAATGAATTAAAATAATTTATATTTTAAATAATATTTTTTAAAAATAAAAATATATAGACTAAATTATAAGTTGACATGCTGAATCAACTAGATAAATTTATATAATTTTTTTTTTTTATAAAAGAAACTTGGCTATGGAATGGATCAACTAAGTCTCGAGTTGATCCGTAACTAGATTTAGTAATTATAATTAAAAAATTACTGAAATTTATTTATTTTATTTCAATTAAGTTTCGAGTGAGTCCCTCAAACTAGATTTAGTAATTATGATTAAAAAAAAATAATGAAATTTATTTATTTTATTTCAACAGTCTTTGCGCAAAACATGCAGTGTCAAATACAAAACGGAGGAGGAATGGAGGTGGGCCCGAGGAGCAACCACTGAACGGAATAATATTTAATTTTCTTTAAAATAAGTCTTGTTGTGCTAAAGACATTGTAGGTTTTTTTTTTTTAATGATTGTCTTGTAGTGTTGACCTCAACTCTATATATATATGAGAAGATTGGTGTGTCAGCAAAATGTTTTTAAATGGAGTGTTAGAGATTAAAATGATATTATATTTTAATTAAACGTTAATTAACATTTTAATATTTTGAATTAATTTTTTTTATATGATTTAAAAATTTGATGACAATCATTTGAGAATTTAAATCTCACCACCTTTTTTACATATAATTTTATAAATTTTAAGTACAAATGGTTTTATTTGAAAATGTATACTAAAAAACAATATATAAGTTAATCGATCATAGTTTAAATTTTTGAATTAAAGTAATTTTTTATATAAAAAAATAGATATATTTCTCATAGAAAAAAAAAAAACTATTTACCCTATTTTAACCCTATTTGAATTGAACTCGTCATTCTTTCTATATCAGAAAGTAATCTTGTTATGCGAATCAATTTATAAAAGAATCTATTTGGAAATTTTTTAATTTTTCTTATAGTTTTCAAAATTAAACAATTTAAAATTTATGTTTTTTCTCAAATCTGTCCTAGTCCGTTTGAGATGGAATATAGCATTGAAATTGAGTGACTAAAAATAAATAAAACCACGAATACATATATTTTCCATGATCGAGATTATTCATTCATATTTATTGGTTTTTTTTTTTATATATATATAAATTTCTTCTACAACAAATCAGCTTCTCTCTCTCTCTCTCTCTACAATTTTTTAACCGAATTTAAACTTTTTAATAATCAGATTAATTTTGATATCACAATAATCACACTGCATAAAAGTTAAAATACGTTTTTTTTTTCTTTCTATTCATTTTCCTTTTTAACTAGTTTCAAGCGCAATTAAAAAAAATTACAAAATGTGAAGATAGTTTACCTAATCCCTAAATAGAAGTCCCATGAATATTTCTAATCCATTTGTGATTT
This sequence comes from Populus simonii, assembly GCA_007827005.2. Classification (NCBI taxonomy): domain Eukaryota; kingdom Viridiplantae; phylum Streptophyta; class Magnoliopsida; order Malpighiales; family Salicaceae; genus Populus; species Populus simonii. Next base: position 22,316,250 of record CM017466.2, on the reverse strand, counting down.
TTTCCAACTTTTTTCTAGTTTTGATGATGTCCAATATGTTTTTTTTTCTTAATTTCTACAATTTGAAAATTTAAAAAGTGTTAGAAATTAAAAAAAAAAAAATCGAAGTTGTCTTGCTAGTGTAAATATAGGGGAATTAATACTCAGTTTTATATTATTTAAGTGAATGATTTGATATATGATTGGATAATTGCCGAATTTAAGTTATAGTTAAGTGATGCTAACATAAGAAAAAACTTTAATGATACACGAGTCATTAGATTCATGGGATCCATCATTAAATCTCACCTTAAGATTACAATATCATGGCTCACGATCTTTTTGAATTTTTTCATATTTATGATTTTTGTTAGAACTTGTATATATCTATACTCAATTTCAAAATTGAGGCACCAATTACTTCTTTTTTTGTCACTCTTCATGTGTGTAATAATAATCAAGTTTACCGTATTTTTCTTGGTCTAAGTTTAGAAAATTTAGTGGTTTGTTAAACTCACGAGGTACTCTTACCGTATTAGTTATATGAATAGTAAACATGTTTTAGTATCGCTAAATTTCATGGTGTTTCGGAAATGACTACAAGATAGATAAACAGATAAGAGTGGTCGGTCGTCGGAACTTTTAAAATATAATTTTAACTTAATTATTAAAAATAAAATAAATATGTAGTATGATCGTGAAAATCAGGTCAAACCCAAAGCAAATTTCGTTCAGTCTTTCTACAATATATTGAAATAAAAAAGAACGGGGGATTCGAATAAAAAATTAAAGAAACAAAATTCTAAAAATAAAAATAATAAATTAATATGTTGTTAACTCGGTTTAAAGGTCCACACATCCATTCCTATAAATTTGTTGATCATTGAAGTAAAATAAATATTCTTTCACGTCAAGCAAATAAATTTGATATTCCTTAAATCTAAGGGAAATAGATGAGATTACGAGTAAATTAATAAGACAAAACTCTCTAATTAATTTCTTACCATCAAGCAAATTTCATATTGAAAGCAATTCTCATTCACTCAGTAGTAGTCTTAGGAGTAAAGTCTGTGAAATTATTCTAAGTAAACGTTCAAAAGTTTGACAATTTAACTTAGTTTATTCTTTTCTAAAAATAAAGATGAGAGTTGCAACAATCAAATTAATTTTTTTGCTTCTAACTTTAGTCCATAACAACAATTACAGATTGAAAGAAACTAGAAAGCATACATGCCATCTCAAAACAATTCAATAAGCTTGAATAACAATCAATAACATAATTATAAATAAGAAAAAATAAATACTAAATTACAATGATAAATTACTTCTCACAACTTGCTAATGGTAATGGTGTGTATTCCTCTTGAACTAAATTTAGAAATTAGTTCATAGTTGTTGGAAAATTGACAAAAACAAAGAAGAAAAAAACGTTGCAGAGCTCCTGTTTCAGTCGTATTCTACTCTATTTATTCTCTCAATTAGCTACCAAATTTCTTTAGGATTCTTAAGCTAATTAGAAGTACTTATGCTACTTAATTCCTTTCTTCTTTATCTGGTCCTTAAGGTTAGTTAAATCCCTCAAAATATATGTTGAAAATGGACTCTGCTACTCTCACTATTTTGTTGCAATTCCAACTCTGCTGCAACTTAGACTTGGTTTCTTGCAATATCCGATCATCCCAGCTGTATTTTTTCATTCATGGCATGTTAGATGCTTGATCTGCACCTTTCTTGGATCCTAAGGCCCACCATTTCTATGTTAGACTCTCAGCTATGGTGAAATGCTCGGCACAGTTAGTTTCCTCATCAAATCAGGAGACTAATCTCGTCTTTCAGATTGCGTTCGGATTTTCGCCTTTAAAATGATTTTATCTGACCTGACATCCTTTAAAAATGTTGTAGTCCTGAATGTATAAATGATTTTGGGCTTTTGAATCGTATGATTTTGATATCTGAAGCTCAAAATATGTATGTTTGAATCTGTAGTATGAAAATAGAAAATCCTGTTATAAGTAGGATTTCGACCTGATTTTGCAGGCTGATTAGAGATCCAAACGAACTCGAATTTCTACCCATAATAGCTTCTTGAGAAGCTTGACATGTGTACTTTAATTTTGATTCACCTCACGTTCACATTCTAAAATTATAACTTTATAAAAAACCTGTCACAATAAGCAAGATCCGAAACATAAAATGCAGAAATTCTTATCTCTTAGCAATTAATTTACAAAGTCTCTTAAACATGTCAAATTCATAAAAATAACTTCTAATAAGCTCAAAATATATTAAAAAACATAGTGTCAAAGAAATAAAAACACATGTATATTTTGCACTTTTCAAAAAGAAAAACAAAAAACAAAAAATACAAAAATATTGTCAACATAAAAAAAATATTCTTATTGGTTGACATGTAAGCTAACTCGAGAATAACTCCCACCGTGTAATATAAAAAATTAATTGCTAAAACAATTAATTATGCTATCCATCATCATCTTTCAGAGATATAAAACAAATTATTTATTTGCATGGACCTTGGATGATCTGCTTATTCTTGCGGGAACAAGGCCACGGTGCACCGTATTATCATTAACAAACGCACGCTAACACTGGATCTGAGACAAATCATCAGAGGTTCGGATGATAAGATTCTAAACCTCAAGGAGGGACAATCAACCTTAAATCAAGTACAAATTTATACAGTAGTAAGTACTGTACTATACGTTCAAGAATTTATAGTAAGTGTGCTTGTCTGTCTTAATGATGATTTTTGTTATTACTTCACATTAAAAGTGTGTCTGTATCTAGTATCTTTGGCAGTCTTCCAGGCCATTTTGTCGGTATCCAATTATCCATTGAGTGCTTCACTTTTAACTTTCTTGCATGCCCACCTCTCCCTCTTATCTTTCATGATTCTATGAATTTTATCTCATAATATTATTGCATGGTCAATTTGTTGGCTGTTCTTGTCTGCAAAGGTTTTTGATCTGGGCAAAGAATATTCATGGAATCCCAGTGGTTTGATCAGGCTACTGATAATTGGAATGGGGGTTGTGATCATCAGAATAACACAGAAAACAATGTGGATTTGACTCTGAAATTGGGATTGCCAGATGATCATGATGATCAACCACAATTTGAGCAACACTTTAGGTCTAATAGGGCCCTCAAGACCCATCAACCAGCCATCCTCAGCTTCAATGCTCCTTACTCACAGGTATAACTCTTACACTGATTTGATCAACTACTGTGAAGTTTGTAAACAAAATATTCTGCCCAGTTCTTATGAATTTCTGCTCAAATTCATTATCCATTGTGTCAAGTATCATAGAGGACTAATCATGAAAGTCACTTGAGGAATTATCTTACATGATTTTTTACTTAAGAAATGATACTATGCTCTAATAAGATGGTCTAAATTTGTTCATTATTGATTTGATATATACATGATAATTTTATTCCAATTTATAAATAGTTTATTCATTTGATTTTGATAGAAAAAATAAAAAAGGGATAAGCTTCAAATAATCCATGACAATAAGTTTTATATCCTTTTCAATTTGATATATATATATATATATATATATATATATATATATATATATATATATATATAAAATCAAATTCAAAACTTTATAGAAATGAGAAATGGAAGGGTAGCTAGGTAATTTGAGTGGAAATTTTTTTCTTTTTTTTTCATAACTTGAAATATTAATTCTAGAAAATGAATAGAAAATTAATTAAGCATTTCCATATATGTTTCAAATATAAGTAATTTCATTCTCAGCAAATATTTAAACTATGATATTTATTATTAATTTTTAGATATGGTTGCAGAGTTAAGAAAAAAAAAAGTTTAATTTCCATGTACAAAAGCAACCAAAGGTATGTTTATCTATGCACTACAGTTGCTAAGAGTTAATAAATACGTGTGTGTTAAATCTTGAGCTATATGATGGGGATATCTTTATTTTAATATATAATAATTAAATATAATTATAATTTAAACTTAAATTATTAAATAAAGAAATAGATTCATATGCTAAGGATAATGAAAGCGTAGCATTGAGAATCCTGCTTAAGAACTTGTAGATCTAAATTAGAAAACGAAAAAAAAATCATGATCAGAACCCATTTTGTTTTAATTATGATCTAATGCTAATTAAATACAATCACATAATGTAATTAGGAATCCATGGGTTACTAATCAATTGCTCCCAGGGAAAATAGCTATTGATTGTATGAATTTGATATCAATATGCTTAATCAATTACCATTTCACATCTTCATGGAAGTGCTTTTTCTTTAGTTGTTGTTGTTGTTAAACAATAAGATCATTAATTAACCGATAAAAAAGTAACCTCAAACTTACAGGGCACAAATCATCAAGATATGGCTAATGCTGGTTTAAATCACCATGGGAGGCTTAATGGAGACAATCTTCATGGATCTTGGCCACGGGAGATGATGGGGAACCATCCCCATTACATGAATACTCAATATGCTGCTGATTCTGCAGTGGGATTTGCTGCTTACCCCAAGTCCTACAGTTGCATCAACAGCAATCCTGGTAACTTTCAAATACCAACGATGAACGGTCGAACACTCCTCAACACAGTAGCTAGGGATGGTGATCATGGTGAGATCGGAAGTTCCTCTGGTTCACGTAGGACCTTTATTGACCATAATAAGAGGTGCAGTAACCGGAGTTGCAACACCGACGACACACCGATGTGGCGCAAAGGCCCCCTTGGTCCCAAGGTAACTTTCAAGGAAAAAGTTCTCTTTCGCTATTCAGTAACATATGTATGCTGTGCCACAGGATTGATGATACTCTTTGCTTCATGCTTTTAGACACTCTGTAATGCATGTGGGATCAAGTACAGAAAGGAAGCGGAGAAAAGAAGGGCTAGAGAAGCAGCCCGACGGACAAACGGCATTTAGAATGTTTAAAGAGAGCAATTGCGGCATCATCTTGTTAAAAGTTATACTATTCAGGGATGATTTGCCCTATCATGTTTTATAATCCGAAATTTACTTCAAGAATATCATCAGAATCCCATGACCGACATTCATGCTGGAAGAAGTGTAAACCATGTGCCGGATGATGGCATTCATTTCACAACTTGCTGGAAAATAGAGGACGGATGTTCCCGGCCTCTAGCTTCCTCTTATGCTTGATTTCATTCAGAAACCTATTTCATTAGCACAAGTTTAAATTATTAAAGTGCCAAAACCAAATTTAAGAGACTGAACCAGTAAGCGGTAGGTAAACTGTGTCCCACAAAGAAGCCCTAAGTTCAACCTGGCAAGATTTATCACGAGACTTCAGTAACGATCGCAGACCAACAAACAAATAAACAACAAAGAGATCATAAAAATTGCGAAAAGAAAAACCTAGAACTCTTAGAGATGGCATCTGTCTATCTTTGAATCCCAAAATACTTGGTAACCACGCCAAACACCAAAGGCTATAACAAGAGTATGTCCTAACACGGGAAGAAGAGAGACGAGGTAGTGAAAGTGAGGTCACATTCCAGACTTGCGCAATTCCTCGGCACCGTGTGCAAAGTGGCACCTATCCCCAAAAGTGCAAGATCCTTTGTTGAAGTTCTCACAGATCTTGGTCTTGAAGTTATTTGATCCGCCAGAAGAATGCATCGATGAGTTCTTCATGGAAGGTCCAGAGGCTTGACCGACATTTGAAATAAGCTGGCGAACCATGTCACTTGCTTGACTGATCTGATCAAATGAACCCTCAAGCTCTATGTTCCTCTTTTTTGGGTCTGTTTCATGCTCCCTTATGGAAAGCTTGGCTCCAGTAGCACGACAGATATGCTTAGAGTTGACACCATTTTTCCCAATGATGGCTCCAGCAAGTGAAGCATCAATACTGATCTTAGTAGTAGCGGATGACCCAAAGCTTGCTGCAGCACCATGACCTTGGTGTGGATGCTCCATGTGCCGACTCATCCTGCCCTGCATTGGCCCCATGGCACGAGGATCATCATATGGAGCAGCAGCCCTGCCCTGCATTGGCCCCATGGCACGAGGATCATCATATGAAGCAGCAGAAGCCTTCCCAAGCTCCCACTCACCATGGGCAAAATGGCATTTATCACCGAACTTGCAACCCTCAACTGTGTTGTATTTATTGCACAAACGGGACTTCACAGATGGAGGAGAAGAGCGATCTGGAAAAGAAGGGGGTGGGGCACCTTGATTTCTAGAGGCTGGTGGAAGAGCTGGAAGCATTTGGGACACAGCTTTATAGCCACCAGGAACATAATGCAAGAAGTGGCACCCCTCACCAAATGGGCAACCAGAAGTACTGCAAAACAAAAGCATAGAAAAAAGACCGGACAATGAGAACTTTTCTGCAGCACCAAATCTATTAAATTACAAGCTCACATTTCTCAAACTAAATGCTGCAAGAGAATCAAATTAAATATCAGACTCAAAATCAAAACTGATGCACAATTTTTTAGGGGGGGTGGGTGGGTATGAGAGTATATTTTTATTTTTTTACTAAATAAAGACGGTTCTGATGCACCAAGGTAAAAATTTGACTTGAATTCAGAAAAGGGTTGCCAAGGCCATTGGCTCATTGATAGTCTAATGATGCCATAACACATCTAGAACATATTCCAATTTCATTAGCATAAGGAAGAAAATGAATTAACCAACAATCACATGATAAAACTAAATATATATCCAACCCATGCAATTTTTTAGAAACGCTATTAAAAGTTGAATGCAATCATCACCACCTTAATGAGAATATATTTTAACAGCCCGGTCATTCAACCTTATCTCAGACAACCAAATCAAGCAATGAAGCATTAAACACAAAGAAAGAAAACAAAGCACCAAGTAGCAAGAACAAAGATCATCGTAGCCATCTCAATTAGGCAGATTACCCAATCTATATAAAAAATATATGAAAAATGTTTGCAAATTTGGAAAGCACAATTACAAAATCTAACTTATTAACATTGTTAGGGAAGGCCTAAAAAATAGGGATTCAAAAAATTTATCTAAACCCATCGTCTAAACACAGAAGTTGACATCAATTGTCAATAAAATTACCCACATTACAGGAGAAAAAAAAAGCTAGTTAAAACAAATTGCAACATTTGTTATTATGAGAAAACACAACATATCACAAACAGATAGAACGCATAACTTATTTTAAGTTTTCAAACCATTTTAGTTTTGAGAACATGGGACAGTTACTAAATTTAAGAGTTCAAGAACCAAAGACCTTTCACAAAATGAACAAAAAATCTCAATTTAAAAGAACAGATTATTGTGCCTAGCAGCATCAAAACTAAAATTTTACAAATATGTGGCTCTATCAAATGCATTTACAGTAACTGAATCAATATTGCATTAACTCCTAAAACTAAAAGCACCCTAACTTGAATCCTACACATTTAGAATTTCCTACTCATTGCTAATCTAGAAGCATGTCACATTTATTTTTAAGTATGACCCCAGTTATCTCAATCCCATATCATCCCACCATCTTCCTCTCCATCATCCCAAGCATAAGATCCCATCAAATGGTAAAATTATCCGCTAATCCTTCTCTTTCATTTTCACTGTGGATAAGCATGATTGAATGAGTTTCCATTACTTATCATGACATCCACCTTTTAATGAAACTAATCTTACGAATGTGTTTATAAGTTGCTGATCCTGCATCATCCTCTTGGAATACCCTCACCCCACCCCACCCCTCTCTGCAATACTTAAAAACCTTTCATCAATCCCAATACATTCAGTAACTACAAGTCCACTTTCATTCCCAGCAATACCCTCAACCCCCCCCCCCCCCAAAATTAAAATACCATGAATAATAAAAAATGTCGAACAATTTCCACCAGCATCAATCTTTCATCTTTCCCAATTTAATTTGATCATAGTTTTTCAGAATTAACACATTGAAATCAATAGATCAGCTACTGTCAGCAAACACTTATTAGAAAAACAAATTCCTTCAAATATTTAACAAATGAAAAAAAAAGGTTGCTATTGAATTTCAGGCCTTTATGTCTCAGAAAACAGATTAAAGGAGAGACATTTTCTACTGGCTGATAATTGAAAAGCAATGAAAACATTTTTAAGAATGCAAAACAGAGCCAAGATATAACCACTTAAGTCATCCAAAGATAGTCTTTATTTTGACAGAGCATCATATAAAAGGCCAAAAAAAACCCTAGTCCAATGATTGTTGCATTCATCAGTGATGTTATAGGATACAGAACAAAACAAACATTGCATCTACAGAAACAAAATACATCACACACTGAACTACGCTTTTATTCAACTGTCACATGGAGCCTGTTCCGGGCTTTATAAGGCAGTTCTTAGCTACCCATCAATGTATCATGGCTTTTACTTGCAAAGATTATAGCAAATTATGAATAGCCATTGAGGTGGGCAAGTTTTGCATCCTGTAAAACTTCTTTCAGTTTACTATGTCCGAGCAAGTAGTTATCCAAAAGTACTCTGAAATCAACCGTTTCTGTTCAATTGTCTTGGTTATCATGATTAGAGGAAAACCTGTACCACAACTTTAACTTCCCAATCCATCAGTCCAAATCACAGTGATTTCAAATTGCAATTAAAAAAAGTTTGTAAGAAACCTTATTTTACAATTTATACAGATTACAAATAGATGTACAGCATTTTGAATATTTATTTTAGATAGGTTAAGATTTGAACCTGAAAAACTTTGTGCATGGCTTCGATTTGCTTCCTATACCAGTTGAAAAGGACTCCATTTCTGTTGCACCAAAATTAATTAATTTTCTCAGTTAAGATTTCAGTGATTTATTAACCTCCGAGCTTTAAGAAACTCTCTCATCATGTTACTCATTCTCATTACCATTGATAACATGATGATTTTATATGATGTAAACAATGCAAATAGTAAAATTTTATAGAAATAGATAAACTACGTGACCCCATTAAACATTCAAGTATAGATAACAACCCAATAGTAGTTTTCTAAACAATAAAGTGCCTGCCCAAAACAGTTCCATCGCTCTCTTTTTTTTAAAAAAAAAATCCCGCACTACAAAAACAATAAAGCTAGAAGACAGTCTAAAACCCTATCTTTTTTAAGCTTTTGATTACCCACCAAAAAACCAAAATAAATAAATCATATCCTCTTTCAAAAAAAAATTCAACTCCAACATTTTCTTTTCGGCCTTTTCTTCATTTGAGCAATTCCGGACACCAAGCAGATTCATTCACATCAGGAACAAAAACAAGAGCAAGTAATTCAACCAAAACTCAGGAAAAATAAAACAAATTTATGCACCCGCCTACCGTATTCCAAAAAAAAAAAACATCCATTAACCACACTAAAAACTCAACTAGAAAAATAAAAAATTATAAACAATTACCTTCAAAACAGACTAAAACACATGCCTCAATAATTAAACAGATAATATATTTAACAATTTAACTCTTAATTAATCCTAAAACAAACTTAGCCTAATTAGTTAAAAAAATTATATAATTAACTATCAAATAAATTCCGAGCATTTCCACAGTGACGAACTAACTAAGAAGCACAAATTATAAAATAAAATAAAATTCAAATTTAATATATATATATATAGAAGAGAGAGAGAGAGAGAGAGAGAGAGAGATGGAAAAAAAAGAGAAAAAGAATCGTACCTTGTCTGGTCTTTTTGTGGCCGCCATTGCCATTAAAAGCAGCGTCGAGTCTGCCTCTCTTGCGGTGACCACCTCCGAATTCCATTCTCTTTATAAGTAATTTCAGATCCAAGACTCAGTAACCTCTACTGCTGCTTCGGCTCCTCCTCCGCTAGCTAACTAGCTACGACGAAGAGAGAAACTTGAGAGGAGAAGAGTCGAGGAAAAAAAACCCTAGAGAGAGAGAGGGATAAGAGGAAAGTTAGGGTTTGAAGTGGAGGAGGAGGAGAGAGCGGGCGGGGGAGAGAGGGACTTCAAAGGGAAATAAATGAAAAATAAGAAGCGGAATCGAAAATTAGGTTTAAATGGGGTTTATTTATATTTAGAAAATTATGAGAGAGGCGCGCACGTGATGTGGGCGTGCGTGAGGAGGCGGTGATGTTAGAAATTTTGTGAATGAGGTGTTGTGTACTCTTCTTTTCTACCGTCATGGAGATAGAAAAGCAGATAAGATAAATTTAGTCCTTATAGTTATTAACATTTAATAATTCATCCTTACTATATTGAAAAATAGTTATTAAGGACCTAACCAACCCAAAACTTGATCCAATCTAGATTAATAAAAAAACAAAGAAAAATACTTGACTAACCCATAAAAAACCTGCTAACTTGATCAAAATCTTATCCTTGATCCGTTAATTTTTCTTGAATATTTTTTTTGTATTTTTATTTTTTTTTAAAAAAAAATTAGATTTCAACCCCCTCTCAAAATACATCTTCTTCTTAAAAAACAAATTGTCAGTGGATTAACGAGGGCTAGTTTTTGCCGAGTCAACCTAAATTTTTTATTAAATCAGTTAATTTTTTTAATTTTTTATTTGAACTTGAACCGAACCTCCAAGACAATAGAGGTTTCACAGCTAAGCTAAAATGGGACCCAAGCCAGATGTACCAAACGAGAGATTTGGATGGGGTTAAAAAGATGTTTCCCGCAGAGGTTTAATAGTTTTTTTGTTTTTCTGAAAATATGTTCAAACAGTTGTCTTTCAGAGGTCACATTTATCCTGTGCAACTATTTGTATCAAACACTCAGTAGCCATTACATCTCCTACCATTTGATTCAGATCATTTTGCATCTCAACTCAACCCTTGAGAGGTTTCCAATCATGCAACATGATTTTATAGTTGCACTTTCAGTTATCCTCCAGAACAAAACTGAAGTTACCTGTTAAAGCTTTGTGAGTAGCTCCAGGTCAACAAACAAGCTCATCTCCTTGATGCTGTTTCCCCTAAATGACACAAGAATACTAGGATGATGCCAAGCACAAGCAACCAAGTAACTCGCTAACTAGCTCGGATATCCAGGAAATGATGCAGCTTATGGGTTCCGAAAAGAGATTTACTTTTAGTAACCCAATCCTTCTCAAGAAGACCTGCTTTGGTGTTCGTGAGCATCTCATCATGGAAAGTAGACACAATGCCGTAGATTGAGTTCCTTGGCACATCAGCCATGGCACAAGTTTTTGTATGTAGAGGACCACCTCTCTTTTTTGCTGTCGCAACATCCCTTCTTCCTGTACCTGGAGTATTCCATTTAATAGTAATTGGCCCCATCAAATGTTGGGGTTGCAAGCTTGTCTTCTTCCCCATAAAAACTTCAATAGCAAACAGGCTAGAGATAAGTGTTGAGAGAACAGCAGCATTGCTACCAGTGAGTTGTGCAAACCGAAATCTATCCTCCTCGGGTGATCGTGCAGTCAAGAAGGCAACTGCCTTGGCACACCATGCATACTTATGTGGGAATTGAAAAACATTATTAAATTGTCTATGGATTCATATTGGTAAAATAATTCACATAAGGTGGCAAAAACCCTCAATCATAGGATGCTTGCAGTACAAGAGATTTCTTCTATCAGTAAGCTATTCGAACAGATTTCTAGAAATCAATTTTGAACACTATTTGAAAGTAACAGATGCATTGCAACAGGTTCTGCTGCGTCAGACAAGCTTGCTAACCTAGATATAAATGAATGTTAAAAATCAGAGATATCATCTGCCAAACAGCATATTGAAATACTAGAACATTGACAATGTTATCTGTAGTATGATTTGTTTACGAGAAAGCAAACGTAAAATAACTACAACAAACATTTTAAAAACAGAATATTTAAATAAATAAAAAATCAGTGTCATCGGTGCCAACTTTCCATACCTGAAAGTTGTTTAGTGATTCATAATGTTTTGAATCCAGTTGAGAGTCAGTTGGCGACTGCAATTGATTGGATAATTGATGTGCCTTATCAACATAACAACCTTCCAAGACTTCACTCAAGTTAGATGTAAGCTGTTCCTGAGGCCTCAAGCACGCAGCAACAACTTTTTTGTAAGTCTCACCAGTTTCTTCAAAAAATGCAGCTCGGCACCAAGCATCTACATTATTCTCACAAACCATACAAAGATCAAGATATGCAAGATACTGCGGAAGAGAATCCGGAATGCTCTCCTTAAGGGCTGCAAGGAGAGGCTCACTGGGATTTGTCTCTGCTGCTGCAGAACCTTTCGGCGGTGCAAATAAGTACCTTTTTGTGTGTAGCACCTTCATAGTGATGTCAAAAGAAGTAGGGATTGGGAGAAGATAGACAACTATGTCTAATTATCTTCAAAAGTAAGAGGTAACGCCTGGACATAACATATTGCAAAGTTATAAACCAAGCAACACAACATAACACAAGCATATAGCCATTTGCAAAGTAATTTTCCTTGCAAGTAATGCAACAGTTAAACAAATAATAAGATGACAAAGTCGTTCCATATGGTACCCTATTGCAACAATATTTTGAAACTGATCCGTAAAGATTTAAAACAAAAGGATAAAAATTCATGAAGCTTGGAGAGGATCAAAGAGTGGCAACCACTCCCGAACTAAAGGTTTGCTATTTTATGTTCTTTTTAGATTTATAAGACCATTAAAGTGTTGTTCTCTCATTGAAGTAAAATATCCAGAGGATGCATTTGAAGACAGACAGACAGACGCTTCAAAGCCTGCTCTCAAAACTCAAACCTGTACTGGCGTCATTGGAAACCCAGGACTTAATTTTAGCACTACTATGCTCTTTTAACTTCCTCAAGAAAACATTATATATTATTAAAAAACTGAAGCAAGTGAAGATATTTTATTAAGAACATTATTCCTATAATTTAATTCAAGCACGACAACTAAAAGACAGGCATTTGGTAAATTTTATCCATGAAAGCATTGGCTAGTCCTCATTTAGAGAAAATTTTATATATGCCTTTTCTACTGTTTGAACCTTCCAGGGAAGAAAAATGTGGTTGGACATTCAGTTAACTTGCCTCCAAGCAATAAGTATTGCACATTCTCCTGTCACAAAAAAAAAAAAAATTGTTTCTTACTTCTTTCTACTCTTTACTTGTCCAGCATAGAAAAGAAATACCAACAGACATAAGACATCAGATAGTGTGTGTGTGTGTGTGTGTAAAGCGTGAAAGGCAAAGTTATGAAGCTTTTTGATTCGTAGACTTATTGAAGTCGCGTTCTATGTAATGGTCTTTGATAAACACAAGCTACAGCAGAAGGCATAAAAAACAATAAGGACATTTATGCTAACCTGGTGTAAATGGTGACTCAATTCCCAACAGAGAAACACAGAAAAGCTCCCAATATACAGAATGATCTGCTCAGTGATGAACTGCCCCATTGTCCCTCCACTTTTAAATTGATCTGGAAGAAACACTAGCAACGCAGCTAAGCATAAGGAAGCCACATTAGAAAGCTTTAAAGCTCGTTTAATTGCCAATGGAAGTCCCATCTTGAAGCTATAGAAAAGATGACGCTGTCCACAAAGCAACAGAAAATCAGCAATCACAAGTCCCACAACTGAGAGCAAACACCAAACAAAATCTTATCCTCTGCATTCACTAATCCTATATGAGTCCTCAATCAAATAATCAGAAAACCAGATTCAATAACATACTTGGACCACAATTGGAACTTATCATCAGGAAACACAACTTCTATCAACAAAAACTAAAACCTTATACTCACTAATCTTATATACATCTATCCCACTTCAAAAGCCCATAATTCATTTTCAATAACAATCCAATTCAAACATCAAGAACACAACTTTATCAGCAATCACTCACGTCAACAACCAACCCAACATAAGAATCTGAAAAAAAAAAAAAACAGAAAGTAACAAATGCCACACTTGCATTGATCTTCCACATTATCAAGAACCCATTGTAGCCTAGCGGCAGAGACAAGGTTTCCTTGCCTTTGTCACCTGGGTTCGAGCCCTAGCGTGCATGTCTGTCACCCCCACGGTGTCTTACATGTCTACTGGGCTTGCAGGGTGTTCAGTGGGTCCGGGGATTAGTTGTGGTGCGCGTAAGCTGGCCCGGACACCCCGGGTTATCAAAAAAAAAAAAAAAAGAACCCATTTTTTCATTTTCAATAACAATTTGTTAGTCTTAAAGGCATAATTTTTTTTACCTTTTAATTTAAATAAGATTTGCACTGTTTAACATATAATCATTTACTATATCGATGGAGAATTCTTTTATATTTTCAATTGAAATATATGATACACAATAAAAGGATTTTTTTTTTTTTTTTTAGATTTAGACAGTGAAAGGGATCTTCTAGACGCATTTACAAATTCCAACCAAGATGAGAATATTAAAAATTAATTAATATACATACAATCTTGAACAACGATAAATACTCCTTATTCTTTAATAACATCGTGGTTGAGAAAGAGAGGGGGGGTCTCTTTTATATTATCAATTTACTGATTTTACATGTCTTTTTTTGTTGAAGACTTTCAATTTTACCTTTATATTTTTAGTTTTTTCAATGATAATAATGATTTTAATTTTAATTTTTTATTATTTTTCTTGCTCTTTTATTAAAATTTATAATTTTTAATTATATTCTTTAAATCAAGTTCATAATTTTTATTTTTTCAATAACAATGATACTAATTACACAATAATAATAATGTTAGTTATAAAATTAATAGTAATAATAACAATAATAACAACAACAACAACAACAACATCAAAAAAATAATTCGACTTTCTGATGAAGCACCAGCACCAAAGGTAGTTATAGTATGTTTCGCAGTGTGGTAGCGGTTGCTTTTCAAATAATTTTTTATGCTGAAATGTACAGTAATGATATTTTTTTATTTTTAAAAATTATTTTTTACATCAGCACATCAAAACAATCCAAAACATATAAATCATATTAAATTTTAGCAAAAAAAAAATTAAATTTTTTTGAGAATACAGTTTCACCGTATTTTCAAACAGTTTCCCTCAACCTGAAAGGACAGACCACTCGTTCCCTCCCCTCTTCAATTAAATCGTAAATCTATTTTGCAAAGTTGATTTACTTTTAATGCGCCATTAATAGGCCTCCAAATAGGAGAATTGACACTATTCAGATAAAATTCAGAATATGATAGCTTTCTATTTTTAGTTGTATTTTAAAATAAATTTGACTTGAAAAAAATTAAATTAAAGCTTTTTTTTAATGCTTTTCATGATTTTCATGAGTTAATATCATATATATAAAAAAATTAAACTCGGAATTTTAATTTTTTAAGGGAATTTTTTAAATATAAAAAATAATAAACTCGGAATTTTAATTTCTTGAAACCTTTTTGCTGGATCCAAAACCATAGGATTTGGGGTGGATTGTTTCTTGATGCTGATCTGCTTCCCCTAGAATTCTCCACCGACGCCGCATGTGGTAAAAGGATAGAATTATGATTCATCAAGTTCTAGTAAGTTTACAGCTAAAACTCTGAAATATTATGAGATTTAATAAGTCATAAAAGTTATTCTAAAAATAAAACACAGAGTTTCAAGAGCAAACTTATTTATAATAAATATTACCAAACTTAAAAGCTTTTCCATTACATTTCATTATCGCGAGTCTGTATCAAACTTAAAAGCTTCAAGAGCAAGCATAACCAAACTTGACACAGCCTAATCAAGATCTGCCAAACTTATTTATAATAAATATTACCAAATCCTAGCACCAGAAGAAGAAAGCAATCATTCCTCAGCAAGCAAAGGTCATGTTTTCTTCTTGTGGAAAGGAGTCATCCTAAAGTACTCTAGAAAGGAAGGTGAAGGCTAGCAATAGCCAACAAGCTGATGGTGCTGTGGCCATTGAGAGAGGGATCTTAGCCTCCTGTTTTGGTTCAAGTTAATCTGGTCTAGCTAATTAATTAAACTCTTGCAAGCGCATCATCTTCTTGCTTTTCCATCCCAATTCCTTCGTGACTGTCATCAATGTTGATAGGCGTGTACCAGTTGGCACAGAACAAGTAAATCACAAAATCAAAGGCTGTTAAGACTGCAATCAGGAAGTAGAACCTGTCCATGTGGCCTGTGTTCAAGTCATCTGGGATCCATCCAGGCTTGTCACCTTTAGCTGTAATCTTCATCACCATGCTGACTAGCATGCTGCTGACATAGTTGCCAAGGGAGATTGAAGCCATGCAAAGTGAGCTTCCAAAACTTTTAATCCCGTCTGGTGCTTGCCCGTTAAAGAACTCCAACTGGCCTACATACATGAAAACCTCAGATGCACCGACAAGAACGTATTGTGGAATTTGCCAAAATATGCTTAGTGAGCTAACTTTTTTCCCTTCAGTAACATGCTTGAGCCTTTCAATCTCAGTAGCCCCTGCCGCGAACATTGCTAGCATCCCAATGATGAGTCCGATTCCCATTCTCTGAAGCTCAGTTAACCCCTTGGTATTACCACTTAACCTTCCAGCTAATGGCACGAGGATTTGGCGATAAATCCCAGTGCAAACAAGGACACTGCAGATATCAAAGGCAGACATGCTAGCTGCTGGCAGGTGAAACTTTCCAGCATAGGAGTTCATGACATCTCCTTGCTCAACAAAGAGGGAGGCCATTTGTGTGAAAACAACAGAGTAAATTATAGTGCATAGCCAAATAGGTAACATTTTAAGAACACATTTAGCTTCCTCTACTTGACTTATTGTGCAAAGCCTCCATGGATTCTTTTGGTGACTTAGATCATCCTCTGTTACTGTTGCTGCCTTGTCCAAAAACCTGAAAATTATTATAAAAGAAACATAATCAGTAATCATAAATCAATTACCATTCCCTTTCACGGGCATGCTCAAAGCTAAAAACTATGGCTATCAACCTTACACAAACCTTATTCCAATGTGGCTTTGCCTTGACAAAATGACCACTTCGTAGTCTGATCCAGAGGAAAAGTATGGATGACTAAAGAATTGGATGAAGATTTAAGGCTTTTATTAAGCTACAAAAACACTATAAGAATCCTTAGCTTAAAGTAGGAATTCGGTACTTACTCAAAATCATCACTATGAAGAATCTTTCTGCTCCCTTTGATAGCAGATTCTGGTCCTTCCACTTCATAAAGTTCATCAGCTTTCGCCGGGATAACATCCCATTTCTTAACTGCAGCCACAAACACCTGAGCAACTCGTGGCAAAGGGTTGCCGCAAGGTTTCACATACTGGTAACCAGGTGTCCCAAACAAGAACGATACCAAGGCTAAAACTGCAGAGCCTAATGACACCAGGAAACCTAGTGTCCATTTTCCATGATCCTCAAAATACACCAAAATAGTGTTTGAGAATAGAGATCCAAAGTTGAGTGCAAAATAGAAATAGCAAAAGTAAGCTGCCTTGTAATTTTTTTCTTTCGGTTTCGATTCGTCAAATTGGTCTGCTCCAAATGTGGCTAAAGAAGGTTGATGCCCACCATATCCAAAGGCAACTAAATATATAGCCAAGTAAAAAATAGCCACTCCCACCCACGATGTTGGCTCACAGGCTAATTCTCCATCACCACATCCATCTGGTTTGATCAAGAAATAACAAGATGATACCGATACGAGCGCCAACCCCTAATTAACATACAAAATGGTTAGCAGATCACATCAAAATTATAAAAATAGATTTAGATTTCAAATTCTACGTACCGAAACGAATATTAACTGAAAGACTACACAGGTCAAGTATCTGCCCCAGTATGAATCACTGAGGAAAGCTCCTATGAGTGAGCACAGATAAACTGTGCCAGTCCACTTGCTGACACTATTGGCAGCATCAGCATTACTTTGACCAAGAACTCTTGTTAAGAACAGAACCAAATTCACACCAACTCCAAAGAAAGCTAGTGTAGCCAGGCATTGATTTGCTGCAGCAGAACGAAGTAGAAAACAAAAAATAAGTTTAATCACTTACATTTTTTACAAGCCAAAAAAGAAGTTGCATTTTTTTTACGTTATTAATACCTAGCAAGATGCTTGCAGCTTTCCACCCTCCAGAGCTCTTCCAAGTAATGGAGCGCTTATTGCTAGCAATATCGTGTTCTTCCTCAGTTCTGATTCTGTTCACAGCTACATTTTCTCTAGAGATGACACTTTCTCCTGTCACCTGCTTACATTTAAAAAAATAAAAACAACAATGTTAATGTTTTCATGAATTCAAGAACATAAATTCACGTTTATATATCTTGAGTATTTACTAATTATTGAATTTGTTTTTACATAATCGGTGGAAGGGTCTGAATCCATAGCAGCAATAGAATATTTTCTCTGCAAAATAAGATCAGAAACTGGTTAGGGATGGAAGGAAGATATGGATTCATGAACAGAATTTGAAGGAAACAGGAAAGAGCACTTATATAATGTAATGGCACGTGACATGGGACGTCAAGACGTCATGCATGGCCATGTTTAACAAGAAGAAAATAAGAAATAAACAAAAAAAAAATCAAAATTCTTTTCCATCTTGCAGCATGTAAGATTCGAACTCGAGACGAAGAAAATGCAGTACCAGTCCAGAATAATAGCAAGAGAGGAGTCCCCAGAAGAAAACTAACAAACAAAAAGAGAGGTGGAGATTTAATTAATGCAAAAGAGGAAGATGGCTAAGAGCATGGTGCGAGAGAGTTTAATTTATAGGAAAACAATCATGAGAAGAAGGGTGGACGGTGCAAGTCATTTTCAGCACACTTTGTTGTAGCCATTAAAGAAGAAAGTATGGGTGGAAAATGGAACAGGGAAGAGAGGTCTCCTTAGAAGAGTGTGTGCCACAACCTTGGTCATGCCCTCCATTATCAGATCATAGCCAGTGGAAGAATATTTTCATGTGAAAAAGATGGCATCTCCCTCCTCACCAAATCTTTAGTTTTCTTTGAAATTTGATAGTCTCTCCTCAATTTCACTTCTTCTCAGTGTTATCAAATCATAAATTCTAAATAACCCATCACCATGCATGAGCAACAGTGATAAAATACTTAATTTTTGCTATAGTGAAGCCAGATAGTGCAAATAATGTCACAACTTGGTTGTCTTTTATGAAGAAAAATCACATTTATGAATTTATTTTAGTTTTTTTGTGTCTAATATCTATCTCTTTAACATAAAGACAAAAAACTTATTATTCATAGGTCAACTTTCAAGCAAAAGCAGGTAGAAAAAAATATTTTCAGCCACATTTTGAGAAAATGGACTGCAAAACAAAATTAGAATTGCTATCATCCATCAAAAGTATCTATCATCCATCAAAAGTATAGCGTATAAGAACTAGAATAAATAAGCTTTATAAGCAAGCCTATATTAGTCTTGTTGTTAAGTGTTCTTATCAATAATCCAAACAGGATACAGCATAAGAAAATTAAATTCTTTACATGCTAATCAATAATTATATATAGCATGCTACTTGCATTAGATTATTAAAAAGAACTAAAACAAATAGCCAATTTTAGTAAAAAAAAAATAACGTCAAAATTAAAATTTACAATTCAAGGAAAAATTGATGCGTAAATCATTTGCATACCCATTCTACTACGTACTAGAGAATGTATGATTTCTCACCTTTCTTGTGATTTTAAGATTTTCTACTTAAGTGAAAATTCGTTTTCACATCAATTTCTTGATTTAATTAGATCATATATATTGAGATTTTTTTTAATTGACCAATGCATGCAGGTAGGATTACAATGTGCTAAATGCTAATTTTAAGAAGAACAAATTCATCAAGTTGCTGGTGCCCTCTTTCTTACAGCAAGTGATTTGTTTGTTTTTCCTCCAGTAATTGTGGAAACCAAATGGCATTACCCATATACTAGGTAATTAAGGCAACTGGATTATGGCAACAAAACTTAGCCATTAATGCTAAATTAAGCAAGCAAAGGAGTTTAGCCTATTTGGGTTTTGAAATTTAGATATATAAATAGAAACCTTTCCCTTTTTCTTAAAGTTTTTACACTCTTAACCACTTCACAATCTGGATTTAGGTAAGGATTCTATCATTCTACATAAGCAGCCAAGTTGTCTTTTGTCAACCTTTCAGGGGTCTCAAACCTAACAAAATATATGAAACCTGAAGATATGTATGCAACTAACCTAAGTAACAAACTAAACAACAATTGACTAAATTAAGGTACAAGGCCCTTTCAAACTTGTTTTTACTTGCAAGATATTGCATTTATGTTCTAAATTTTCCAATAGAATTAGTTGTTTTCATCCTAACAATATTTTTTTTGTTTTGAAAAATGTGATTTGTTTGATTTGGCTGTCAAATGATACCTAACTTGTTTTGTTTTCCCACATAAAAACTCCCTTATGTTTCATGCAACATTTACTCCTCCAATCTAGATTAGTTTGTTGCCTCGTTTGTTATTTTGCTCAAACAATTATATATTCTATATGCCTTCATGTTTCAAATTGGAGTCGCAATGGAAGGTCAAGATGCATCATCAAGCATGATTTCAAGTGCCAAAAGTCCCACCATCAATGTGGAAACTTGGGCATTTAGCAGAAGCAACAAACTTGGAAGGCTTCATAGCAATATCGGTAACGTAGCAAAATTCAAAGGCATTGTGCCACAAAAAAATGGACATTGGGGTGCACAAATATATTCAAATCATCAAAGGATCTGGCTAGGAACATTCAAGACTGAGAAAGAAGCAGCTATGGCCTATGATAGTGCTGCCATAAAGCTCAGAAGCACGGATTCACATCGAAATTTTCCATGGAACGACCGCAATGTTCAAGAGCCTAGCTTCCAAAACCAATATAGTACAGAAGAGATTCTGAACATGATTAGAGATGGATCTTATCAACAGATATTTGTGGATTTTATAATGAAACAATCACAAAGAGAAGAAATTGGTGGAAGTGATGATCCCAATGGAAGGAGGGTGCATGCAGATGATGAACAATTCTCATGCATACAACTTTTTCAAAAGGATCTAACACCAAGTGATGTGGGGAAGCTTAATAGACTTGTGATACCCAAAAAATTTGCTGTTAAGTACTTCCCCTACATTTTTAAAGATGTTGAAGATGATAGGGTACTAAATACTGCTGGGGTAGATGACACAGAACTCCTATTTTACGACAGGTTCATGAAGTCTTGGAAATTTAGATATTGCTATTGGAGGAGTAGCCAAAGCTTTGTTTTCACAAAGGGTTGGAATAGGTTTGTTAAGGAGAAAAAATTGAAGGAAAAAGACATCATTATATTTTATACATGTGCCTGCCCAAACAAGGTACAAGAGCAACATGGTCAAGGCCAATACTTTTCCATGATTGACGTAGTTTATTGCAATGGCCAAAGCGGCAAGGTTGACGGGTTTAACCAAACGGAGGATGTGCAAAGAGAATTGGCTGTCGTTTTAAGGCAAAATATGAGAAAGAAGTTGCAAAAGGATGGGAAATTAGAATTGAAGGAAACATTGAAAAACAAGGTTAAACAAAAAGGGTTTAGGCTTTTTGGGGTGCAGATTAATGAGGTTGAATTGCAGTTGCAACCTTGTTTCCAAACAGGTACTGAGTGACAAAAAAATGGCTTAACTAGGATCCTCGATCTTTCCCATTTCTAATTCCCTCATGGCTTCAGTTAATTAAATGTCTTAACCATGAAGTCTTCTGAATGTAAATGGTTAGGTGCCGTTGGCTGCATGCATATGCCATTGACATTACCTGCAGGTCATCTGGCTTAGATCAAGATTGAATTACAAAGATATTGAATCTATTTTGATAATTGATTCTTAAGAAGACCTTAATTTTCAGCGATTACAAATTAAGCTTTATGATTTTTGTTTATGTACAGTACTATTTAACCTAAAATTATTTGAATCTTTTGTCAAGTTGAAAAAAAAAGAAGATTTTATTGTACTTTAGTCTAGTGAGAGTAAAGCTTCACTTGAGTTTAATTAATAAAATCTTTTTACAAATTGCATGATCATGGATTAAAGATGAAATATTTTAAAGTAAGTTGTACTGTTTTTTAATTTCAATGATATATATATATATATATATATATATATATATATATATATATATATATATATATAGTTTAGTCACTAGTTATCTTGGTCCTGTTCTCTCATTTTTTGTTTTCATTAATTCCTCTAAAATCTTTTTTTAAATAAATAAATAAATAAATAAATAAATAAATGTTACCTTGTGTTATATTTCATTGAAATATTTGTGGATACAACGTTAGACTTGCAAGGAAAATGCATAAAAACAAGAAAGTTGTCAATGTAAAGAGATATATGTTACAGAGAGTGTCAGTATATCCCATACATAATAAAGTGAGTTACGTTGTTTTTCTTCTAATTATGAGACTTTGTCAGTCTGGGTTTGGAGATAGACTTAAAAAAAGCCTTAATTGCATCATCATTAAATTACTGAATTAACTTATATTAATTATTTTTATTAGAATTAATGTTTTATCAAATTAATATCTTATTTTTTTTGTTTACCTTAAAATATATCTCGAATTATAATTTTTTTCAAATATATAATATTTAACAACCATGTTTTTCTTCTAACATAAGAGGACTCCTCGAATCCAAATTCTTTCAAATGATGATAACTGAACGAAAGTCTAACCACGAATTTAAGCCACAACTTTTAATGCACCAATAAATTAAAAACTTATATTTTCTCAAGAATATATAGCATTTTCAAATAAAAAGAAAATATTAACTCACACACGAGCTAGCTATGAAAACTTTATGAAAGAATTGGGAGAGGAACTTGATTTCAGGCCAAAAAAAACAAAGATGAAAAAGTGATAAGGACGGGACCATATATATTATACTGTGCAACCCTCGTTTATCAAATCATATATTCAGGCCCGGAGACTGTCCATTTCAATTCATCTTTTATATATATATATATATATATATATATATATATATATATATATATAAAAAGCTGTCTCCCACCATTTGTTATATTGATCTTTTATTTAGAAATATGATTGTAGTTATTTTTTAAAATATTTTTCATTTAAAAAATATTAAAATATTATTATTTTTTATTTTAAAAAAATTATTTTTTATATCAGCACATTAAAATGATTTAAAAATATTAATTTAAAATAAAAAAATAAATATTTTTAAAATATAAAACAAATCGTCCTGACTCTTGATTTACCCACCGTTTCTTACCGTATGAATCTGGACATCTTCCACTTGTGGTGACTCATTTTCAAATTATTAAATTTGGCTCTTGGCTCCTGCCTCGTGTAAAAAAAAAATAATGTTGTTTTATGGTTTTTTTAAGCTAATACAATATTATTTTAAAAATAATCAAATTAAATTTTAATTAAAATACATTGAATCGACTAGATCCAATTAAATTAACTTTGTTAAACCTAATTAGAATCAACTATTATTATAATAATAACATAAGGTAAGTAAATAAGCATAACAAATAATTGAATCTTGCAAGGTTACATTAATGTTCTATCTTATACTCGAGTGAATTATAAATTATTTCCTTCATATAACTTTTCAAAATAAATTAAAGATAATTCCTCTAGTTTCAAAATTAATTGATTATTGAAGGTGTTGACTATGTTTAATTTAATACTTATTAATTTATTCCGAAAAACATCTTCTTTTTAATTCTATTAATTATTTTTGAAACTAGAGCACAATTTAATTCATTATACAAAACTATTGCCCACCAATAGATAGTACACTGTTCATATTGCATGTGGCATCCCAATGAGTTCGCTGCATATATGTTTATAGGCTTCATTTGCCCTTTTTGAAACACAATTATATATGTACAATAAAATAAGAAATGATCATTGTAATCCTCTAAAAGGTGTGGGCATATTAGACCCTCAAAATCTGTAAGGTAGACCACTAAACAGTTTCTTTAATGTGATACTATAAGGTGTTTGGAGATATAGTAGGGGTTATGGTTTAAAGTATTTTTTTATTCTTAGAAATGCATTAAAACAATATTTTTTATTTTTTTAAAATTATTTTAGATATCAACACATCAAAACTATCTAAAAATATAAAAGAAATTAATTTTAAACAAAAAAAAATTCAAATTTTTAGGGTTTCCAAATACTAACCAGCCTAATTAAAATACAGGTATCAAAAGATAAGAATGCACTACTCAAGTTGGCAAGTGACTTATCCCACCTCCTCCAAAAAATAAAAAGTCTTTCACTCCTCGTCATACTCACATCATACTCATCATTAGAGTTATCAAGTGCAACCTAACTCGCAATTTAGGTTATAAGATTGATAAATTGATATAAATTAGTTTGATCAATTCAAAATGATGTTATTATTTAAAAAAAATTAAAAAAATAGATTAGGTTTTTATCAAGTTATAAATTAATTATCAGATTAACTAGTTCAATTTTTATTTATTTTTAAAACTCGATATAAATCATGTTATGAACATCGAGTTATCAAATTAAGCTGTGAGAGCAGGCTGGAATTAATATCTATGCTCGCCATGCTTTATAATTCGTTTCCTGTTAACCGTAAACTACCCTAATGCCAAATAAATAAAAAAAAAAAAAAGAAACATTAGGTTGTATTTTATCTTTTGGGCATATTGGAAAAATTATTTTATTGGGTTTGGGCTAAACTCATCATTGAATTGTTCATTAACCAAGAACCCATCCCAACACATTTTTATTTATTTTTTGGACAGGTTTCTCAAACCTAGGCCAATTTTAGTATTAAGGTTTCGTGTATGGATCAATGACTAATTTTAACAATGAACCTTTTCATTTGTCAGGTAAATTTATTGTAAGAGATTAATACTATTGGTTTAAATTATACTAAAAAATAATTGCAAATTTTAGGTAATTGGTTTTATAATTTATAGTAATTGAATAACTTTTATTTCATAGTATAAGTTTCAAACTCTTAACAAGGAACTATAGCTCTAGTTATAAGATTTGGCCCATGATTTATTTATTAATCTTAGCTTAGTCTGGATTCGAATGGGTGAAAAAAAAAGGTTTTTTTATTATTATTATTATAATATAATTTTAAATTATTGAAAAGCTTAGCGGTTGTTTGATAGTGTGGCTGCGAGTGAGGTTCACCCGCAGCCAAAAAACACAAGTTTATGTTGGTAGGACCCATCAGAAATTATGGTTGTGCCGCAAGTTTTCTAGAAGCATAATTTTGCTGCTTCTTGCGCAGAGGAATCACTGAACAGTGGAGCTATGCTCTGGCTCCACTGTTCACGTGAACGGTGGAGCATGCCTCCATTGTTCTGGCCGAACCGAGTCCGGTCCAAAGCTAAGAATACATTGAACCGAGTCCGACCCAGTAAAATAAAAAAAATTATTTTTAATTTTTAATTGTGTTTTATTCGAAAAACTAGTGTTAAACATTATTCAATGACACTACATAAATTAGACGGAGATCGCTTGATGACGTAACATTTTCAGAATTTGATCTCAATCCCAATTTTGTTCCTGATTATATTTTACCTGATGTTGTTGTACTCTTAAGAAACCAAGAAAACTGTAGTTCTTGTTGGATGTATTTAATACGTGATAGAATTGTAGATAGTTTAATGGAACAATAAAAAATATTTTATATAAAGTATTATTTATTTCATGATATAATAACAATAATTAAATCTATAATATTTAAATTAAAAACCATCAATATTAATATATATATATATATATTTTTAAATTATTTTATAACCTTAATTTCAAAAATATTCTTAACCAAACATATTAAATTACTTTTTGTTCAACCACAATTTTAACCAAACATATATTTTTTTAAATTAACCTCAACTAAAAATATTTTTTATAAAATAAATTTTTTAAATCACAACTACAACAATTATTACATTACCAAACATATTTAATTCTGGATTCGAATGGGTGAAAAAATGGTTTTTTTATTATAATATTATAATTTTAAATCATTGAAAAGGTCGACCGTTCTTGTAACCATGCCTACAGCCACCCAATAATCAATATGTTACAAGGCCAAACGTCACGTTGAGTTTCCCATCTTCTAATTAAATTACAGAATCCCACCAAATAAAGACAGCATTTTATGATGTCTAAATCACTGCTAAATATCACATATAATCTCTCTACTTCATGTATTTGATCAAACCAGATTCTAAACTCTAAATTAATTCAAATCAGCCCCTCGACTTTCAATTAAATGCAATCTCAAGTCCTCTTTCCAATTACATCATTACCACATTGAATTCACCTGGATGGTAAACTAGTAACGAAATCAGATAAATAGTCTCAAAATCAAATTAAATTGAAATTAAAACCTAATCTAATCCAAAGTACAGAATTTGATCTGATCAAATGTAACAAAATATGAGGACCAACCTTGATTTTTAGCCACCAGGCTAAATAACCATAAAAGAAACAGCAACTAAACAAACAGAACAGAACAGAAGAGTCAGCTTTCAATCAATCTAGGAGCCTCGATCTTGTCGAAAAAACCCACAAAAACCCTTCTCTTCTTTGAAAAAAGGCTCTACATTTCCTTCGTAACTCTCACCAAAAGCAAAATTTTCTTCTTTATTAGCTTTTTAGAAGAAAACCCATTTCTTTTCTAAGCTAATTTTTCACATTGGCTGTCTACATTTTCCAAAGGTAGCTTACACACTGACCCTCACTTACTTTCTCTCTGTTTGTGCGTGTTTTAATGCCTAATCTATTGGTTTTTCTCTAATTTGGGTTGGATTTGTAATTAGAATATAAGATTTGAGCTAGTTGGGGTTGATGGTTTGGTGGATTTTGAAGTTGAATTGCTTGTTTTTATGTTGGTTGGTGTTTGTGAATGATTGAAGTTAATTAAAGATATGTTCTTTTTAGATCTTGACTAAGTACACATTTTAGCTTGTAGTTTTTCTGTTTAGCTCATAATGTTAGTTTTCTTGGTGCAGTTCTTTATGTTGTGGCTCCATTAGCTTGGTTCCAGTCAAGTATTTTGATTTGCTATTCAATTTTATTGTCTTTCCTTGGATTCATAGAGGTGGTTTTTTTGTTCATCATAGGAGTGAGAGTTTTTTAAGATGACAAGAAGTCACAAGAATGGAGAGTAACAAGTTTTTTTTTTTTAAAAAAAAAAATTCTTATGAAGAAAATAGTGATTTTCATGAAAGCATAGTATGCAAATGCCAAATTTTCGTGACATAGAATGTTGAAAATTAGTAATTAATATGCTTCGGTTCATGACTCGTGATCCATAAATGGATTTCTACCTTTGGAGTGCTTAGTCTTGGCAGGATTTTGAGATGATATTATAGAGATGGATTTCATGTGGTGAAGCATGGTGAATGATCTTTAGATGTTCTGCAGGTCTCAATTTTCTTCTAAGAAGTTATTTTTATCAAGAATGGTGGCAACTGCGGCTTCTGGCCTTCAAATGGCAACTGCAAGGCCCTGCATTTCCTCTTCCCACAGAGTGGTCAAGGCAGGTGCTGCTATTCTTGGAGCCAGTTCTAAAGGGGCATCATGGGCTAAGCTTGCGAGTGCTTCTCATATATCGTCTATCCAGCCTTTCCAAAGGACTTTCTCATCTTCAGTTAAATTGAATAAGGCTGTGACAAAGGCAATGTCTGAATCTAGTGACAGTAAGCCAGTGTCTGGATTGCCAATTGATTTGAGAGGTACGTTTGCTTTTCTCTTGTTTCTCTGTTTGTTGGCTAGAATGCTCAACTCTTTGCCTGCACATGCTCTTATCATTTATGGAAGCAGAATCTAGAAAACATTTTTTTCCCTCTATAAATGATGGAATCAACATCTATTTTAAATCAGTCATCCTCTTGCCAAACCTCTTTTAGCACTGAAGTTGATTTCTGAGATTCTCCTTGAATTGCCTATATTTAGGTTTGCATGCTACTAAAAAGGCCATTTTCTGCCATCTTTTGAATACACTTAGTACTTCTGCAAATCCGTGATCATCTAAACTAAAAGCAATGTTTAGGTAAACGGGCATTTATTGCTGGTGTAGCTGATGACAATGGGTATGGTTGGGCCATAGCAAAATCTCTTGCTGCTTCAGGTGCTGAAATTCTTGTCGGAACATGGGTGCCTGTTAGTAGATCAATTACCGTTCTTCTTTACAATATCTTTTTTCTTGTTTGCTTAAATTTTCTATGCCATGTAAAAGTATTCTGTTAGTGACTTGGAAGCTTCTTTTGCAGGCTTTGAACATTTTTGAAACAAGCCTGAGATGGGGAAAATTTGATGAATCTCGCGTGTAAGATGCTAGAGGTTATCTAATTTATGCTCTGATGTGAGACTTATAAAGGGAATCTACTAACAATTATCCGGTTCTTCAGGTTGCCAGATGGTTCTTTGATGGATATCACCAAAGTATACCCCCTTGATGCAGTGTTTGACAACCCTGAGGATGTACCTGAAGATGTAATGGACGAGAAGAATATAGTCTATGTGCAATACATGAAATCAGTCTGACATCTTTCGACATAACAAGCTTTTATGTTATTTCTTGCAGGTGAAAACAAATAAACGTTATGCTGGATCCAGTAAATGGACTGTTCAGGTATGGGCCCGTAAATTTGTAGTTCCCTTGTTTATCATGTTGAATTCTTCCAAGAGCCCCCGTTAACCTTGTATTGCATTTCCATGATTTAAATTGTTTACCTTGTGTTGCTTTACCCCAAAATTTCGAACTTGTAGATCAGATTTTAGTTATTCTCAGACTGAAAGATTTTGATAACTTGTTATTTAGTTTTCTACCCTTTAATATAGGTTGTTTGGATGTTTCATTGTCTTATAAAGGATCCCAGACAACCTTGCTTGTTTTTTAAATTTCCACATGTGACATGTTTAGCATGTGGTTTCTCCGTCGTCTTAGAGATTTTCAACTTTTATAATGGGCTACAGATTTATGTATCCAGTGACCTTCTATATGGTCATTTTTTTGCAGGAAGTTGCTGAATCTGTCAAACAGGATTTTGGCAGCATTGACATCCTTGTGCACTCGCTTGCCAATGGACCAGAGGTAAAAGAAATTCTCATATTGAACCTTGTATGAATTTTTATATTTTCTACATAACAATGAGCATCTTAATAGGTCAGCAAACCCCTTTTGGAAACATCAAGAAAAGGATATCTTGCAGCCATATCTGCGTCCAGTTACTCATATGTTTCTTTACTCAAGCATTTCCTTCCAATTATGAATCCGGGTATGGCTTCTTTCTTGTATAATCTTGCAGCATTTTCAGTTACATCTCTAATTTCTTTAGACATGCAAACATGATCTAAACAGATTTATGTTGATGCAGGTGGTTCATCTATTTCTCTCACATACATTGCTTCAGAGAGGATCATACCAGGGTATGTTTGTCTTGATGTTTTCATCTTCTGGAGTCGCACAATTATGAGTTTTCATAGCTTATAGTTTCAATTTTTCTTGTATGCAGATATGGTGGAGGCATGAGTTCTGCCAAAGCTGCACTTGAAAGTGACACACGTGTAAGTATTTGTTTCCTTTCTACCTCTGCTCTTGATGTATGAATATACAAAGCAACTTGGATTTTCTTGACTTATTTATTCTTATACAGGTGCTTGCATTTGAAGCAGGAAGGAAAAACAGAATCAGGGTCAACACAATATCTGCTGGTAACTCACCCCTCAATTTTCTATCAATTTCTCATCTTTTTCAACAGGATTTAACAATCCTGTTGAACCCAATGCCTTTAGTTTATCTTTGATCACTAGGATGTTGTACCACTGCCCATGGCCTTACCTCCACCAACCAGTTTTAATCAAGATGTAAGCATATCCAGAGAATATAATTTGGGGCCATCTTGTTCAGTAACCCTAGTTGATTGGAATATAAATTCTGATGTATTTTTTATTTTCGTTCTCAACTCAGTTCTCTAGATAGGTAGCTCTTTGTTTGTGCACAATAGCTATAACTAGATAGGCTGCTCTTTATCAGTACACAATAGCTATAACTAGATGCTTTAAAAACTTTCGAGTCTCTGCTATATGTAACACTTTAGATATTATTCATTGGCAAGTTGAGTCTCTGCTATACATAACACAATTGCTTTAGCACCGTCTTTCATTGTCCCATTTCTGGATTAGTGCAGTTTTAAGTTGGTACTAAATTACACTACATTTGTAGTCTGGATTTGTTTGATATCAGCAGATTTGAGTACTTTTACAAGTATCTCCTTTGTTGCTATTGCCTCAACTTTCTTCACCCGCAGGTCCGCTAAGAAGCCGTGCTGCAAAAGCAATTGGATTTATTGATACTATGATTGAATATTCATTAGCCAATGCACCCTTGCAAAAAGAGCTATCTGCAGGTGATCTTGAGTAGTTCCCTACCACTAGATTTTATTTCTTCATTTTCTTCAACCGATGGTCATTACTAAGTTTACAAAACTGATCGAACAGATGAGGTGGGCAATGCTGCTGCCTTCTTAGCATCACCTTTGGCTTCTGCAGTCACTGGTACTGTTATGTATGTTGACAATGGCCTCAACACAATGGGTGTCGGAGTTGACAGTCCGATATTCAAAGACCTTGACATTCCAAAAGACAATCACCAGGGTTAAACTACAGGCAGGTTGATCCATCAAGTGAGACTTTGATTACATAGTGCTGCCTTCTTATTCTCATCCACCCCTTCATTGGCATCGCCAGCGGCCCCAATTTTTACATGAGAATTTGTTTTTAGAGGGACAATGATAGTTGCAGACAATGTTTGCAATGTTCAACTTTTACTTCCTGTAGTGATTGCTGCTTGCACAGATTGTAACAACTTTAAGGTTGTCCGTGTATGGGCTAATTAGATCCCTTCTCTTGTTTGCAATTACCTTCTCTCTTTTTTCCCCTCGCTATCACCATGCAAATAATCCTTTCAGCTTATGCTGCAAGCTAACATTATCTACCAATTGACTCACGGTATGTGAATCAGTTGCTTATGGACGTTCGATAACACTTTGCTAGTATTACTGTATGACTGTGTGGCACCGTTGTGTTAGCTAACATTATCTACCAATTCAAGAGGCGAGGCATAATAATAACCTACCAAAAACCAGTAACTGATTTGAAAAGATTACAGTAATGCACCAAGTACAAAATGTCCCTAAGAACTTAGATTGGTCTTTCATGACGAATATGCATAGTGACTACTGAGGTTAGTGGATTAGTTTGACAAATCATCCTTGCATAGAATCCTAAAGAAGTTGCTTGTAACTTGAAGATCAGTTTCCCAGAAGGAAAGCGAAAAGACAGCATCAGCCTGAAACTGCAGCCGGCACTGCAAATTGTTACTTAGTAGCCTAAATACGCAAGGTTTACTTGTATATATATACACATTATGCAACCCAAAATAGAAGCTGCTACCATAACTTGCAATCATTAAGCAAGCCTCTCATTCAAGCAAGCTTACGCCTACACCTCATGAGGCCAGTGGCTCTTGCATCTACATCATCATCAATATCGGGAGAGTCTTCCACGACAACTGAATCTTCTTGGACAACCAGGCCACGGTTCCTAGAGAATTTCCTGATGGGTGTCCTAGATCGTGTTCCTTGAGTGTTGTTAGCATCTGGCTCCACCTGAGAAGCACCAGAACTTTCCCTATGTGGCATAAGCTCCTCGCCATCCGGCACCAGACCCTTCATCAGCTGCAAATCGATTATTGCCAAAACAGAAGTTAGACATCTTCGTTGGCCCAAAAAATCAAATTCCTATTCCTTACCTTCCAATCTCTAAAGTCAAATCTGAACACGAAATGTCTGTAAGCAACCTCCCCTGACATAACAGAACTGGGAGCTGGAGCATTCCTAGGTGCTGAAGAAATAAGTGACAAAAAGAGTCAGGCCAACAGTAAAAATATAAAAAGTACAAATCAAATGAAGATAAAATCTGAATTTACTCTGAAGAAACACACTTACAAACAAAATGGCATCCACTTTCATCCACAACAATTTTAACCCTGCCATCTTTCACTAAGAATGAGAGTGCAAATAAATTCTCCACAGTCTCAGCAAAAGACCTTCTGTTCAAGATCAAATTTTCAAGTCTAACACTTTTCTTCTCCTTTAAGATATCAAAGATTATTTTCATATTCTTATCAGTATCTGTCTTCTTTTCTCCTCCAGCATCATCAACCTAGTTCACATGACCACTAATTTGTATCAGTGCTCATTCTTGCAAGAAAATCATGGGAAAATCAATTGTGCACGTCATAGTTATAGTCTAGCAAAAACGAGAAACTTTTAGGATCATTGAACTTCGGAACACACTACAAATCACAACTAGTTATGGATTATTGAACTTTGGAACACACACACACCTTGCATCTATTCAAATACGAGAAACTTATAAATCACAATTGACACTGCAAATAGAAACAGGATTTGCTTTCCCCGTTCCCACACTCTGCAACTAGCATAACAACACCCCCCCAACCAGGCCGAGCCTTTTCAGTTGGCCTTGTAATCAAAATCTTGCAATCACTCAATCTTGCAATCAAAATCAACATTAAAGATGAGAAAAAAAGGAGTATCACCTCTTCAGGCCGAGCCTTTTCAGTTGGCCTTGTACGCTTTCTATGAACCGCTGCCTTTCTTTGTTTCAACTCCGTATTCATTGGTCCCAACCTGAACAAAACATCATCAAGAAAACATAAGCACCAAAAGATAATCACCAATGACAGTTCAGATTATTACAACTGTCAATGCTCATATGTACATGCAGTGCAACATGTATTTAATACACGCATGATCAAGACACCACGTTAGCTACATTTCTACGCACCAGTAGTGATCGAATTTCACTAGCGTTTCTCAGACTAATAATGGTATAAGAGGGTACGAAACGAAGACTCACATCGTACTAACCCCCGTGCACCTCCGAAAAATAGGAGAAACAAGAAGGCCAAGATCTTTCCACTTGATTGAAACCGGAGCATCCTCATCATTGTCTAGACTCCTAGTTTGCTGTCCAAACTCTTTAATCAAATGGGACACAAAATCTGCAGGTGTAATACCCTCATTTGACTGTGACTTAACAGAAGACACCAATGTGTTAGCTAACCCTAATAACGCCTCTGCATCTGCAACTTGCTCTCTTGGCTTCTGCACTGAATTCCCAATGTGGGTTCACACGAAAATCCATAAATCTTAACATTCTTTGCATAATTACAAGAATAATAAAACAAAATCACATTTTCTCTTACTTATTAATTTTAAATTAATTTCAAAAATAAAAATAAATTCTGTAGAGAATAAAAAAAAATTCAAATTTACCAAATTTATGCAAGTCTTCAACTTCCTTAATCATAGTATTAAACCTATCCAAATCGTGTCTCGTCAAATCATCTCTCTTATCTGCAACCAAAAATTAAATAAATAAATAAATAAATACAAATAAATAAAAAAATTGAACAATTTGAAACCAAGAAAAAATCAATACCCTTGATTCTATTCTGTAAGGTACGATACATGGACCGGAGGACTCGCCGGTCCATTTGCTGATTCGGTTCTTCCACTCCTGACTTGCCTCGGCTCCGAGTCACTCGTTCGCGCTTCATTTCCCTGGGTTCTTGGTTCAAGTCACCTGGGTTTCCATTGCTAGTACTCCCTGCCTCTCTCTTCACAGTTCTACTCATAATCTTCAAAAAAAAAACAGCTTCCAAGAATTCTGATTCAAGAGTCTTAAGGAAAAAGAAAAAAAAAAGAAATCCCAGAGCAAGATTCTTGAGAGTGTTTTTGTTAGTTGCAGAAGTAATAGCTGTGTTTTATCCGTGAGAGGAATTTTCGAGATGAAGGTTTCCTTTCCCGCTCTAGTGAAATTTGGCAAACTTGAAAAAATACTTGCTTTTTTTTTTGTTGAGGTAACACATAAGGGTAACATGATAACATCATGAAATTTAAAAAACCAGTCATTAAACCTGATCTTCCGGTCATGGGTTTGGGCCATTATGATGTTGTTATTTTTTTTAAGTTAATATTAAATTGTTTTGAAAATATTTAAAAATTAAACTAGGTTTTTATAGGTTAACATATAAAATTAATTCTTATTTAGATTAATTTAAAACTGATTTAGTCTAGATCTTGGATGAGCAAGCCATTAATTTTACTAGTTTAATTGAGTTTAATAACATTATTTATTTAAATCATATTTATTAAATAAAATTGACTCATAACTTAGATCAAGAATTCAGTAGTTTAATTTAAATTAACTTGAATAAATATAAAATGATATTATTTTAAAAAAAATTAAAATGACATGTTTTTATTTTATTTTTAAATAAACTAATTTTGATTAGGTTCAAGGTCGACAAGGTCTATCCAATCAACCACTACCGGGTTGAATATAAAAACCTAGTCGAAGCCTAATCCTAGATTAAGGGGTCGCATGATTGACCTGTCGGGCAAGATCAGGCTAATAACACATTAGTATAAACTACGACCGTACAAGGATAACCTATAGGATCCAAAGTGTAACATTATTGTATCTACAGGGACTAAACTCTCATTTCACCAACCCCAAAATCCAATTCCATTGCAAGCTTTCGTATCATCAATCACTCGAAACTTTTTTTAAAAAGCCCATGAAAAATAGCCAAACCCAAAACCGCGAAAACAAGAGCAAAATCGAAACAGAGAAGAAAAATTCATCGTCGTCGTCCATTAACAATCAGACTGTATATATATATGACAGATCAAATCAATCAGAGCACAAAAACCCTAATTTCAAATAAATCTTAAACACCATGAAATGAAACGTTTTTCTTCATCTTGTTCGTCGACATTTCTCGTCCTTCATGGCTAAACAACAGCCGCTTCAGCAACCGTCAACGCCATGGGGCACGTTAGAGGAGTTACTGCTAGCGTGCGCCGTTAACCGGCATGGGACAGATAGTTGGGACTCCATAGCTATGGAAGTATCTAACAGAACCTCCACTCTGTCCTCCCTCACTTCACAAAACTGTATTGACAAGTTCGATGATCTCAAACGACGTTTCGGTTTCCCTACGGAGCTACAAAACGACACCGCTTCTCTGTTAGTTGATGAGCTCCGTAAACTTCGCGTCGATGAGCTTCGTCGTGAAGTCCATCAGCGCGACGTATCTATCGTGTAACTAACAGTAAACGACACCGGTTTGGTCTTTGAAAGATGCGGTTGCAGCTTTGTTTTGAGATCTAACGAGTTTTGTGTTCGGTGTTGATTGACAGGTCGCTTGAAATGAAGGTGAAGAGATTGGAAGAGGATAGAGAGAAGAGCTTCAAGGAGAAGGAGAAGCCACCAGATCTGCCGAAGCCTTCTCCGGAGACTGTCGCCGGGAAATCCGCGACCGGTGAGGAGTGTGGTGATGGTGATGAACGATCGTTCAATGAATCCAATTCGACGAGTCAACAGCCGCAGAAAGCCGAGGCGGAAGCGAAGAAAGAACGGGACGAGGATACAGAGGTAAAACCTGAACCGGATTCGATTAAGGATGATCCAGATCCGGCTCGGTTAGGATCTGAACCGGAAGCTGAGCGGGAATGGTCATATAACGGTAAGTTAGAAGATGACGACGATAAAAAACCGAAAAAGGAAATGAAAATTGAGAGTGTGAGTCGGGTTGGTGTACTCGGCCCTGACTCGAACGAGTTAGGTGAGTCAGTAGGGGAGTCCAAGCGGGAAGAGAAAGAGAAGGATATTAAACAGATTAATAATAATAATAATAATAGTGACGTGCAAAGTTCAGTGAGTTTGTCGCTGAAAAAGAAGAAACGACGTCGTGGTAGTGGAGAAGGGAGTAGCAGTGGAGAGGAGGAGAGAGAGGGTGGTGATGATGAGGTTTCTCCCGCCACGAAAAAGTTGCCTGCCGTCAAATCTGAACCGTGGCTCAAACTTCTTGAGATTATTCGCTCTCATCAGCTCGGCTCAATCTTTGAAAAGCGGCTTCGAAGCCAGGTAATATTCTTATAATCTTTATAAATTACTCCTTTTTAAAATATAAAAAGTAAAATTAAAAAACACATAATCATGTGATATAACATTTAAAATTAAAATCATGCTACTTATGTCATACCTTGTACTAACATATGATATAAGAATTTGATTGACGCAATATGAAAATTTAATTAAATTTAAGTTAATGAGAGTTTACATGATCATATGATATAAAAAATTAAATTTAAAATCATGCTACTTATGTTATATCTTGTATTTATTCCACGACGATAATTATAATAACTGGATAAATAATTTTATCGATGTGATTCAAGAGTTTAATTCATACGATGTGAAAATTTAATTAAAATGTAATTAAATTTAAGTTAATAAAAGTTTAATTTAATTGGAATCCAGCTTAATTTTTTTATTTTAGTTGGTATGACGGTTCACGTTAACACTATTAGGTAAAACATTAATTACGTTTTAATAAAAAATTGCAATTACAGCTTGGCAGTGGACTGTGTTGAGGTTATATAATAGTAGGCAGACCGTGTTCATGTGAGGGTGTTTTGGTAATTTAAATCGTGGGGAGAATACGATGGAGGAGGATGTCGAGGTTAATATTGCAATGCATGGGCATCCTAGTTTCTAAAAATTCTTTTTTGTGGTGCCGTACATTAGATATTTAGATCTTGGGTGGACGGTGAGGATGCAATGCATCTTGGTCTAGGTGGGGTTCAAAGTAAGAGTTTTGAAAATAACGTTAATGATTTTTGGAGTACAGTTAAAGATAATTACTGTTGTTGCTGGCTTGTCTGTTTTAAGGTGTGTTTAGCAAGGCTGTGTAATTATTATTTTGTAAAATTTAAAAAACAATAAATTATTATTATTATTTTTCAAAAATAATTTTTTTAAAATAAAATAAAAATATTATTTTAATATATTTTTAAATAAAAATTATTTTAAAAAATAATCATTATTATGCTTCTAAATATCTTTTGAGTGATAGATTAAGTTTTTGAAAAGCATTTTGTAACCGCAACGCAAAACACCTTTATTTAATACACAGCTGGCTCAAGTGAATTGAAAGCCATGTGTTTTATAATGTTTTGCCCTTTGCCTTGTTCATAAATGGAAAGAAAACAGTAGTAATATAACGTCTGCGTGTTGACTCACCGTCACTGATCCATTTGGCTTTTTAAGCTTTATACCTAACTTATTAAGCCCGAATTGAATTGTATCATGACCATATTCAAGGTTTGAATTATAGATTGATGTAATGTTAGTAAATTAAATGATATTATTTTAAGATTTTTTTAAAAATTTAAATAATATTGTTTAGAAATTCTTTTTAAATCAAATTAGATTTTATTTTGAGACTTGGTCAAAATTAAAAGTTGGGTCGCCGAGTTAATATTCCTGTCAAGTTAAATTGAGTTTAATATTATTGTTTTAGACTAACAAAATATTTTATTCAAACATGATTGATTCTCGTGGCTGAGGATTGGATATGATTGCACGCTAATGTTTTAATTCATAATTAAAAGTACTGTGTACAGAAGGATTTTTTTTTTTTTTTTTTGCCAATAGGGAATTTTTCCTGAAAAGCAAGATTTAGGAGCTAGATATAGGGAAATAGGCTGCGTATATTCAGTTTTCTTTTAATAGGATAATTTTCTAGAAAATCGTAACAAGTTTTGAAATGCCATTTTCTAATTTCTTGCTCATCTGGTCTCTCTTTCGTCCAAAACTTGTGTGAATCTAGTTCTAGTCTTACAAGTTAGAAACCACAAAAGGGGTTTCAAATCGGTCTACCACCTAATTTAATCTATCAACAAGAAATTAAAGATGCTTCAACGTTAAGATTTTACGTTAAACAATTACATGGTTTGAAATATTTTGATGCCTTTTTCCTCTTTATCTTCGGTTTTGTAATTTTGTTTGTTGTCGTCTTTCTATGCCTTTTGACTAACTAGGAGCCAGCTAGCCAGTCACCTTCTTATTTGCTAGGACAAACAACTTTTCACGTATGGAACTCGTTCCCTTCGCAAGCTTTATGGATGCCATGATATTTCTCAATCAATCTACTTTTATCATTTTTTTATTTTTAATTCTCCCTTCTTCTTCTTGTTTTCATTCCGACCGTAGTAAAGATTTAGGCGACTCTTGGTGTGAGGTTATAAAATGAAAGTGAATTATTGAAAAATAATCTTTATTTATGTACAAAGTTTTTTAAAAGTATATTTGGTGTGATAATAAATTCGAAGATGGATTTTTAGTGAAAATAGGTATAGAATAAGTAGAACAATTAAAAAATATTTTGTGTATTTTGATTTGAGATTTGTAGCCATTTCTGGGATTTGTGGGCAAGATTTACCCTGCAAAGACCCCAACTATCTTCCTTGATACCTAACCTCGCTCAAAAACTTGTACCATCGATGGTACAAAAGTAATTTCCAGCCCCATCAGTCTTGTATCGAACGTCATCTTAATCTTAAACATTTTCAAGAGGTGAAATAACTAGTTGTGGGGATAGAATATGCTATAGTCAGTACCTAGAAAATATATTCCGAGATGAGAAATATTCTCAAGTGCAGGGGGTAATTTCAGGTCGTCCATAGTCCAAAAGTATGTCAAAAAATTTTAGTGGATCGAATCTTGTTCAGAGCTCGAGAGTATTATGGTTTTATTTTAAAGTATTTTTTATTTAAAGTTATATTAAAATAATATTTGTATTATTTTTTAAAAATTATTTTTTATATCAATGAATTAAAATAATTTAAAAATATTAAAAAAATATTAATTTAAAAAAAATATACAAAAATAAACAGTATTTATAAATAAGAGAGCTGACCACCACCACTGCCAATCTGTTGGTGGACATAAAAGCCAGCTTTGTACGGTTAGGAATATTGACTTTTTGACGGCTATTTGGTTTATGACCTCATCGCACGTGTTCTCAGTTGCTTGGAAAATAAAAGGGACAGGGTGGGTTTTGGGCCCTCTGCTCTGTATAGCATTTGGGCTTGTTTTTCAAAAAAGCAATCCCCAGCCACGTATTTTAGTTTTTTAGAGGAAGGAAATATGGATGACAATGATATCGATGGAATGGATTTTGTATTATTTATTCCCGCACTCAAGCTCAAAATAGTTATTTAAACTTGACCCAAGCCCGAATGGGCTATAGATTTTTTATACCCAAACCAATGTAATTGGGTTTTTTTGGGCATTCATAACTCAAATTCAACATAATTAGCTTAAATTTTAATGTTCTTTATTTATTTATTTATTTTAGATCGGGTAGGATGTGGATTGCCACTTTTGACATGCCACACGAATTTTCTTTCCTCGTCGAAGACAACTTATGTTTACATTCTAAGCTTATTAGTCAAACTCAATTTGATTGTGGCCGAGGAATTAAACAACTTATGCTTACAATCTAAGCTTATTAGTCAAACTCAATGTGATTTTGGCCGAGGAATTAAAAATAAAGGTTAAAAATAAAGTAGAGAATAATCTGAATTATTAATTGAATTCCCATAATTCTGATATAAAAGTTACAATATTCCTGCAAAATTGATTCCATGTCTTCTTTGGAATAGCCAACATCTTTTGTTTGGTGTCAAATGGCTCAACAGTGATTGCTAGTGACCCTGCGTGTTCAGGAGGGAATTTTGAAATAAAAATTAGTTTTTTTTATTCGTTATGGTACTTCTATCAGTATCTGATGTTATTTACAACAATAATAATATTGTTTTGCAGGAATCTGAAAGGTACAAAAAGTTGATTCGGCAGCACATGGATCTCCAAATGATTCAATCTAGGCTTGATAAAGGAGTCTACTCCAAATGCTTAAAAAAATTGTTCAAGGATCTCCTGATTTTATTGAACAATGCAATCGTTTTCTTCAGAAAAAACTCACCAGAAAATCTTGCTGCGAATGAACTTCGAGCTGTAGTTTTGAAGGAAATGAAGGAGAAGCTTCAGAAACCGAAACCGAAACCTGTGGCTGTCAAACCTGCAACTGAACAATATTCTGCTTCCTTTTCAAAGCCGAACAAATCTACTTCTACTATGGTGGCCTGCAGCAAACACAGTTCCATAAAAGCAATATCTGAAGGTGCTGGTAAAAAAGATGATAAAAAAGATGCAGAGATTGAAGAAAAACCCAAGGCAAATGAAAAGAAGCTTGAAGTCTCGATTGTGAGGATCGAGGAGAAGGGTTTAAAGAAGAAAACAACAAAAGAGAGGTCAGTCTCGGGGCGTAGAAACTCAAGAGCAAGCAATAAGAATGGAGAGATAAAGCATCAATATGGTGGTAATGAATTAAGTTCACATGACGCGTTGGAGATTACGGTAGATAGGAAAGAAAGCACAGGCAGGAAGAAGCTAGGAGCAGCAAGCTTCTTGAAAAGAATGAAGCAAAATTCTCCAGGTCAAGTGACGGAGAATGACGACGACGAAGACGACTCCTCATCGGAGGATGAGAGTAAAGATAGTAAAACGGTGGATAAAAAGAGGAGAAGAAGGGAAGCAGATAGGATAACAAAGAGGGTAACTAGGAGTTCGAAAGGAAGAGGTTTGGGAGAAGATAGTCGAAACATAAAAAGAGGAAGGCCACCGAAAAAGCAAATGGATTCGGGTGGTGGGACGTTGAAGAGAGGGAGAGAGGATGATGATTCTGAGGTCGGAGTTGGGGGAGCTGGAAGAGCGAAGAAGAGATCAAGGAGGTGATGGTGGTGGTTGTATAATGTAAATTATTTTGGAGAGATTTTTGGATTTTTGTTTGGGCAGTGTAGAGTGACGTTCGCATAGTCAGTAGAGAAAAGGGGTGAGATTGTGTGGAGAAGATCAGACAGAAGGGAGGAAGCGGGATTGTATTTTGAAGTT
This sequence comes from Populus simonii, assembly GCA_007827005.2. Classification (NCBI taxonomy): domain Eukaryota; kingdom Viridiplantae; phylum Streptophyta; class Magnoliopsida; order Malpighiales; family Salicaceae; genus Populus; species Populus simonii. Next base: position 22,275,442 of record CM017466.2, on the reverse strand, counting down.
ATAGAATGTTTGTAGTATAGCCAGCCAGTGAATATACACAGCATGTCTAGGGAAAACATGAATGATAGGTTTTAATTTTTTTTTTGCTTGTCTTTGAAGTATGCAAATGAATCATGATCTTCAAATTCTAAAATTATTAATTATTATTATTATTATTATTCTTATTATAACTACTATCATTGTGTCTACCATTATTAAAATTATTATTCTTATTATTATCATCACCTCAATTATTACTAATATTATCATTATTAATAATAATAGCAACATTTTTATTAATACTATTATTATTTTAATAATCAACATCACAATCATTATTATTATTATTATTATTATTAAAAAGACTAAAATACCCTTAACAACAATGAATTAAATGTTTAGCATTCAAGGATACAAGTGTAATTGTATCATGTATAAAAAAAAATATCTAAATACCCCTATATGATACCATTTAATATTTTTTGCTCCCGATGGTATTTTAGATATTTTACTATTTATAAAATATTAAATGAATAAAAATACCATCAAACAAATCAGTACTAACTTATAAATTATATGAAAAATACTAAAATACCATTAATCCAAATGCATCTATTTTTTTTATGGGAATGAGAAAATAATCAACACACTGTAGTGGTGAGGAAAAAAAATATAAAAATAGCTACAATGAATCTCTAATGTTTTTTAGTATATTTGTTATTTCAAGCTTTTAGGTTGTTCAAAGCCACAATTTTGGTTGAGAGGGAGACAATGATTTAGATACTTTCTTCATTTATCTAAGCACCAAATACTTCAATTGAGTACACCCCCTCCTCACTCCCAATTTCACCCTCTAGATTGTTTCCAATTAGTAAAATGTTTTCAATCATGTGAATTATGTTTTCAAATTTGTACCTCTTTTATTTTAAGCATGTTGAAAGTTTTGATATCTTCATCTTGATATTATATTAAAATATTTTGGATTTAATGATTATAATTTCAACTTATATAAAATATTCTCATTCATTTCAGTTTTTTTTTTTTACTAAGTTAAATGAAAATAATTTCATGTTTAGATTATTTTTATGGATTTTGATATGAAATTTATCCAATTTATATATCAAAATTCTGATTTACTTGTATCTTTATCCAGAGGATTAGCCAAAGCCAAATGATCCTAATACCTTCATTATCTAATAATTGTTTTTTACTACTTTCAGGTGTGCTAATGTTTTTTCCCCCTCAACTAAAACAATTAATGTGTTGTTAAACACACATGACAGTCTCTCAAAATCTACAAATTTCACTCTCTGGACAACTTAGTTAAATCCTTAAGATTGGTCTAATGATGGAAAACACTCAAAATAATTTAATTTACTTGTTTAATTAGTGTCTTAAGATAAAAGTGTAGATAAAAAAACAGAAAAATATTTAATTGAACAGAAAAAAACAAAGATGTAAAATAAACATTTTCTTAAAAAAAATTTGAAATGAGTTTTTATCTTTTTTATAACAAGAAATATAAGAAAATTTGTTCTTTTATTTTTATATTTTTTAATTTTGAAACACTAATTTATCGAAAAAGTTTTATTCATGTCAATTGATTTAAAATGACCGTAAAAAAATAATTATATAAAAAATTTACAAAAAGTCTTATTCATTTCATTTGATTTAAAATGACCTACTGTGGTTAAAAATAATTATAAAAAAATTTTCCCACGTGCAATCACTTCACTCAAATTCTAGCTAGTTTTTCTTCTCCCACTCCCAAAAACTGCCTGACAAACAACTTCCATTTCACAAGTCATAACCCCCTGATCTCATCACTCCTCTTTCTTAACTCTTGTCTTGTCCAACCAAGTTACAAAAAGCCTCAATCTTTCGCTCTTTCTCATTCGTCAAAGCCACCCCATTTCTGATTTCCTCTCTTTGTGCCTCAGATGTCAAACTATACAGTTGAGTCCACCAAAGTAGAGACAAGTGATGGAGCCAAGCTTCATACAAGGCTGTTCAAGCCAATGGAAGAAGGGAAGATAACAGACAACTTGGTGGTTGTTCTTGTACATCCATTTTCGATCTTGGGTGGTTGTCAAGCTTTTTTAAAAGGAATTGCTGCTGGGTTGGCTGGAAAAGGTTATAAAACCGTGACCTTTGATATGAGAGGTGCCGGTAGGTCTACTGGGAGGCCTTCTCTTACTGGTTTTGCTGAAATCAAGGATGTCATTGCTGTTTGCAAATGGGTTTGTGAGAATCTGTCTTCTGATAGGATTTTGTTGGTGGGTTCTTCTGCGGGTATGTGTTTTTTGCTTTTTTTTTTTTTTATGTGTCTGTGATTTGTGATTTTTGGTGAGGAAAGTTTTATGCTTCGTGGGTGTTACTTAGAATGCTTATTTGATTGGTCTTCACGGGGATGGTGAGTCATTGGATCTGTGAACTGAGTGTTGGTTCCTGAATGTGAATCTGTGATAGTTGTTAGTTAGATTCTACTGATTTGGTGTTATTCATAATTTCATATCACAAAGAAAAATGAACGAAAGAGAAAACAGTTTATTATCATCAGCATATCTGAGAAGGTGCATCATGATCTTGATGTCCAAGGAATGCCTGATTTGGACATATAGTGTCAAGGTTTGATGTTTCAAATCAATTTTTACATGTAATTTGCAGCATGGTTGAATATGCTAATTTGGAAGTTTGATGGGATTGAGGACTTAGTTTGAGATTATTGATGGTAATCAGTTTGTATTTTGGTGATGATTTTGCTTCTTGATAGAACTAGTCTAGCTCTAGCATATGCTTTGTTCAATTTGTCCATAAATTGGGATTTGAAGATCTGCTTTCTGTGACTTTATCTCAACTACTTTTCTGGTTCTTGTATTCTGTTTGTTTTGATGGATTTTAGTTGGTAGGATGAGTTAATATTATAAAGATGAACAGTTTTGTAAGAAAAGCACTGACATTTCTAGGTGTCACATTTCTGAATATCAGATTGTTTTTCTTACTGAAGCTTTTGGCTTAAACGTTTCGCCTCTATGTTCAGATTAACCCTTTTTGCCATAATTTAGGCTGCCACAGGCCACCATCACATGTAATTTCCATGTGATGGGAAAAAAGAAAGAGCTGGATATCTAGAAATATTGGTGTGTCCATATAATGGGAAAGCTTTAGGTAATGGAAAATTCCTTCCTAATCTGTGTTGCTGATGAAGTTGATCCTTCTGAACATTGCTTTCTTTTCTGTTGCTTTTGATTGAATTTTGATCAACCCATTATATACTCCATGCAGTTCTGTTTTGATCTCCCTGCCAGTAGAGCTTTACAACTTGTCTTGCGCTGTCAATTATAGCAAATCTTCGCTGAAATATTGTTGGTTAGGGTGTCGCTGCACTCTAGTCATTGTTTAGCATGATGGTGATGAATTCATGATGCTGCTTTACTATGATTCCAATAATTCTAAATTCTCGACATTTAACTGCTATGGCAACATGAAATTCCACTAACTGCTATTGCAACATGAAATTGCACTGACTTCGTTGTGTGAAACTAACTAATCTTCGGATTATGTTTTCTCCTGGTACAGGCGCACCGATTGCAGGTTCTGCGGTAGATGAGATTAAAGAAGTCATCGGCTATGTAAGTATAGGGTACCCTTTTGGCATGTTCGCCTCTATCCTTTTTGGAAGACACCACAAGGGAATCCTGAAGTCTCCAAAGCCAAAACTTTTCGTTATGGGAACTCGGGATGGGTTTACCAGTGTTAAACAGCTGCAGAACAAGCTGAGTTCTGCTGCAGGACGTGTTGAAACACATCTAATTGAAGGAGCAAGCCACTTCCAAATGGAAGGTGCTGAATTTGATAACCAGATGGTGAACCTAATCCTTACATTTACCTCATCTTTATAGGAATATAAGATGCCATGGTGGCTTGTGAGGTGTGCTGGGTTAGATTGCCTGAACTGTATTTCTTGTGCATGCCGATTATCTTTGTTTAATTTGCAGGTTTTGAATGATGGATTGCACAGTCAACTAATGAGTGAGAGTGGCCTCTAACCTCATTGCTATTGCAATGTTGACGAGAGAGATTTTTTCTGCCATTTTTACATATTCAGATGTTTCTGTCAAAATAATTTACATCAATATTTCATAATTCAATGAAACAAAACATACACTGGAATCAAAGCTACTGCTTCCACTAGCCAATAGACAATTAGCCAAGGAATTGTCATGCTCTTTGCTGGTCATAAAATTAGAGCAAGCTATAATACAAGTCAGGGCCACTAGTTGCTAATAAGCCTAATAGTCACATGTCATAATTCTCATCATGATGATCACTAGGAACAATTCTACCATTTCTTGCCATTTTGTTGCCACCTGAGCCTTTGATTCCTCTACCTTCACCAACAATCTCATCATACGGCTGTTTTCTCCATCCCCGATTCTGGTCCCTTGATTGAATATGGGGAAGCGGATGTTCTCCCTCATCTGCTTTGATGCCAAGAAAAAGAAACATTTTATTCTTTTTATCATCAATGATGGATTGTTTTCAAGAATCCACTACAATTAAGGAATGGGACCGGTGCTGCATGTGTCAAAATGATTTGGCTGTTCAACAATCAAAAACTCACTGATGCTTAACACGAAAATGAAGTCATAGCTGATCATGCTTGAGAATTCAAGACAAGCAATAAAATGTTTACTTGCATCCCACTAGATTAATGAAAAAAGTACTAGTAATTGTAGGAATAACAGTATAAAACTATTACAGGCTGATATGAACACCCAAAACTATAATTAGATTATACAACAGATAGCAGGGAATCTTTATTGATTATGATAGAAACATGTTATGTGCAATTAGTTATTACCGCTTTGACCATCCAATGCATCTTCAAGCCTCGCAATTGCTTTGACCAGGGCTTGTTCTTGTTCCTGCATGAAAGGGAAGATATAAATGCAGCAACTGAAGATAGTAGAACAATTCGAGGTGTGTGGTACTTACTCTTAGAACTTTCTTTGCTTTCTCAATTTCCAAAGGATCAGGATGGCTAGCACCAAAAACTTTTTCTACCTGTTCAAATTCATTAAATTAGGGAAGAGAAGTTCCTTTCATTTAATGTATGTGAAACAAGTTCCAACATCCATCTTACCTCCTTTATTAGAGTATCTGTGTGAAGTATCTCAATATCACCCATAGCTTTCTTCGCAACGCCATTCTTGGTTAAAGAGAAATCTTTTTTGGACTGACCCTTTATGGTTCCTCTACCTCTTCCTGCAGCAGCAACAGTGCCACCACGTGCAATTGATTTCTTATTCCCACGGCCTGGTCCAGGCCGGCCACCTCTACGGAAAAGTCCAGTTTCCTCATCCTCCCACCTAATATCTTCAGGAGATATCTGCCATGAACACATATAGATCAGTAGCAACAATAAACTAGAAATTCATTTGACTCTGTAAACGACAGATTCCAAGAGAAAGAGTGATGGGAACACAAGAAGACAATTGATGGCAACTACACAAGGGAAGACGGTGGTAAAAAAACCAAGCACTATCAGTAATATTCCATGTCACGTTGAATGCATCACTAATTGACCGCTTGACACTACTACTAGCCTAGAATGAGGTCAAAGGAGAGAAGGGCTTGTTTAGCTTTACATTATCCACGACCACGCAACACACACACACAAAAGGGAAAAAAAAGAAAGAAGGTTAGCTTGATCTTATCAATACTGCAGAATAAAATCATATCCAATGGAAAAATTCCGTTTCAAATCAATTCTTCATATTCCAGTGGTTGAACCAGTTGGGATGAGAAATCTTTGGATATACTACAAAAAGAGAACATGCAAGCAGGATCAACGTTCAAATCTTTCAGAAGGCCAAGCATCAATCTCACTTTAACCCAAACTATTATGCAATACAGAACAGAGAATTCTCACACCCTCACAACCAGAAAAAAAGGGAGATAAATTCTATCGATATTTTACAACCACAAACAATTTGCTGGTCAGCATTAAGACAACTAAATGTAAATAAAACACATCAAGTTATCAGCTCCCAGGAACACAGCAAAACCTTACCTCTTTGAGATTGACCCATTCCCACGTTTCATCCCCTGTATTAATATCATAAACCAAAGCATGCCTCCCCTGTGAATTGTGGAAAATGAAAACGTTAAAAGGCCAATGATAGGCAGATTATTACATAATCAAGTGTAGAATGTACCTCAACTGCATTGTAGTCAGTTATAACAGCTTCATAGTAGTGGTTATCCTCTGGCCATAGAGTCCAAACTTTCTTTCCAATTAAATCATTGGCTGCAAAGGCACCTGAAGAGCCATGGTTAGCAACTTGTGCCCTGCCAGACAAACCTGTAGAACATTGCTGCATGGACTTGTTGAGGATGCAGCAGACAGCCTCATTAACCAAAAGTAGAGGATAAAAAAGTTATTCAACTTACTGTACAAATCCTCATCATTTTGCTCACTTATTCAACTTACTGATTTGGGCTTCTTGTTCCCAGATCCAGGAGGAGGGCCATGTCTCAGGGCTGATGTAGATTGTTGCATAGATGGATGCAATACAGGAGAAGGTGCACCCATGGACAATGAGGCGACTGACTGCGATGTTTTCTGTTTCTTGCGTGATCCTGAAGCAGAAGAACTAGCTATAGGGTTGTGAGAAGGCTGGGTGGTGCTTGGCATGCTAGGTTGGATCCCATTTGCCTTTCTCCATTCCCTGAAATCATAGGATCTTTTAAGAATCAGCTCAACAGATATTAGAAAAACTGACTGGAAGACATTATATCATTTAAGAATCTGCTCAACAGATATTTAATGAAAACACTAAACCTTATCCTCCGGATAATATCATCAGCATTAACCCTAGCTAGGAGCTCCCTGTGCTCCTCATCTGAAACTCTTAGTTCTTTTCTGAGTTCTGTAATTAGGCTTTCCTTTTCCTGGAGAAGAACAATCAGAGGAAGAGAGTCTAAAATTTGTTTAACATCCAATAATAGAACATAAATCTAATGTACATGAAATGGACAAAGATAATACCCAAGTAATGGCATCTGACTGGGCTTTAAAGGCTCGCAAGACTGAAGTATATGCTTCTTGTTCAATATTGTGGATTTGAGTTTCCATGTCACTATGCAAACTTGGCTGTGAAGCACCACCACCAACTGCAGATCTTCCATTTCCAGCAGTTCGCACCCCACTTTGGAATCTATTTCGATGTGTTGGTGGAAGGTCATCATCAGTTCCTGCAATTTTAGAGATAAAAAACACAATGCATTAACTCTTTACAGTAAAGAAAAATGAAAAAATTTCTATCATCTAAAAACCGATGTACAGAACAAAATCTAAAAGATGCAATGACCAAACAGAAAAACATTTACAAAGATCCAATCAAGTAACCAGGCGAAACTGAAAGTAGCTCTTCAACATTGATATACTCAAAGCCAGAAAAGAATGATTCCATTTGTCTAGATCCAGCCTGCATGAGTGCATGCGCTTCAGTAAAATGTAACAGCACATCTTTCATCACAGTTGCACACATGAAAGCTTCTAGCAAGAAATATCAGACAGCTCTCAGGTTTTGTTTCTTCTATCTGGAAATGTTAATACCACCAACCATCCTCTTATACTCTTCTTTCAAGTTATTTCTACCTGGTTTATGGTTCGGTTTACAGAGATTCCTTCCAAGAAATACAGACAGCTGCCCCTTTCTGTTGTTGGCATTGTTTTAGACTCGAACCCACCTCAACCTCACCCATCCATGCCTGGAGTAGTAAGTTTCCATGAAAAAACCCTTGACATCCTGGGTCAAGAAAAGTTTTTCAGCAAGTATATGCCTGCCATCTCTTACTGAAGTAAGTCCATTCCCTGTATATCCCAAGACACTGACATACTAACAAATGAGCAAACCATTCCTAGTGATTTCTTACACTTTCAATTCAAACATCAGTTCAAAACCAGACATTTTCCTCTTAACCTTAAAGTGCAAACACCTGATTATCATCAACCATGAACAACCTCATGCATTTCTAACCATATTGAACCTTAAACCTTGTTTTAGAAGCTCAAACACAAACAAATCTCATATCAACAGTAAGCTTACAAATTATGAAATGAGCTAAAGAGAAAAAAAAATACACTACGAATAACAATAAACACTTTAAACTAACTCACCACTACTATCGGAAAGCTCATAATCCATTTCAACAGCTAAAAAATCAAGCCTCTTGCTTTCAACCTTCTAACCACAGGAAACAAACTCAACCACCTTAACAAACCAAACGAATTCTTCACAAATGCAAGTTACAAACGACCTGACAAACAATTAAAACAATAAATTTCTAAATCAACAAATTATGGAGCACACTTCAAAGATCATAAAAGCTTACTCCTGCTTCAGAATACAACACATTTAAGCCAAATTCACCAAAATAAAAAATAGCCCTAATTCACATAATTACCTCCTGTAAACATATAAAACAATTAAAAATAATAATTACACGCACAATCCTTAGTTACTTTTTTGCTTCAAGCACCATCTAAATAACTTCATAAACAATTTCAGAGATCATAAATGCTCACTCCTGCTTCAAAAAAACAACAGATTTAAGCCAAATCCACACATATGAAGCCCTAATTCGCAGATTTAGCTCCTGCAACCCTATAAAACATTAAAAATAAAACTTAATTCCACACACAATCTCCTTAATTACCTTTTTGCTTCAAGCACCAACTAAATAACTTCATAAACAAGGAACTACAGCTAAATTTAAAAAAAAAAACGGTACTTCACAAAAAAAAAAACGCCACCTATAACTTGATAAACAAGAAATTAAAGAAAAATTCAACAAAACCAAACCAAAACAGAAAAAGATCAAAACTTTCATAGGCTTATCACTACTATCCAAATCCCTAATGTGCATCGAAATTCAACTAAACCCTAAAAAAACTCAAATTCGATCAAGTTACCGAATTTTGCGGTTTTAAATAAAAACCCTTTAAAAAGTCTCGAGCTTTAGCCTCCTCTTATGGCGAACAACAAAACCCTAATAATTCACTGTCCAATTCCTCGAAATTGAACCAGAAAACAACGTTGAGAGCTTCAAAACAAGGAAATTCGACAGCGTTTTGTGGGAAACGCGTAGAATTGTGTGAGTTTTGAGTGGTAATTGTTGGTGGGGTGGTTTTGGAGGGGAAAATTAGGGTTTTGAGAGTGTGAATATTGTGGAACTTGATTGATTGAAAGAATAAGAAGAGGGAATGTGTCTCTTTTTTTTTTTATAAAAAAAAATAGAGTTTTAGCAAGATTTAAGAGTATATCTATATCTATCTTCAATCTAACATGTGTTTGATAATTTAGTGTATGTATTTTTTTTTAGTTGTTTAGTTTTTTTATATATTTTAATAATTATAGTTGTAAAATTGGGTTTGGATGAAGGCTCTTAATTCCATTTTGTTTACCACGGAAAAAATATTATATCTTTTTCTAGTTTAAAAAATAAATAAATCAGAATATATTTTATTTAAGTTGAAATCTCAACTTGTTTTGAAAATTTTATTCAAACGTTTCAGTTTTGTTCTATCCGTTTTATTAGGTTAAATATTTTTTTTTTCTTAAAAAAAATTATGTTTTTTTTTTTTAATTTCATCTTAAAACACTTGATTTATTAAATATTAAACTTCATAATTTGTTATATTTTTTTTTAATTGATTTTTTTTCCAGTTTTATCATTCAACTTCTTCAACATTTGATTGTTTATTAATTAAGCCTTGTCATTTATTTTGGTTTGTTTTCTATGAAATTATCGTAATATCATGACTCGAGTCACAAGTTTCGTAAATTAACCATAATAGACTTAGGTCATTTTATTGTGTTTTTTTTTAGATTGAGATTTTCTCAATTTCATCATTCAACAATAGATTTATTAAGAATTGAGTTTTATAATTTATTTAATTTGTTTTATTTGTGGTTATCATGATTTCATAACTTGAGTTAAGAATTCGAAAGGTTAATTCAGATCAATTTAATGTTGTTATTTTAATTTTTTTTTAAAGTATCGTCTTGAATTTTTACGAGTCAAACTATATTTTTACCAATCATCCAGATTATCTTTGAATCCCTTGAGTCAATCAGGTCATATCGGTTTAACTCTCAATTTTTTTATCTGTATATAAAATTTGAATTGGATAATTTCAAGTTAATTTATATTTAAATTTGAATTGAAATCTTGCTTATTGAATCAACCTTAAAAACGACACATCAAAACATTCTAGATGCAAAAGAAAAAAAACTTGACTGTCTTTGTGAGAAACCCAGGTTAATCAAATAGCTTAGTCAATCTGACTTTCAGTCAAAACTAAATTATTAACTTGATCTTTTTTAAAAATTATCTTTTATATCATTTTAATACATTAAAAAAAATTTAAAAGTTAATTTTGATTCAGGTTTAGTATTAATAATGATTAAAATCATCTAAAATCATAAATTTCAATAAATGAAATACTTTTAAACTTACTTTCATCTCCACATCAAACTTGTATAATCAAACAAGGACTTATAAATTATAGTGATTTGAATAAAGAAGAAAAAAAAATTAATTGAAATTTTTTTTTATTAATGTATTCCTTTTTTATTTTTGTGAAAACTTTTTTTAAGTAAAAAATTATTATAATCATAAAAAAAGTTTCAATTTAAAAATAAAAAAAATACAAATTGATCTTTTTTTATATATCTCTATGAAAATATAAAAAGAATAAATTTAAGAAAATTATATAAAAATTCACACTAAAAAAATATAAGAACTTATTTTATTTTTTATTGAATTTTAATAATTAAATTATTTTAAAAATCATACATATAAGATTAATACATAAATATTTATAAAATAATTACTAATACTATCATAAACAATGACATAATTTAAAAAACACTTCTTCAAGACCAACTGTTTTTTCAACGACATGTCAGTACAGACTACAGACTACGTTATGCGTTTTCTTTATAAACTCAAAACGGTGCGAGTTGTATATTTTGCTTTCTCTCTCTCTGAAAATCTTTTTTTCCTTCCATTTGACTTTTAGCAGAAGCTGTTTTTCTCTTACATTAGAGCCTTTATTGAATCTTGGTTCATCTGCGTTATTCACAATTACTGTGTATTTCTTGTTTTTTTAACTCCCCAGTGATTAATAACGTGAATTTAGGCTTATGATCCTTGAAATGGATGATGGAAGCATTTTGCTTGCAGAATTTATGAGACTTTTTAGGCGCTATTTGATGAAATGCCTCAATGAAACAGCTCACATTTTGCTAAATTAAATAAATCTCACGAAGAAATTTGGTTTCTTTAGCTATTTTAGTGAAAAGAATCAACCACAATAATGTCTGGTGGGGGTTGCAGAGAAGGGAAATGTCACAGGGTTGGGATTCCTTGAAGACCATGCAATACATAGTTTTTTTTAATGAGATATATTGACTAAAGGTCACTTTTTTTATTAGAAATTTAGTAAGAGATGATAACCCTTTTTCTAGTGGATTGTTTCTATTAGAGCCCATGTTTTTGTTCTTAATTTTGGGTTTCCTTCTTTGAGGAATCGGTGCATTTTTTCCCAAATAAGCTCTTTATTTTTTGGTGGTTTAGTTACAGTATAAGACGGAGAGGAGAAAGTGTTTTTTTATGAAGATATTTTTTATTTATTTTTGCTATTCATTATTTTGGCATTCATAGCTGTTCCTTCTGATCTCCTAGATTTTGCAAGTTAATCATGCACTAATTCGTTAGCAAAAAAGAGATTGGTTCTGTCTTCTTTGATTTTCTTTTCCTTTCTTGTAGTTTTTGTGTGTCATTGACAGTTAAAATTCTTACTACTTCACATTATAATGAAAGAGTGTATCTGTCAACTCAGAATTACAAATGTTAGCTGAAGTTGCATGTGCGTGGAAATTTTTGGTTTTTTAATGTTTAGATCTGATTCTATTATTTGGTGTGCAATGGTATCATGTGATTATAACACAATGATGCCATGTGAGAATAAGATAGGAATAAGGATTAACTATTTCTTGGTTTGCAGAGAATGTGATTTCCATTAAATCTTGAGGTTTGGAAATTAGGAACGGTCAACTACTTGGAAGCACTTAAGCTTCAGGAAAAGCTATTCACTAATAGAAAAGCTCATAAGATTCTGGATACGCTGTTGTCCCTGCAACACTCTCCTACATATACTCTTGGAAAACAGTGAACTGATCAATATTTATTGATCCCTGTGATGAACTTGAAAAGATAGGAACTGAACTTCACTATACACAAAGAGGAGGTGACATTACATATCATGGTCCTCATCAAGCCATCTTATACCCTGTCATTTCTCTTTGTGACGTTGGACTTGGTGCTCGGAATTATGTGGAGAGACTTGAATTAACAATGATTGAGATGGCATCACTACATGGTGTGAAAGCTAGTGCACGAAAAAAGTGTGAGACTGGGGTTTGGGTTGGAGATAGAAAGATTGGTGCAATTGGAGTTTGCATATCATCCAGAATCACTTCTCATGGATTGGCATTCAACATTGATCCTGATTTAGACTATTTTAAGCATATTGTGCCTTGTGGGATTGCTGATAAAGAGGTTACATCTTTGAGAAGGGAGACAGGTACTGTGCTTCCTTCTGATGAAGTAATTCATGAGCAGTTGATATCTTGTTTTGCAAGAATATTTGGTTTTGAAAATCTTATTTGGAAGGAAAATAAGTCAATATTGCTAGATAATGGGAAACCTGAAAGGCATGTGGACTGATAATGCTTCAATAGTTATGTAATGAGAAAACTAAATGACATGTGGCTATTATATGCCTGAAAGATAAATTATGTAAACCTTTTTCTGTATGATTGATGATTCGTTGAAATGAATCAATGGAATTTTGTGTATGTGAAAGTTGAATCCATTTAGCTATCTAAAGTTATGTATTATGTCTATATCAGAAAAGAGACAGAGTAGTTTAGATCATGCAATACCTGAGGATGTTGTATTGTTTTTTTCAAAATGCGTTAAAAGCTGTAGACTAGGTGAATTATTTTCAGGAATTTGGGGAATAGGGAAATTAGGATCATCGATAGAAAATTTTTATTATGTTTTGAGATTGTCAGTGTGATTGTAGGCAATATAGGTACAAGGCATTTGAGAATCCTTAGGTCCTGTTGTGATGATGTTGGGAGAGTTATCTAGAAGCAACTTTGATGCTGTTAGATCCAGGATCAGCATCTTTAATCAGTGAGATCTTGTTGGTACATTGATTTTATGCAAAAACAATGCATGTTCCTGGTAATTCTGATGCCATATTTTCCAGTATTATATGAGATCAGAATGCATATGATCATGGCAGCAATATCTTTCATTCAAGGAGTTGGAAATGAGTAATGTCTCTATTTTGTTCCTGTTGGCATAAATGCATTTTCCCTTGCTTGTAGAATTACTGTTCACATGTACTCAGGATTCCCAGCCCAGGAAACCACCAAGTGACTTCACCAAAAACTATATTCTAAATACCTCTCTCAAAGTTCCTTGACTAGATCTCCCAAATTCTCATGTAAAGGATCTTAAACCTCCAGATCATTTTTCTTCTACCCTAGGAGATGATATTGCAATTTATAAACATAAAAAAACTTCCACCATCTGCTGAATAATGTGAAGTGACGGAGGAGTGATACACCATCACATGGCTAAATGGAAGAGAATTTACTAAATTTAGAGGATTATCCTTATAATAATGCTTCAAAGATTGCTGCTCAGGTTTGGGCAGGCGGATACCTTTTTAGCATGTTCTCAGGTTTTAAAATCTAGACTCTATTATTCAATCCACCTTTGAATCTCCAAAAACCATTGTCGATGAGGTGAATTATGAAATAAAAACACATACATACCAAAAAAATTGGGCAAGGCTGTCAAGCTGGCCAAATTTGGTTGGGGAGAAATATTAACTATATTAGACATGCAAAAGCAATCCTGAAGGCTCAGCTCTAACTACACCAACTTGAGGTTTACATGAATGCTGCATTAGGATCAGGTTGCAGAAGAATAAGATGGAATCCAATTGACATTAGTCTATGTTCTGAATGATAAAAGAGGAGCATTGCATTTTCTTGGAAGAAGATGATTGCTTTTTGCTGTGGAAAGCAGTCTTTCCCAGCTAAGTTTAGCTGTATCTGTTACTCTTAACAGAAGTACAAAACTATTGAGTGATTTAATAAAAAAGGACAGAAGAAGGAGGGGCTGATTTGGTCTCATGTGATAAATCACATGAGGTTTTAAGTTAAATATTTGAAGGACTGCACAGAAGTCAGAAGTATAATATTCAATTCAGAATCACATGGTCAGCTGCTTCCAAGTTCCAACTTATTCAAGAATAAAAGTTCTATCATTAAACTTCTGATAAAAATAAAGAAGCAAATCACCGAAAATAGAGTTCATATGGAAATGTTACTGGGATAGTGGCCAGTCAAATTATGCTTCTACAAGATTCTAACATGCATTATAATTGATCCTGTCTTGCCTTCTGCTGACGTGGATCAATGAGCTGCTCTGTCATCTTTATAGTCCTCCAACTAAATTTTTTTTCCCATATGCAGATATTTCATTTATATATGATTTTAGGAAATCTTTTGTCCAATTATTGCCTACCCTGTTAGGAAATGGTCTAGATCTACCCCTTTTAACCGTGAAAGCTGAAACATAGTCTGGTTATTCTGAATGGTCTGTCCATTAGCTTCTTGTTTATCTGTATTTCCAAGGGGAAAAATAACATCTTCTACCTGGTTAAGACATTGGGGTTTAACCACCAAACAGGCCTAGGTTTTCTTTTTGTATATATATTACACCTAGCCAGAGTTGAGCACAAACTATTTGTAACAGTATGCAATGCCTCCTTGAGAAGACATCATAGACACCACCATTTCCTTAGCTCCAAAAACACCAGCAATCTCATTGTCTCTACAGCACTACATAATGGGAAATATTTACAGAGCTTTTTTCATTCTATTTTCCTTGATTGTTATTCATGTTCTCATGTCCTCTCTTCTGTGTCTTCACCATGAGAGAAAGGTCCAATTATTAGACAGAAATCAAGGAAGGAGATTGCTAGTTCCTTTCGCTTCTCTTTCAGCAAATGTTAACAAGTCAACTGGAGCCAATAAAGACCCTCAGAAAGCTGCGGAGACAAGTCTCAGGAAGGCTCCACCAAGTTTTTCAAACCCTACTCAGAACAAGTAGCCTTTACAGTCTTTGTATAGAGATCTTTAAAAGGAAGAGAATTTCATTCTCTTTCTGCATTTTTGCAGTTTTTCCCCTTTTAGTTTTACTGTTGGATAGGTATCACAATTGGACCTCTATACAGTTCTTAGTCTTTCTTTCAGGGTTTCCTTTTCTTTAAAGCTTATGGATCTGTAATTCCTTCATTTTTTTTAAGTATCTGCTTTTCAGTAAATTTAGAAAGACACAAGGTGAACTTCGTTTACAGGAACTTTTTGTAAGATTATATTAGCAGCTTTTTTCTGGTAGATTGCCAATTTGTAGTTGGTTATAATGTACTCTATTCCCAAGATTGATTATCTTTCCTATGATAGTTATATTTATATTTATGTTGCATTTTCTGGTTACTACTGCATATTCTTTTTTTGTGCTATTTAATTTTAATTTTTCAGCTGATGCAACTTGATGAAATATCCACATCAGCTATCATCCCTCACGTTCTTATTTGGTTTTCTAACGTCACCCCGTGTGATGGGAAGTGTAGGGATGCGTGCTTTAAATTCTACGGGAACAAGGCTTATGAAAAGGAGCTGCACTTGTTAACCTTTCAAATAATAATAAGGCTATTAGAGTTCTCACCTCCTCTTAAAGAGGAGCTTTACAGCCTTGTGAGGGTATGCTGAATCTCTCTCTCTCTCTCTAATTCTTGATACATTCTTGTTTAATGAAGCTGAACCAAACATAGCACGGTTGTCATCTTGCATCTTAAATATGCTAGTGTCTAAGAGGGTACTGGACTGTTTGATTTTACTGTTTTTGTTCCCATCCATATTAAATATGTTTGTGTTTCTAGATATGGGATCATTAATGATAACTATGAAATAATTGCCCGTTCATTTGTGGTATAATTCATATATATATCAGTAATTTCCTAACTCCATTAATAGTTAAATTTGAGGTCATTATTTTCTTCCATTTCCACGTTTATCCAAATAATATTGTTGCACTTTGTTTCCAAGTGCGTATAATTTCCAAGTTCCAATCCAATTGTCAATACATTGAAAGAAATTTCTGTAAAGAATCAAGGGGCATGTGAAAAACAGCAACATTATTTGTTCAGTCTCCAAAATGTTTCTTAGCATAATTTGATTTCTCCAATTATTTGGAGAAACAGCTTCCCTTCTTAGTCAAGGCACCAAGTAAATACAAGCTGAATTCTGGAATGACCATATTCCATGGCTTTCTAATTGTTTCTTAGCATAATTATTTGTCCAGTCTCCAAAATGTTCTGTTTGTGTGCCTATGTATGCGGATGCGTGACAGCGTGAGTTTGAACGGACACATGCTTTTTAGTTTTTCCCCTTCTAAGCCAGCAGTGGAGAACAGTAGCTTTGATTGTGAAGGCACGACGAAAAGCCAAAGAGAAAAGGAGCAAGGCCGAAGAAGGATTTAGTGCATCAGTCAACGGCAACTATAGGTACTTCTCCCTTGCATGTGCTTTTTCACATGCACGCTTGTGTATGTTTACCACTCTCCATAGAGACTGTGTTCAGTAAGGAACAATTTGTAACAAATTTTTCTTCCCCCTCTCAGTGCAGTATAATTCCTGTTATGTATTGCTGGAAACTGAAACGATAACTTTGTAGTTGGAATGCTTAGTTCAAATCATTGGGATATTTTCTCCCTTTCAGAATGGTTACTGTTTGTGTTGTGGTTTGAAGTTACAGTTGCTATTTACTGTCTGGAACATACACTCAGCATAGATACAGTATATAATGCTGCGGGATTCTACCGTACATCTACTAGTTACAGCACTTTCACTACTCCTGGGAGCAAGAATCTGTCTCACATGCATACTTGAAGAATTTACTCAGTCTTAGGGTAATAGTTAATGCTTCTATTTGCTTTTCTCATGGTAAAAAACCTAGACCATTCTTTTATTTTCATGTTGAGCTGAAACATTAATCATATTTTCAAATTGGAGGAGGACTGGACTGCACAAGTTGCCAACTTTGTGTTTAGAGTTTGGCCATAACACTGTTTAGCCTTACCCATGAGGTCTTTTTTCGAAGTTCAAATAACGAATTATAAGTTGCGGATCCTGATAATATCATGGTAGGGTTTTTATTGATTGCATTGAGGAAAGAAAACAAGTACAATTCTCAGGCAAAACTGGAGAAAAGAGATTTTTTTTTTCTTGTTTTGATATAGGTTATGAACTTATTAAAGCATAGTTGTTAACTATTAACTAACTTGAAAACTTATATTTTGAAGTCAACTTGGATCGGATTTTAAATTAAACTAGAAAGATATTTACCTATTTGAGTCAACTTTAAAGATTTTTTTTTTAAAACAAAACAATTTATTTTAATAAAAATGATTGATTTGAATTTATTGATAATTTGGTATGATCAGCCGGTATGACAAATATGACTAAAAGCTTGGATTTAGATTTAGCTGGCCATGGTCGTGGTATTTTTTCTAATGCAAGGAAAGTGCAAGAAGTACAAGCGTAGCAAAGTTGTTTGATAAGGGAATGCATCTTGAAAATGGCATCTGGCCAAGTCTTTGCAAAAGAAAGGTTACACAGGTAATTCGTTGACAATGGTGCCTCTTGGTCCTTTTTTCTTAGATTAGAACTTCCATGACGCGGTAACTTCCATGACGCGGTACATTTTTTAAATATATCTGCCCCCTGGAGGACAAGGACTATTGGAAAAATGCAGTTGGCAATTGAGAAGTCTTCGTATTGGAAGGTTTCAATGAGCTTTTTTCTTGCTGATATTGATTGATTAGTCAATAAATTTAGGTTCATTTAGCATGAGTTTTTACGTCGACTGAAAACTCTGGACTTTTCCCTTGTCATGGACCATTTGTGTGCTTAAATATGTTACTTTTTTGGTACCAGTGAGTTAAAAAATTTCCAGGAATGGCTTCTTCTAGTTTTGATTTGATATTCCCAGTAGTAATGTTACTGTTACCATTCATGGCTGTTGCTCAAACTAACGGAAGAGTACCTGTGGTGTTAAAATACTGGCATGCAAACCCGACAAGATAAAAGGCAAAGAATAGGATAAAATGAGAAATTAGACACATAAGAATTTACGTGGTTCACCTAATTTGGCTACGTCCACGGACAAGTATAGAAGGATTTTACTAAGTAATGTGAGAATTACAACCTCTCTCTACTAATAGGAGAACAACTGAAATCTCTCTATTAATAGGAGAAAACACCTCACTTACTCTCTCACAAATACCTCACAATTTTATGGGATTACTTTCCCTCTCTCACTCTTCTCTTCCTCTCTTGTTTCTCTCTTGTGGTATGTTTATAATGCTTGGATGCATTGCCTATTTATAGGCAAGCATCCATGCAAGAGATAAGGGGCAAGGCAAGTGGCCAAGTGGCCAAGTGGCAAGGGCAAGTGGCACCCAATTGGTGCCAGCCAGCTAGCTTCACATGTGGGAGCATCCATCACTGCAACTGATGATTCTCCTTCATGGCTTTCTGCTTCTGGTGAATTTGCATTCGGGTTTCGCCAGCTGGAGAACAAGGATTATTTCTTGTTGTCCATTTGGTATGAAAAGATTCCTGAGAAGACCGTAGTTTGGTATGCAATTGGAGAGGATCCTACAGATGATCCTGCTGTACCAAGGGGATCGAAGGTGGAGCTGACTGATGATCGTGGGCTGTTGCTTGCTGATCCTCAAGGCAATCTAATATGGACATCTCGTATCCTTCTAGGTGCAGTTTCGTCAGGTGTTATGAATGACACTGGCAACTTCGTGCTTCAAAACAGAAATTCTGAAAGGTTGTGGGAGAGTTTCAACAATCCCACTGATACATTGTTGCCTACTCAGATTATGGAGGCTGGAGGGGTGGTTTCTTCTCGAAGGACGGAGACCAACTTTTCGCTGGGGAGATTCCAGCTCCGTTTGCTTGATAATGGAAATCTTGTGCTGAATTCTATGAATTTGCCAACCAAATTTGCTTACGACGACTACTATGGAAGTGGAACTTCTGATGCTTCAAATTCATCAAATTCTGGTTATCGATTGATCTTCAATGAGTCAGGCTACATGTACATATTGAGAAGAAATGG
Source organism: Populus simonii (assembly GCA_007827005.2). Lineage (NCBI taxonomy): Eukaryota > Viridiplantae > Streptophyta > Magnoliopsida > Malpighiales > Salicaceae > Populus > Populus simonii. The sequence continues at coordinate 22,256,108 of CM017466.2, read as the reverse complement.
GCTGAGAGAGGATCTCACAAAAACAGCACTTCCTACTACAGACTTCTACCGTAGGGCAACTCTCAATTTTGATGGTGTTTTCACTCAATATTCATACCCGAAAACATCCTCTTCTATTAGAAGCTGGTCACCTGTCAGGTCTGAACCAGAAAATATATGCAAGTTTAATTCAATTTGGGGTAGTGGAGCGTGTGGATACAACAGCATCTGCAGCCTTAGTGTTGATCGAAGGCCCAATTGTACTTGTCCACAAGAATTTTCTTTGCTTGATCAGAATGACAAGCATGGAGGCTGCATACCAAATTTCGAAATAAGCTGCAAAGATAATGGAAAAAATTCCTCAGAAGATCTGTATGATTTTGTTGAGCTAAGATATGTTGATTATCCATCAGGTGATGCAGAACATTTACAACCTCAAAATGAAGAACAGTGCAGAAAAGCTTGCTTGAATGACTGTCTCTGTGGGGCTGTCATCTTTTTAGGCAACAACTGCTGGAAGAAGAAGTTACCACTTTCGAATGGAAAAGTTGACAGTGGTTTTAACGGGAAGACTTTCATCAAATTTAAGAAAGGTCATATCCCTCCCGGGAATCCTGGTCTTCAGATTCCTGAAACGAAGACGGAAAGGGACGACATTAAGGTCATCACAGGAATAGTGCTCTTGGTTAGTTCTGTATTTGTCAACTTTATATTGATCAGTACATTATGTTTCTGTTCTTCCTTCATTTACCGCAACAAAGTAGCAAATGTTCGAGAAGAAAACAATGTGGAGTCAAACTTGCGTTCATTTACATACAAAGAGCTCACAGAAGCTACAGAAGGCTTCAAGGATGAACTGGGGAGAGGAGCTTTTGGTGGTGTTTACAAGGGTGCGATAAAAACAGGTTTTACTAATTTTATTGCTGTGAAGAAGTTAGATGGCGTGGTTGAACATGGCGAGAAGGAATTCAAAACCGAAGTGACTGTGATCGGTCAGACGCATCACAAGAATTTGGTCCGATTGTTAGGATTTTGTGACGAGGGGCAGCATCGTTTGTTGGTGTATGAGTTCTTGAGTAATGGCACTCTAGCCGATTTTCTTTTTGGAAGCTTAAGGCCTAGTTGGAAGCAAAGAACTCAGATTGCCTTCGGCATTGCAAGAGGACTCTTGTACCTACACGAAGGATGTAGCACCCAAATCATTCACTGTGACATAAAGCCGCAGAACATTCTTATTGATGACTACTACAATGCTCGGATATCAGATTTTGGATTGGCAAAACTTTTGGCGATTAATCAGAGCCAAACCAAAACTGCCATTCGAGGAACAAAAGGATATGTTGCTCCTGAATGGTTTAGGAACACACCAGTCATTGTGAAGGTTGATGTCTATAGCTTTGGTGTCTTGCTGCTAGAGATCATCTGTTGTCGGAGAAGTGTAGATCTGGAGATCAGTGGAACTGGAGCTATATTGATCGACTGGGCTTATGACTGCTATAGGCACGGAACGCTTGACGCTTTGATTGAAGATGACATGGAGGCCATGAATGACGTATCAACACTAGAGAGGGCTATGAAGGTTGCAATTTGGTGCATTCAAGAGGTGCCATCTCTTAGACCCACCATGAGGAAGGTGACACAGATGCTTGAAGGAGTTGTTGAAGTGCCTGCTCCACCGAATCCGTTCCCGTTCAGTGAAATTAGCTGCTCCTGAAAACAACAGTAACTGCCTTAATTTCAACTAGTTATGATTTTTCTGACTCTGGTTGTATTGTTGAATTCATGTCTCAGAAGCTGTTGATGAAGAAGCTGCCGATAAAGAAGCTGCTGATGAAGAAACAGCTGATGTGGAAGCTGTTATGAGTTTTAGTTTTAATAAAACACTAGCTATTTGAATTAGTCAATTTCTGTTAGGATTGATATAATCCTTTTGTTTAATTATTATCCTTTGAATTCTGTTACGTAACAGCAGGAGATAATGTTGCTGTTACTTGCCTTTAAAGCTTTACTTTTCAATGTTTTCCATTAAGCTGCATAATCAATAAAACAGAGAGCAAGAAGTCGATATTCGTTCTCTTTTGCATTTTCATGTGTTAAAATCCAACAAATTGGTATCAGAGCCGATTTTTTTCTTGAGAGATCTGTGAGACAGAGAGAGCCTAAACACTTATCCCAAACACTTACCCCAAACACTTACCATTCTTCTAAAAAACCAATCAAAACAAAATGAATTCAGAAGCCTCCATAAATTTAATGGCACCACCAGTATTTGATGGAACAAACTATCAAGTTTGGGCTGTTCGAATGGAAGCTTACCTTGATGCAAATGATCAGTGGGAAGCTGTTGAAGACACATATGAGGTTCCTCTTTTGCTTGACAATCCAACTATAGCTCAAATGAAAAATCACAAGGAGAGTAAGCAAAAGAAATCAAAGGCAAAAGCTAGCTTATTTGCAGCTGTCTCGTCTTCAATCTTCACCAGAATCATGACTCTGAAGACAGAAAATGAGATATGGAACTTTCTCAAAAAGGAATATGAAGGGAATGAACGAGTGAAGGGCATGCAAGTTTTAAACCTCATCAGAGAATTTGAGATGCAAAGAATGAATGAATCAGAAACCATCAAGGATTACTCTGACAGACTTCTTGACATTGTAAACAAAGTAAGACTTCTTGGCACTGAATTCACTGATTCTAGAATTGTTCAGAAAATTCTTGTTACTGTTCCTGAAAAATTTGAAGCTACAATATCATCAATAGAAAATTCAAAGGATGTATCAAGCATCACTTTGGCAGAGCTACTGAATGCACTGCAGGCTCAAGAACAAAGAAGACTCATGAGACAAGCAGGTTCTGTGGAAGGTGCTTTTTTTGCAAAATCACAGAACAACATGCAACAAAGAAACAGAAATTACAGCAGCAGCAACACAACATTTCCATTGTGTTCTTACTGTAAAAAATCCAACCATCCACAGAGCAGATGTTGGTGGAGGCCGGATATAAAATGTCACAAATGTGGACAGCTAGGACACATTGGAAGGGTATGCAAATCTCAACAACAACAGCAGCAGCAAGGAGAAGTCAAAACTGTTGTTGAACAACCTGAAGAAGAACAATTGTTTGTAGCATCATGTTTTGTTGCAAATAACTCAACAGAGAGCTAGCTTATAGACAGTGGTTGTACCAGCCACATGACCTATGATAAAGAGCTTTTCAAAAGGCTCGATAGAACAGTTATTTCCAAAGTGAGAATTGGAAATGGGGCATGTCTTGCAGTAAAGGATAAAGGAACGGTGGCAATCAAAGGCAACACATGTTTAAAATTAATTTCTGATGTCTTATATGTTCCTGAAATTAATCAAAATCTTTTGAGTGTTGGTCAGCTGCTTGAGAAAGGATATAAGGTGCTGTTTGAAGACAAGTTTTGCCTGATTACTGATGCACAAGACAAGGAAGTATTTAAAATTCAGATGCAAAGTAAAAGCTTTGCCTTGAATTTTACAGAAGAAGAACAAGCAGCAGTACATGAAGAAAATAGCAGTACAATGCTTTGGCATAAAAGATTGGGGCATTTTCATCATACAACTATACTCTTTATGAAAAACAACAATCTTGTGAAAGGCCTACCTGATTTAGAAGAAGATCTTCCATTGTGTGCAGCCTGTCAGTATGGGAAGCAGACAAGACTCCCATTTCCACACAATAAAAGCTGGAGAGCTACACAGAAACTACAACTAGTGCACACTAATGTGGGAGGACCTTTGAAAATATCATCATTAAACGGCAGTAAGTATTACATTACTTTCATTGATGATTATACAAGAATGTGCTGGATTTATTTCATGAAGTATAAATCTGAAGTTGCTGATATCTTCTGGAAGTTCAAAGCTTGGGTGGAAAAACAAAGCACACACAAAATGCAGGTGGTCAGATCAGATAATGGAACAGAATATACCTCAGAAAAATTCAACAAGTTCTGTGAAAAGGAAGGCATTGAACATCAGCTGACAGCACCTTATACCAGCGGAAATTTGGAGAAAAATAAGAATGTTTCAATGGAAGAAAGGTTTCTCTGTTTCTTTGAATATTAACGTGAATATACAACTTACTATTCTATACGAGCTGCTGTTTTTTATAACATTACAAGTTGCTTGATTTGGATACATTGACTTGCCTAATTCTTAGCTGATCTGTTTCCATAACAATCCAACGTCTCTTTCTGTTTCTGGTTTCTGTCATAAACTTCATTGCTGCTGCTGTTGATTTATTTTCATACTAAGCCAACGTCTCTTTCTGTTTGTGTTTTGTTACCATGAGAGTTGGTTTGTTTTCATGTTGCTGGTGATTCTAATCAGCCAACGTCTCTTTCTTATCTGTCCATGTTGCTGGCTTGCTGCTGCAGTTGATTTGTTTCCATGAGGGCTGATTCGTTTCCATGTTGGTTTCCACGTTGCTGGCTTACAGCTGCAGTTGAATTGTTTCCATGAGCATCTGTCTTATTACCATTAACATCCTCCCTCAAACTAGGCCGGAGTCGGAGGCATAGTTTGTCTTTAAAGTAAGCCAATGCACCGTTTGACATGGGTTTGGTGAAGATGTCAGCTATTTGTTCATGGGTGGAGATGTGCTGAGTGATGAGAAGACCAAGGGCAACACGTTCACGCACAAAGTGGTAATCCAATTCAATGTGTTTGCTACGAGCATGAAACACAGGATTGACAGTCATGTGTAAGGCACTGAGATTGTCACAGTAAAGGATAGGTGGTGAAGAGGGTGATATGTGAAGATCTTGTAGAATGAAGGTTAGCCATGTAAGCTCTGCCATTGTGTTTGCCATGGCTCTATATTCTGCCTCGGTGCTAGAACGAGAGACAGTGGGTTGTTTCTTTGCACACCAGGAAATGAGATTGCTACCAAGGAATGTGCAGTATCCAGTTGTGGAGCGTCTTGTTGTAGAGCAACCTCCCCAATCTGCATATGAGAAAGCACAAAGATCAAGTGTAGAATGGGAAGTAAAATTTAATCCAGTGTCAATTGTGCCTTTGACATATCTTAAAATGCGATGAACCATTTTGAAATGTATAACAGTTGGAGCATGCATAAATTGACAGATAAAATTGACACTATAAGAGATATCAGGTCTTGTGAGTGTTAGATATTGTAAAGCACCAACAAGCCCACGAAAAAATTGTGGATCTTGCAACAGCATATCAGTTGCTGCCATTTTAGTCTTGGCTTCAAGCGGTGTGCTCATTGGTTTACAGTCCACCATACCAGCTCGTTCCAGGATTGTCAGCGCATAGTGTGATTGAGATAGATGGAGTCCTTCAGATGTGTGAGTAATTTCAATGCCAAGAAAATGATGAATGGGTCCTAAATCTTTCATTGCAAACTCTAAGCTCAACAGTTGAATCAGGTGCGTAACCAGAGGAACAGAGGATCCTGTAAGGAGTATATCATCAACATAAAAAAGAAGGATTAAAGTATCAGAGTTAGAGTGAAAGATAAAAAGTGATGGATCTGCAAGACTACAAAAGAACCCATATTTAAGAAGGAAGATACTGAACCGATCAAACCAAGCACGGGGTGCTTGTTTGAGACCATAAAGAGCCTTTTTGAGCTTGCACACATGTGATGGGTACTGTGGATCAGCTGTTCTTGGGGGTTGTTCCATATATATGTCTTCTGAAACAAAACCATGTAGGAAGGCATTTTTAACGTCAAGTTGATGTATGGACCATTTGTTAACTAGTGCTATGGAGAGAACCATACGAATAGTTCCTGGTTTGATAACTGGAGAGTAAGTTTCAGTATAGTCCAACCCATCAACTTGGTGATACCCCTTTGCTACTAACCGAGCTTTCAAGCGGTCTAGTGAACCATCAGGTTTGAGTTTTGTTTTTAGAACCCATTTAGAGCCAATAACATGCATGGCAGGTGTGCGAGGGACAAGTTCCCAAGTCTGATTTCTATGGAGAGCTTCAAGTTCCTCGTCCATTGCAGCTTTCCAGCCAGGGTGAGCTAACGCAGACTGAAAGTTAGAAGGCTCACATGGAATGGTTGCTGAAGTCCAGAGGATATTAAGGCATATTTTGGATTAGGCTTAAGGATGCCTCTTTGTGATCTGGTAACCATGGTATGTGAATGAGGGGTTGCATACGGAGAATGAACAAGCTGCGAGTCTGATTCTAGAGAAGCAGGATTGGATTGTGAGTGAAAGAGGTGCTGCCGGTGCATTTCATCTTCATGGTCAGATTCTACCAGTTGTATTTCAGTTACGTTATCAGTTCTAAGGTGCTGCTCTGCCATTCCAACAACATTGCTGTGTTCTTCTTGTTGTGTATCGGCTACTGCTTCAGCAACTATATTAGTGATAACATAATCAGCATGTAAATTAAGAGAAGATGGTACAATGATTTTTTCGGACATTCCAACACCATTGCTGTGTTCTCCCATTCCAACAACATGGTTGTGTTCTTCCTGTTGTGTTTCGACTACTGCATCAACACTAACCTGCTACTCTGCAATTGTATTAGTAATAACATCATCATGTAAATTGAGACAAGATGGTATAGTGACTTGTTCTGCCAATACATCGGCATTGTGGTGTTCTGCAATTCCAACGGCACTAGCATGCTGTTCTGCATAAACATGAGGTAAATTAAGAGAAAATGGCAGAGTGTTTAATGATGAGCTTGAGCATGGTGGAGTGGACATTGGGGGTTGTATGTCTGCAGCAGAGTTAGAGACAGTAGGTGGCAGCCATGAATAAAAAATGCTCATAACATGTGTAGGAGATGGAGTGATGTAGTTCTGATTTTTTTGTTTATAAGGAAAAAATGACTCATCGAAGACTACATGACGAGAAATGATCATTTTTTTACTAGAAGGGTGAAAACATTTATATCCTTTATATTTATCACTATATCCTACAAAGATGCATATAACTGTTTTTGGGTCAAATTTATTTTGTTTTGTATCCCATGTGTAGGAAAAGCATTTAGACCCAAAGACTCTAAGAGATGAGTATGTAGGATGATTACCATGTAACATGAAATATGGAGATTCAAATTTAAGTGCTGAAGAAGGCAATCTATTCATAAGATAAACAGCAGTAGTGAAAGCTTCAACCCATAAAGATAAAGGAACACCACTATGAAATAGCATGGTCATACCTAGTTCTCGTATTACTCGATGTCTTCTTTCTACTATACCTGTTTGTTCAGGTGTATAAGGACATGATATCTGATGAACCACTCCTGTTGAGAGGAAGTGTGATGAAAGTTTGGAATTTATGAATTCTCCTCCTCCATCAGAGTGAAATACCTTGATATGCTTGTTAAATTGTCGAGTAACATAATGCTCAAAGGCAAAATAAGCATCAGCAAAGTCAGACTTGTGTAATAATGGGATTATCCAAGTGTATTTAGAAAAATCATCTACTAAACACGCATAATATCTGAACTTTCCTATTGATAAAACAGGAGCAGGTCCCCATAAATCACAATGGATTTTTTCAAAAAAACTAGAACTAGAGTGTTCAGAACGAAAAAAAGGTAATCGACTAAGTTTTCCAAATTGACAACTGTCACAAACATGTTCACATTTTGTGGTTCCTTTAACATCTATCAAACTTTTATTGTGCAATAATTGTAAAGCAGAAAAATGCGGATGTCCTAGGCGTTGATGCCAAATATCTGCTGGTCCTGATCTGAAACAATTAGAAAAGTAGAGCTCAGACATGGTGGATAGAGCATAGAGGTCACCCTTGCGCCATCCTGTGATCACGGGTTGTCCTGTCTGTCATTCCTTAATACAGAAATCAATGTCAGAGAATTCACAATTAACAGGAAATTGGGATGTTAATTGACTTATAGAGAGTAAATTTTTTTTCAAGTCGGGTACTAACAATACATCATTAAGTGGCAGTATTTTATTTTTCTGTGTGATGGAGGAATCTCCAATACCATGTATTGATATAGAAGAACCGTCACCAATAAGAACAGAGTCTGAACCATAGTGATTGCGAATATTTTTTAACATACCTGGATTACCTGTCATGTGGTTGGAAGCTCCTGTATCAGAGATCCATTCTGTTTTAGTGATAGTATTGTCCAAGGTGAGAGCAGCCAAAGCTTGTGGTAGGTCTCCGTGTTGATTTGATCGTTTAGGCACCCACCAGCATATCTTTGCAATATGACCTGGTACACCACAGTACTGGCAGGTTTCTTCTCGGTATAGCTCACGTTCTGCAGGAGTCATGCGATGCTCTCCAGATGGAGGAGGTCGTTTCTGTTTTGAATCTGAAGTGGGTCTGACAGTGTAAGTATGAGTTTTATCTTTAGGTTGTTGTGCATGGAATCCTCTCCCAGTAGATATAAAGCTTTGTCTGCTGGCATGGTTTCCTGAAAAATGATGTTGAGGGCGCTAGTGCTTTTGCCCGTAGAATGCCAGCTGAGGAGTGAATGAGTTATTTGTCTGATTGGTGAACCAGTTTCTTCTTTGGTCTAAGCTCTGCAATTGAGAGACCAACTTCGGGTAAGAAGGTCTTGGTGGTTTCAGCATTGTGGTAGTGAAGGTTTCATATTGAGGGCCGAGACTTGTGAGGAGGCAAAATATTTTTTCTTTGTCTGAAATTGGTTTCCCAATAGCTACAAGGTCATCGCATAGTCCTTTGAAGATTCGAATGTGTTCTCCAATGGTTCTGTCATCTTCTTTGCGAAAATAGATGACTTGTTGTCTGAGGGTGAATTCTCGTTCTTGGGAATCTTCTGCATATTCATTCTTTAGAGCACTCCAGACATCAAAGGCTGTATCTAGGCCTACTGCAAGGCCTAATGTATGTTCTGAAAGAGTACCAATCAACCAGCCACGAAGTAGTCGATCTGCCTTCCTCCAAACAATATATTCTTCTGTTAGTCTTGGTGAAGAATCTGTGGTGGTAGTAGAATCTAGTACACATATTTGTTTGGGATTGAATCTTCATTTATGAGATGATCAACCAAGTATTGACTTTCTGCAAGAGCTAAGGCTTGTTCTCTCCATAGTGGATAATTTGTGGGGCTGAGCTTGAGGGTAATGAAATTACCAACATTGAGTGACAGAGTTGACATGTTGTGTGGTTCTGATAAGATGTATATTCACACAGGCTCTGATACCAAACGGAAATTTGGAGAAAAATAAGAATGTTTCAATGGAAGAAAGGTTTCTCTGTTTCTTTGAATATTAACGTGAATATACAACTTACTATTCTATACGAGCTGCTGTTTTTTATAACATTACAAGTTGCTTGATTTGGATACATTGACTTGCCTAATTCTTAGCTGATCTGTTTCCATAACAATCCAACGTCTCTTTCTGTTTCTGGTTTCTGTCATAAACTTCATTGCTGCTGCTGTTGATTTATTTCCATACTAAGCCAACGTCTCTTTCTGTTTGTGTTTTGTTACCATGAGAGTTGGTTTGTTTCCATGTTGCTGGTGATTCTAATCAGCCAACGTCTCTTTCTTATCTGTCCATGTTGCTGGCTTGCTGCTGCAGTTGATTTGTTTCCATGAGGGCTGATTCGTTTCCATGTTGGTTTCCATGTTGCTGGCTTACAGCTGCAGTTGAATTGTTTCCATGAGCATCTGTCTTATTACCATTAACAATACCCCTCAGCAAAATGGGGTTGTTGAGAGAAAAAACAGAACACTCATGGAGATGACAAGATGTTTATTACATGACAAAGGATTGCCAAAGAATTTATGGGCTGAGGCTGCAAATACAACAGTGTTTCTTTTGAACAGATTGCCAACAAAAGCTCTGCAACAGAAAACTCCATTTGAGGCATGGTATGGCTATAAACCAAAGCTGCAAAATTTAAAAACTTTCGGTTGTCTTTGTTTCTCTTACATTCCACAGGTCAAAAGAGACAAACTTGATAAAAAGACAGAACCTGGAATCTTTGTAGGCTACAGCTTAGTATCCAAAGCCTACAGGATTTATCTTCCATAAGACAACAAAGTGATTGTTAGCAGAAACATCCAATTCTTTGAGTCAGAAAGCTGGGATTGGGAGAAAAATAAGCTTGAATTTCAAGAGGAGAATGCTGATGTTGATGATGAATCTGTTATAAAAATCAGATTGCTTTCTGATATCTATCAGAGTTGCAATGTGGCATCAATTGAACCTGCAGGATATGAAGAAGCTGCTGCAGATCAACATTGGATGGCTGCAATGAAGGAGGAGCTTATGATGATTGAGAAGAATCAGACTTGGTTGCTTGTGAACAGACCTGCACATAAAAAGGCCATAGGAGTCAAATGGGTTTATAGAACCAAGTTCAATGCTGACGGTTCTATAAATAAACACAAAGCAAGACTTGTTGTCAAGGGATATGCTCAGATGTTTGGGGTGGATTTTTCTGAAACTTTTGCTCCGGTTGCTAGGCTTGATACTATAAGAATGCTGCTTGCTCTTGCTGCTCAAAATGGCTGGACTATACATCAAATGGATGTCAAATCTGCTTTTTTAAATGGATATTTGGAGGAGGAAATATTCGTGGAGCAGCCTGAGGGTTTTGTTGTTCAAGGAGAAGAGGAGAAAGTATATTTGCTGAAAAAGGCTCTCTATGGTTTAAAGCAAGCACCAAGGGCTTGGTACAGCAGGATTGATGCTCATTTGTTAGACTTAGGCTTTACAAAAAGTCTAAGTGAATTTACACTCTATCTCAGAAAAATCAATGATGAATTGCTTGTGGTTTCTCTTTATGTGGATGACTTACTTGTGACAGGAAGTAACATGGAGCAGATTGATGTGTTCAAAAGAGAAATGAAGAAAGTCTTTGAAATGACTGACTTGGGAAAGATGACATTCTTTCTCGGCATGGAAGTTCAACAAAAGCAGAATGAAATCTTCATATGTCAGCAAAAATATGCCAAAGAGATTTTAAAGAAGTTCAACATGGAAGAGTGCAGATCAACAGCAACACCAATGAATCAAAAGGAGAAATTTTGCAAAGAAGATGGAGCTGCAAAGATTGATGAAACACTCTACAGATCCTTAATAGGATGCTTGATGTATCTTACTGCAACAAGACCAGACATTATGAATGCTACAAGTATACTTTCAAGGTATATGCATTGTGCAAGTGAAATTCATTTTCAGGCAGCAAAAAGAATTGTCAGATATATTAAGGGAACAATTGACTATGGATTGAAGTTTTGTCAAGTCAAAAACTCCATACTCCATGGTTATTCTGACAGTGATTGGGCCAACTGTGTTGATGATATGAGAAGCACTTCAGGTTATTGTTTTAGTTTTGGTTCTGCCATTTTTTCGTGGAGTTCAAAGAAGCAAGAAGTTATTGCTCAATCCACAGCTGAGGCAGAGTATGTTGCTGCTACTGCTGCTGTGAATCAGGCTATTTGGATTAGAAAGTTAATGGCTGATCTGCAGATGGAGCAAAAGGAAAGCACACAAATACTTGTAGACAATCAAGCTGCAATTGCAATTGCAAAAAATCCCGTGTTTCATGGCAAAACGAAACATTTCAAACTGAAACTCTATTTCCTAAGAGAAGTTCAAAGAGAAGGTGAAATACAGCTAATCTATTGCAAAACAGAAAATCAAAATGCTGATATTCTGACCAAGCCGCTTCCTCAAGCAAAGTATGAATTCTTTAGGCAGAGACTTGGAGTCTGTAGCTTCAGAGCCAAAGAGGAGTGTTGAATTCATGTCTCAGAAGCTGTTGATGAAGAAGCTGCTGACAAAGAAGCTGCTGACAAAGAAGCTGCTGATGTGGAATCTGCTGATGCTATAGGCACGGAACGCTTGACGCTTTGATTGAAGATGACATGGAGGCCATGAATGACGTATCAACACTAGAGAGGGCTATGAAGGTTGCAATTTGGTGCATTCAAGAGGTGCCATCTCTTAGACCCACCATGAGGAAGGTGACACAGATGCTTGAAGGAGTTGTTGAAGTGCCTGCTCCACCGAATCCGTTCCCGTTCAGTGAAATTAGCTGCTCCTGAAAACAACAGTAACTGCCTTAATTTCAACTAGTTATGATTTTTCTGACTCTGGTTGTATTGTTGAATTCATGTCTCAGAAGCTGTTGATGAAGAAGCTGCCGATAAAGAAGCTGCTGATGAAGAAACAGCTGATGTGGAAGCTGTTATGAGTTTTAGTTTTAATAAAACACTAGCTATTTGAATTAGTCAATTTCTGTTAGGATTGATATAATCCTTTTGTTTAATTATTATCCTTTGAATTCTGTTACGTAACAGCAGGAGATAATGTTGCTGTTACTTGCCTTTAAAGCTTTACTTTTCAATGTTTTCCATTAAGCTGCATAATCAATAAAACAGAGAGCAAGAAGTCGATATTCGTTCTCTTTTGCATTTTCATGTGTTAAAATCCAACATGTATCCATACTCATCTAATGATTCATCTGTTGCCAGTATATTCATTTCTCAACCAATTCTACGTGATAGAAGTGCAAAACATTATAGTTTTCTTCAAGGAGCTTTTCATCTTGTCCACAGCTGAGTGTATATTACAGTTATATGGATTTCGTCAAGATTATTTCTCAAATTTTGCTGCTCTCTGATTGTAAGTTTAAAATGACTTCTCATTTTTTCAGAATAACATCATCACGGATTAATAGAATTTACAATCATTAGAATGGTTTTCCTCAAGATTAGTGCTCGATTTTTACCACTTCCTGACTGTAAATCGAGGGCCATTGCCCTCCTGTTTTCGGAAGAACACAAATTATTTTGAAGAAAATTATTATGAAAATCGTGGGCTGGTGGTTGCTGATCCTGGAGGCAAAGAGTTTCAGCAAACCTACTGATACATTGTTGAATGTTTTGTTGACAGAGAGGGCAGTCTTGCTCGTTGCAAAATATGGTATTTGCCTGCATGCGAATACACACACACACACATACACAAGAGAACCCACCTTTTTTTTTTGATGTCTCGAGCCTGCAGTGCCATTTTAATTCTCTGCCAGGATTAACGAAACTACAGAGAAATTAATAAAAAACTTTAATATATTCTGAAAAGTCTTTGAATTCAATAATCTAATAAAAAAAAAAATAACACATCAACTACTTATAAAGAGATAAAAATAAACCTAACAAAAACAAAACTACAGCTAAGTAGAAAAACTAATTAACATATGAAATTAACTAGAAAAAAAATTAAAATAACATCTTCTAATTAAGTTTAAAAGTTTGAAACATACAAGCTTTTTCCTAAGGACTGATCATGTCTATCAAATCTATAAACATAATATAGCAATATATATTCCATGCGATGAACATTCAGAAGAAGACATTTTTGTTTTGAAGTTTTGTATTCGATTTGAAGTAGAGATACATACTAATATAGTGAAAAAATCCACTGACTCTCTTGTGATGATATATTTGCCTTTTTTCTCTCCATTTTTTTTAAAGAATAAAAAATCATAAACATTATCGTTTTCGTCAAGAAGGGTGGTGCACCTTGCCCCACTGCTTGGAATTGGCCGTGCCAGGCCATGTTAGTACTTTGGTGTACAAAAAGAAGATTGAGTACTTGATTTCCATTGATTTTTTTAAAGCTTTTACTAAATCAATTCCTCATTGGTTAGTGGTTATATGTTAATATTTAATAAGTTTTGTAAATAATCATGAAAGACCTATCACTGATTTGTTAGTGTTAATATACTTATAGCTGATCAACAGTTGATTATATACAACATTAATTTTATTTAAGTAAAATATATTTATTATTAATAAAAGGTTTTTTATATTTAATATTTATTGATATTTGATTAATGAATCTAATATTTAATTAATAAATTAAAAGTAAAGATAAAATTCATAAACTAAAAATAATTTATAAAAAAATTATTAAATTATTAAATTATTATAATTATAAAATTTCTATTTCATCAAATTATTATTATTAAATATGTTTTTTATAACTAATGTTTCTAGTCAAAGAGAGTGATTCAGGATGGCTTGAAAGCGAACAGATGTCATGCATCACATGCAAGTCTTTGTTTGGTTGTGAAGACTTGATAGAGGGCCCATTTTGCAATTTTTAAGTCTTTGGATCCATTCATTTATTGCCCTGGTCCCAAGTCTCTGTTGAATAAATGACTTCCACCGTTTCAAACACCAATAATTATGTGGTTCTTGTTCAATATTCTACCTTTTTTTCATCGAAATTTACCATTTCAATAATTTTTTCCATAACTACAATAACATGGACTTGGTCCACCATATGTACCGTTGCCTCCTTGTAAGGGCAAAGACTTCTGGAATGCAGCTGTTGGGATTTGAAAAGTCTTTGTGTCCAAACCTTCAATGAAATTTGTAGTCTGGAAGCAAGAAAGTTGGTTTCCTAATACTTTAGTTTGACTTGAAAACTCTGGCTTGCCCTTGTGATGGACCATTTTTGTGCTTAAATATGTTCTTTAATCCTTTGCTACAAGCATGTGAGTTCAAAGATCCTAGGAATGGCTACTGCTATTTTTACTTTGATGTTCCTAGTAACGATGAACTGTTACAGCTTATGGCTGTTGCTCAAACTAATGGAAGTATGCCCGGGGGTGCATTTATCACTGCAACTGATGATGCTCCTTCATGGCTTTCTTCCTCTGGAGAATTTGCTTTTGGATTTCAGCCATTGGAATACAAGGATCATTTCTTGCTGTCTATTTGGCATGCCAAGATTCCTGAGAAGACCATAGTTTGGTATGCAAATGGAGATAATCCTGCACCAAGGGAGTCTAAGGTCGAGCTGAGGGGTGATAGTGGGCTGGTGCTTACTGATCCTCAAGGCAACATAATATGGTCATCTGGTATCCTTCTAGGTAAAGTTTCGTCAGGTGTTATGAATGACACTGGCAACTTCGTGCTTCAAAATAGCAATTCTGACAGGTTGTGGGAGAGTTTCAGCAATCCCACTGATACATTGTTTCCTACTCAGATTATGGAGGTTGGAGGGGTGGTTTCTTCTCGAAGGACGGAGACCAACTTTTCGCTGGGGAGATTCCAGCTCCGTTTGCTTGATAATGGAAATCTTGCCTATTTAAGAAATTTTTCTGTAAAAACCTAAGACCGTACTTGTATATATATTTCTTGTTATTGTATTACTTTGTATGTGTATATTTAACGTTATCTATTCACTGAGTTGTTGAACTCACCCTCTTATTATTTATTCTTTTCAGGTTTATATCTTGATAGCAGATTATTTTTGTTAGATCTCCAGAACCTATTTTTTTGTTGTAATTTGTATATTTTTCTTCATGTCTAGTTAGTGCTTCAAAACTATAAATTTATATGAACTCTTGTATTAAAACAATCGAATTATATATATTATAAAGTTAGTTTTATTGTTACTGTTGTGTTGAACTCTGATTGACTTATTTGAATGATAAATTTGTATGTAAGTTTGGATTCGAATATGTATTAAATCTTAAAGGGAACCTTATTTATGTGCCGATCATGAATCAGAAAATCAGGTCGTGACATATTTCTAATAATTTCTCTTTTTTGAACACCCCTTAATTTCTTCACGTTAATATTGGAAAACTAGACCGTTGAGATTTACAATTTTCTAAAGCTTTAATTACTTTTACTTCATTAATTTATTCATTTGATACGAGGATAGTTGGAGACTCAATTTTTCTTCCAACTGTAATACTCATTAATGTATGAGTTCATGAGCAATGGAAGTCTATCTGTAAAGATGTCAATGATCAAGATCATGCCACATGTCAAGTGAATACAGGATGAGGCAGTTAAAATACTGTTAGGCAGTTAAAGTCGTTAATATTGTTAGGTAGTTAGAAAAGCTGTTAAAGTTGTTAAAGCTGTTAAACATTGAAGAAGGAAGCTAGTTTACGTCTACAGCTTCTGCTATAAATACATCTTCAATAATGTAAAAGAGGTTAATAAGAAAACAGTGAATATATTCATCTTCTTCCTTCAATTGTCAACTACTCTCTCTGCCTTCTTCATTTCTCTTCTTAAATCTCTAGAATTCTTTCATTCAAACACTGCTATCTTTATATGGTATCAGAGCTGTATTCCTAATCCTCTGCTTCCGCACGTCCTGCTCTGTCTCTGCTTCTTCTCTAATCAACAAGCAAATCTTTCCAGTTGATTCTCTATTTCTGCATTCCAAAAACAAAACAAAATGGTGACACCTTCTCAACTCCAGATTGTCCAATCCCCTATAACCTCTTTACTTTCTACAGTTGCTACTGTTGTGCCAATCAAACTTGATGATACTAATTACCTCACATGGCACTTTCAGATGAAAATCCTTCTTGAAAGTCATGGTATTTTAGGTTTTGTTGATGGTTCAAGGCAGTGTCCTAGCCGATTTAATGCAGACTCTGACCTTGAGGGAACTGAAACTGATGACTATCAGGTGTGGAAAATGCATGATCGAGCATTAATGCAGTTGCTCATTGCCACTCTTTCCTCTACTGCAATTTCTTATGTTATTGGATGTGTCAGTGCTCATGATATGTGGATTCAGCTGAAGGATCGATTCTCTACAGTCACCAAAGCACGCATTTTTCAGATGAAAAGTGAGCTTCAGAATATTAAGAAGGGGTCAGAGTCTGTTTCTCATTATCTGCAAAAGATTAAAGATGCAAGAGATCATCTTTCTGCAGCAGGAGTTTGTTTTGAGGATGATGATGTTGTGATCTTGGCTCTCAATGGCCTGCCTTCTGACTACAACACGTTTAGATGTATGATTAGAGGCAGAGATAATACATTGTCTCTTAAAGATTTTCGATCTCAGTTACTTGCTGAAGAAGCTACTCTTGAACACACTCAGTCTGCATCTCCCTTTGTTTCTGCAATGTTGGCTCAAAATCAAACATTTCAAGGCAAGGCTCTTGTTCTTGATGAAGGATCTTCTCCTTTCTAATTCTCATCTTCAATCTCAGGGATATTCTTCAAACTCAAAGACCTTCCCATCTTCTCACCCTTCATCTGGATTTAATGGGGGTTTCCATGGTCCCACGGGTGGTTTTAATGGTCCTAATGCCATGTTTACCAACAGTGGCCACTCTAACAATAGAGGCTCTTATTTTAAAGGACGTGGAAGAAGCCGTGGCCATTATCAATCTGGTCCACGCCCTTATCAAGTTTCTTCTCCTAGTCCTGGTATTCTTGGCCCCGGTATTGACATTCCCATCTGTCAAATTTGCAGCAAGAAAGGCCATGTAGCTGCAGATTGCTATCAACGACATAATCAATCACCTTCTTCTACCTCTTCAGTCCAATGTCAGATTTGTTGGAAATTTGGCCATTCTGCTATCCAGTGCTATCACAGAGGCAATTTTTCCTATCAAGGCAAACCACCCTCCACTAATCTCAGTGCAATGCATGCCAACTTTCCTTCTTCTACTTCTACTGAGCAATTTTGGGTTGCTGATACTGGAGCAACTACTCATATGACCTCTGACATAGCTCAACTCAACTTAGCCACTCCCTTCTCCGGATCAGATACTATTGCTACTGCAGATGGTTCAGGTTTGAGCATTTCTAATGTTGGTTCTTCTATTCTGGATGTTCCACAGTGCTCCTTCAAATTACCACAAGTTCTGCATGTGCCTAAGCTATCACAACACTTGTTATTAGTTCATAGGTTATGTAAAGATAACAATTGCAGATTCATTTGTGATGCCTTTGGTTTTTGCATTCAGGACAAGCTTACAGGAAGGGTTCTTCTCCAGGGACTGAGTAGAGATGGTTTATATCCTATCCCTTTATCCATTCCACAGTCTCGACGTTCACAGTCCTTTTCCCTTTCAAAGAATCAATTCTGTTATCTTGGTCACCAAGTAAAAACAAGTCTTTGGCACAAGCGTTTTGGCCATCCTTCTAACAAAATCACTTCAGCTCTTTTACATCAATCTAAGATTCCTTTTACTTCAGACCACTCCAAATCCGTCTGCACTGCCTGTTTAGAAGGCAAATTTGTAAAACTTCCTTTCCCTTATTCAGCAATCAAGTCTGCAACACCTTTAGAAGTCATTCATAGTGATGTGTGGGGTCCTTCTCCTACCATTTCTATTGATGGTTTTCAATATTATGTTAGCTTCATAGATGAATGTACTCGGTTCACTTGGATTTTTCCAATGAGAAATAAAGGAGAGGTTTATTCCATCTTTGTTTCATTTCATGCTTTCCTGGTCACTCAGTTTTCTGCCAATCTACGAATTTTTCAGAGTGATGGTGGTGGTGAGTACCTCAATCATTCCTTCAAGCAGTATCTCCTTGCTAAAGGTATTATTCATCATATATCTTGTCCATACACCCCTGAACAGAATGGTCTTGCTGAGAGGAAGCATCGCCACATTCTAGAAACAGCAATCACTTTGTTGCAAACTGCCCATCTACCCTCTAAATTTTGGTATCATGCTTGTGCCACTTCCATCTATTTGATCAACCGGATGCCTTGTTCAATTCTTCAACTTAAATCTCCTTATCTTTTACTGCATGGTTCTATCCCTGTCCTAACTCATTTAAAGATCTTTGGCTGCGCATGTTTTCCTCTACTCAAACCTTACAATACTCATAAACTTCAGCCTAAAACTTCCACCTGCATTTTTCTGGGATATGCAGGTCAATACAAGGGATATATCTGTTTTTCTCTTCTTACTAATAAGTGCTTTGTGACTCGTCATGTCATCTTTGATGAATCTATATTTCCATACACTTCTGTGTCTACAACTTCCTCTTCTCCTTCTCATTTGTCTCCTCTTGTTCCACCTTCTATCTCATTGCACAATGCGGTCTTACCTGCATGCTCTACTTCATCATCCACCATGAGCCCTGCTGTCTCTTTAGATACATTGCCTTCACCCATCATTTCTTCAATTCGGTCAGGTTTGGATTCTACTACACAGCTTTCTCCCCCTGAGGATCCTGATTTTCATCCTGAAAATCTTTGTGTCGTCTTGCCTCTGTCCCCTATGAATCTTCATCCTATGACAACCAGGTCCAAGAATGGTATCTCCAAAAAGAAGGCTTATTCTACTACTGTTCAGTCTATTGACTTTTCTTCAGCTGAACCCAGTTCATTCAAGATTGCCTCTAAAATTTCTGCATGGCAGTCTGCTATGCAAGAAGAAATTGATGCTCTTCATGCTCAGTGTACTTGGGATTTGGTTCCCCTGCCGCATGCCAAGAATCTTGTAGGCTGTAAATGGGTGTATCGCATCAAGAAAAATGCAGATGGCTCTATTGCTAGGCATAAGGCACGCCTTGTTGCAAAGGGTTTTAGTCAGGAAGAGGGCATTGATTATAATGAAACATTCAGTCCTGTAGTGAAACCCACCACTGTTCGGCTAGTGCTGGCACTTGCAGCTCAGTTCCATTGGCCTTTAAGGCAACTTGATGTTAAAAATGCATTTCTGCATGGCATTCTTCAAGAGGAGGTGTATATGACTCAACCACAAGGTTTTACCAGCAAGATTTATCCTGATTTTGTTTGCAGACTTCGCAAGTCCTTATACGGGTTAAAACAGGCTCCTCGTGCCTGGAATGACAGGTTTACAGGTTTCCTACCCAGCTTGGGATTTCAGGCTTCTCTTGCTGATCCTTCTTTATTTGTCCAACACTCCTCTCATGGCACTG
Source organism: Populus simonii (assembly GCA_007827005.2). NCBI lineage: Eukaryota > Viridiplantae > Streptophyta > Magnoliopsida > Malpighiales > Salicaceae > Populus > Populus simonii. The sequence goes on along the minus strand of CM017466.2, from coordinate 22,236,485 downwards.
TGATATTGCTTCTTTATGTAGACGATATTCTTCTCACAGGCAGTCATTCATCTCTCCTTACATCAGTTATTGATGCCTTAACTCAGGAATTTGATATGAAGGATTTAGGCCAGTTGACATATTTTCTGGGACTGCAGGTTTCTTATTCTTCCTCCGGCTTGTTTGTATCTCAATCTAAATATATCAAGGAATTGCTTGATCGGGTTGATTTACAAAATTCAAAGTCATGTGCCACTCCTTGTCTTCCCTATCATCACCTGCTCAAGGATGATGGTAAACCTTATTCTCGTCCACAACAGTATAGGAGTATTGTTGGAGCTCTGCAGTATCTAACCTTCACACGTCCTGACATTGCCTTCTCTGTCAATCAAGCTTGCCAATTCATGCATAATCCCATGGAGTCTCATGTTGTTGCAGTGAAACGAATCTTGAGATATCTCAAGGGTACTCTTGACTATGGTATTCACTTTCAGCCTGGCACACTTAATTTGCAAGCATACAGTGATGCTGATTGGGCTGGTGATCCCAATGATCGTCGTTCTGTTTCTGGTTTTGTTGTCTACTTGGGATCCAGTCCTATTTCGTGGGCTTCTAAGAAGCAACATACTGTCTCACGCTCGTCTGCTGAGGCTGAATATAGAGCTCTGGCTATTGCTGCTGCTGAGCTCACATGGATTCGTCAATTGTTCTGTGATATGCATGTTCCATTGCTTATTCCTCCTTTAATTCATTGTGATAATATCTCTGCTATTTCTCTCGCTTCCAATCCAGTGTTTCATTCCAGGATGAAGCATCTTCAGATTGATTATCACTTTGTTAGAGAACGTGTTATCAAAGGTGACTTGCTTGTTCAACATGTTTCCTCTGCCAATCAGTTTGCTGACATTCTCACTAAGGGTCTTTCTTCTCCACTGTTTCATCACCATTGTTCCAATCTTATGCTTGGTTCCTCCATGCATACGATTGCGGGGGAATGTAAAGATGTCAATGATCAAGATCATGCCACATGTCAAGTGAATACAGGATGAGGCAGTTAAAATACTGTTAGGCAGTTAAAGTCGTTAATATTGTTAGGTAGTTAGAAAAGCTGTTAAAGTTGTTAAAGCTGTTAAACATTGAAGAAGGAAGCTAGTTTACGTCTACAGCTTCTGCTATAAATACATCTTCAATAATGTAAAAGAGGTTAATAAGAAAACAGTGAATATATTCATCTTCTTCCTTCAATTGTCAACTACTCTCTCTGCCTTCTTCATTTCTCTTCTTAAATCTCTAGAATTCTTTCATTCAAACACTGCTATCTTTATACTATCAAGTTCTATTTTTCAAGACGCAAAACCTGGTTGGAAGAAAAGAATCCAAATTGCCTTTGGAGTTGCAAGAGGACTTTTGTACTTGCGTGAAGAGTGCAGCAATCAGATTATCCATTGTGATATCAAGCCCCAGAATATACTTCTTACAACGCAAGGATATCTGACTTTGGTTTGGCAAAGCTCTTGTTGCTGGATCAGAGCCAAACCCATACTGCCATCAGAGGGACAAAAGGGTATGTTGCACCTGAATGGTTCAGGAACATTCCCGTCACTGTGAAGGTGGATGTGTATAGCTATGGTGTACTTCTGCTAGAGATCATTTGTTGCAGAAGAAATGTGGAGAGCAAAGCAACCATAGAAGAACAGGCAATTTTAACAGACTGGGCATATGACTGTTATCGTGAAGGGACATTGGATGCCCTCGTTGGATCTGATACCGGAGCCTTAGATGACATAGAAAAGCTAGAGAGGTTTCTGATGATTGCTTTCTGGTGTATTCAGGAAGATCCATCTCTCCGACCCACCATGAGGAAAGTTACACAGATGCTTGAAGGAGTAGTTGAAGTGCCTGTTCCCCCATGTCCATGCCCTCTTTACGCAGCAAGTTAAATCAGCTTTGTAGCGTTGCCAGCACTACTATCTTTCACTAGAAACCTTTTCTTGATTATTGGCTTTTTCACCGGTGTCTTGTCCACCATAAGTTATTCACTGTATGATGATTAGTGCTTGTCAATTCTGTTTTGTCTGCTACTACAAAAGGCAGACAAAAAACAAAAGTCTTGGTCAAGAGATGCTTTTTTTGTTTTGGGGCTTTCTTCTCCAGGAAATGCTTAGTGATTGACCTGTAAAAACCTGTGCTCTCTTCCATGCGAAGTTGGATAAAGCTTTTTACAGTAGCTATAGATATTTGATGCAAAGGGGGGAATGTAGGACTAGATATTCTCATGAATCTATTGGATGGGCGCGCGGTTCTATCAGGATAGGCACAGCTGATAGCTACATAATGCACTATAAACTGTAAAACCCATCATCATCACTTGTATCAATTATTTGGCACTAAAATTTTAAGTTTTCACTGTCACAGGCATTAGAAATTTTAGTCTTCTCATTTTCTATCATATCCAACGTAAAATAATTTTCCAATTCAGAAATGATGATGCACAAGTTGTAACCAAATTTCATTTCTCTCCGTTGTCACTTCATCAGTGTCTTGTTTTTACTGTTGTTTGCATGATGATATTTTCACAAAATGAACCTCATCCTGGGTTAAATTCCGGGAAAGATTATCCAAGACGGTACATAGTTGGAATATCTGGTAACCACTTTGATAAAAATCTTCTATATCAGCATTTGTCTTGATTGAAAATGGACAGAGAAATCCGCGACTCAGACCCAACTCTGGTGAGACTATAAGGATTATAACCAAGTAGATTGACAGGTAACTTCTACCATTTATGTAGGGTTAAAAGTCTTGCTATGGTATACCATGAGCATACTCTAGTCTGTAATTCATGAAAATTCAGAGAAAATACCATTGCCAAGAAAAGGCCCTAGAAGACTTGTGTTTGGCCTCAGGCTCCACCCTTCTCTTTCCCATAGGTTATTTAATGACCGTGCCTTAACTTAGTTTGCCTCATAGTTTGGAGTCATCATCTTTTGCAATGGCCTTTCCTATCCTTCATCTTTCCTTTTCCTTGCTCATTATGCTACCTCCTTTTGCTGTTGCTCAAACTGGTGGTAATATAACTGTGGGTGCTTCCCTTTCTACTTCTGAAAACACCTCATGGCTTTCACCTTCTGGTGACTTTGCCTTTGGCTTTTATCAACTTTATGGCAACAAAGATCTCTTCTTGCTTGCCATATGGTACGATAAAATACCAGACAAAACCATAGTCTGGTATGCAAATGGAGATGAACCTGCACCAACAGGGTCCAAGGCAGTGCTGACTGCCAATCGCGGGATTTCACTTACTGACCCTCAAGGCAGAGAGTTGTGGAGATCCGAGACAATCATTGGTGTTGTTGCCTACGGTGCCATGACTGACACAGGCAACTTCGTGCTTCGAGATCGTGTTTCTGTTAAGCTGTGGGAGAGTTTCAAGAATCCTGCTGACACTTTACTGCCTTCACAGGTCTTGGACAGGGGGATAACCCTTTCTTCTCGCCAATCAGAAACCAACTTTTCTAAGGGAAGGTTCCAGCTTAAACTTAGAGATGACGGGAATCTTGTGCTAGCAACAATAAACCTGCCTAGTGATCATACTAATGAACCTTATTATGAAAGTGATACCGATGGTGAGTTGAATTCATCGAGTCCTGGCTATCAAGTGGTCTTTAATGAGTCAGGATACCTGTATATATTGAGGGAGAATGACCAAATATTCTCTCTAACACAGAGAGTAACTGCCTCCACTGGAGACTTCTATCACAGAGCAACTCTCAACTTTGACGGAGTTTTCACCCAGTATTATCACCCAAAAGCATCTACTGGCAATGAAAGGTGGACACCAATTTGGTCTCAACCAGATAATATTTGCCAAGCAAGTTCTGTTAGTGCTGGCAGTGGCACCTGTGGGTTCAACAGCGTCTGCAGGCTGAATTCAGATCGAAGACCAATCTGCGAATGCCCTGGAGGATACTCTTTACTCGATCCAAATGATCAGTATGGAAGTTGCAGACCAAACTACACACAAAGCTGTGAAGAAGATGAGGTGGCTCCCGTGGAAGATTTGTACGATTTTGAAGAACTTACAAATACAGATTGGCCAACATCTGACTACGCTCTCTTGCAGCCTTTCACTGAAGAAAAGTGCAGACAGTCTTGCTTGAATGATTGTATGTGTGCTGTTGCTATTTTCAGATCTGGTGATATGTGTTGGAAGAAGAAGCTACCACTCTCGAATGGAAGAGTAGACCCCAATCTTGATGGGAAGGCTCTTCTCAAAGTCAGGAGAAGTCATGTCAATCCACGAAGTCCTTACTCCCCTAACAACAAAAAAGACAGAGACGGTTTGATCCTGGTGGGATCTGTGTTTTTGGGCTGCTCTGTGTTTGTGAACTTTTTGTTGGTTTGTGCAATTTGTATGGGTTTTTTTTTCATCTACCGCAGGAGAACAAAGAGAATTCCTCAGAAAGACGGTGCCGTCGAAACAAATTTGCGGTGTTTTACTTACCAAGAGCTTGCAGAAGCAACAGAGGGGTTCAAGGAAGAGTTGGGAAGAGGAGCATTTGGAGTTGTTTACAAAGGGGTAGTGCATATAGGGTATAGCATTGTTGTGGCTGTGAAGAAGCTAAATAATGTGGCGGAAGATAGGGTGAGGGAATTCAAGACGGAAGTAAATGTGATCGGCCAGACCCATCACAAGAACCTGGTTCGGTTGCTGGGATTCTGCGAAGAAGGAGATCAGCGGTTGTTGGTGTATGAGTTCATGAGCAATGGAAGTCTATCGAGTTTTATTTTTCAAGATGCAAAACCTGGTTGGAAGAAAAGAATCCAAATTGCCTTTGGAGTTGCAAGAGGACTTTTGTACTTGCATGAAGAGTGCAGCAATCAGATTATCCATTGTGATATCAAGCCCCAGAATATACTTCTGGATGAATATTACAATGCACGGATATCTGACTTTGGTTTGGCAAAGCTCTTGTTGCTGGATCAGAGCCAAACCCATACTGCCATCAGAGGGACAAAAGGGTATGTTGCACCTGAATGGTTCAGGAACATTCCCGTCACTGTGAAGGTGGATGTGTATAGCTATGGTGTACTTCTGCTAGAGATCATTTGTTGCAGAAGAAATGTGGAGAGCAAAGCAACCATAGAAGAACAGGCAATTTTAACAGACTGGGCATATGACTGTTATCGTGAAGGGACATTGGATGCCCTCGTTGGATCTGATACCGGAGCCTTAGATGACATAGAAAAGCTAGAGAGGTTTCTGATGATTGCTTTCTGGTGTATTCAGGAAGATCCATCTCTCCGACCCACCATGAGGAAAGTTACACAGATGCTTGAAGGAGTAGTTGAAGTGCCTGTTCCCCCATGTCCATGCCTTCTTTACGCAGCAAGTTGAATCAGCTTTGTAGCGTTGCCAGCCCTATTATCTTTCACTAGTAACCTTTTCTTGATTATTGGCTTCTTCACCGGTGTCTTGTCCACCATAAGTTCTTCACTTCAAGATTATTAGTGCTTGTCATTTCTGTTTTGCCTGCTACTACAAAAGGCTGCTCTGTACATAAGTAACGCTGTATTCGATGCATGTCCTAGTTTCCAAGAACTGTGGTTTGATAGTTATAGCTGTTATAGTTTTGCTTTACACTGCTCCTTGCAAGATCATATAAATCTGGTGTGTCATTCTCTTGCATTCTATAAGATCATATTCTTCATACATGCCATAAGTACCTTCCTTAATTATTCATCAGACTTACAAAAAAAGAACGAAGGCAACGTTGTGGTGTGCTTGAGGCTGTTTATAAGATCTTTCGCAGCAGGTTGGATACATATTGTTGTGATGAAGCAATTCCTGGGCTCTAATTCTTTCTATTAAGTTCATTGTAGGAGGTTAATTCACTTTAAAGAAACTTAATAATGAATATGTCCAACAATTAGTTACTGCAGACCATGTGAAGCAAGCACTGATTTTTAAGGTTGCTGGATGCTGTTGCTGCTGTTTTAAGCATTTTTCAGCATAGAAAGACAGGAAAGTAGCATGCCTAATTGGCCATTAATCTTTCTTCTTTTCAGTGGCCACAACTTCACAAGCAACATGTCAACATAAATGAAGTGGTTGGCTGAGATACCAAGTATGATTTTATAACACGTATTAATTTAATTATGAAAATTAGATAATAAAATTTAAATTATTGACTGTTTAATTTTTATACCACACTAATTAAATTTATGACTGTTTAGTTATTAAGTTTTGATATCAAACCAATTAAATTAAGAATTTAAATTATTAAGTTAGACTTCAATAATTTTATATTACTTAATTTTTAGGATCAAATCAATGATGTCTTTAGATTCTGCAGAATTTATTTTTACAAAGAATTTATTTTGTTCTTGCAGTTGTAAGGGGAGGTCACTTTCTTGACGCATGAACTCATGCTAGGCTGGTTTGGTGATCCTCCATTAATTTGAACTTGAACTTGGCAGAATATATATAAGGTGCTCTCCGTTGAATTGAATACCACTGTATGGTTCGAAGTAAAAGATGAACAAAAATCCAGTCTTACGTCCTACTTGGACAAGTTTCCAAAATTATTCCAATAGTTTTTCCAGTAGCTTGGACTCCGTATACTTAAAGGTAAAATGATTCAATATTTCTGCGTATCAACACGCTATACTTTTCGTAGACGCTATTCAGATTTTGATACCGGTGACGACTCTTAAACCCTATTTGTTGATTTCATATCAATATCCCCGCGAATATCAATTTTTGGGATCGATACAGAATCCTGCCAGAACCAGCCATTTCCTGGAAGTAACTCCTATCGTTGCCCACTACAAACCAGGAATTGTCCCATGCAGGACAGTCTTTTTTTACGGTGGTGCACGGTGGGATCATGACCTGCATGTCATGTCATTAAAGCATGCAAAGCAAAAATGGACAGACACGCACACTCACTCACACATTTTCTATCGCTTTCTGATTGGCCATGGAAATTTCGAATTGAGACGCAAGCTTTATCTTCCTGTCAATGGCGAAGATAGATTTTGGGAATTCTTGGCTGATGATGTGCAGATTTGCAGCTAGCTTTGTTGGCTTTCTCTCTTTCACCTTTCCATGACAAGTCGGTTTAACATTAAGGTAAGATGATATTTCATGATTTAAACATTTTGTTGTATTGCAACTCGATCGATAGACTGAACGTGTGATCAATATCCATTTGTTGATTTCTTATATTTGTTTGCTATCTCTTTTGAAAAAGACATGCCAAAGTTATTTATATTTGTCTCTTTAGAATGAGTTTTGATTTTTCTAATGTAGAAACCCACATACGATGCTATATAGTGTTATATAATAACTTGCATATTAGGTATATAAATAAATAAAAAATTATCTTACAATGAAAATGTAAAAGATTTTATTGTACGTGAAACACATCAAATCAATTAATTTAGATATAGGAGGGAAAACCAATTTTTTTATATATAGCTTTATGTAAAATAAATTTTTTATTTTTATTTTTGGAATTAATGAATTATACATTACATATTCTGCCAAGTTATTCAGTTAATTTGTCTGAAGAGTTGCCTTTTGAATTCTACAAACATTGATTTGAAATAATGTTATTTTTTTTATAAATATAAGTTTGATACTAGCAGAAATCAATTAGAAAACAATCTTCTTCTTCTCTCTATTTCTCTTCTTCAAATTCTCTATTTATGTTTAATAGAAACAAAATTGAAATTAAAAAAATAACTTATAGAAGTTGTTGTCTATAAGTTTCAAGGTTTCATTATATCCTAACAGAATATTGCTTTAACTATGCAGCAAACATAGTGGGGGCAATTAAATGTTCTTTGTCGTGGCGTGCAAGATATCAGATGACAGGTGTGATTCCTAGATCAAAGAGATTTTAGATGTTTGGGATTAATTATAAAAATATGATTAACAGGGTCAATTAATTTTTTTTTTATTTTTGTTGAAACCTGGCCTGTTCTAAGTCAAATCAAATTTTAAAATAGTGCTTTAGCCATCTCAAGTGCATTCCACCTTCTCTTACTATTCTAATCACTACTGTGCATTTAATGCTGACCTGCTTCTGCTGCATGAAAAGTAAGCTTGACAAATTCCAAGTTCTATCAGGCAGGTCCCATTGCAGGTCTATTTTGCCTCTGTGGGTGGCAATGTAGATATGATTTCTCAATTTTGAATCACTGATGTTGTATGTATCAAGGTCACAATCTTTTCATACCGTTCGTAGCACGAGTAATTGCCTTTACTGTCAAAAAATTTCCAAAAATATTTAATCATCGTAAATCAGTTATCATGCAAGAAAAATTTATAATATATTATGAGAGTAAATCTCATCAAATCATTTAGCGGCCAGGAGTTGTAATCATTCTTAATACAACCTAATGATTTAAGTTTCTGACCTTAAATGGTTTTTAAAATATAAAAAATGAGACAAGAAAAGCACAAGCCTTAACAGCTGTAGAAAAGAAGAATCTTCATGGCTAGCTAGCACAATCAGAATCACAAAAAACTCTTGATTGAAAATCTGAACATTGAAGACCATATAGACTGTTAGGATCAGTGTTAATTGAGGATTGTGATGAACTTGAAGAATCCATTATATCTTTTTTTTTTAAAAAAAAAACAGAGGAATCATTCTATGGATTGAATACTAGTTAAAACGGTAAATTTTGTATATAACTTGTTAGGATTTTAGAGATTTTTAATTAAAAAAAGTTAAAACTATGTAATTATAGTGGTCAAGAGAAAAGGAAGCTTCTAATTAATTTTATTAGTAATATTTATTATAAAATAATATAAATTATATCTTAAATTATTATTAATATCTTAAATTCTTTGGTCAAACTAGTTATTTGATGTGATATCAAAATTTTATTAACTAAATTATTATTTTAAATTTTTATTAATTTGCTTTAGCTTTTGAATTTATTCTTTAACAACTGTTACTATGAAATAAATTATTTTTCTCGAGTTCTACTTTCTCTGAAATTTATTAGAATTTCATGAAAAGGACCACAATATATAACTTTTTAGGAACCAGTTATTTAACGATATTGAGTATGAAAACACTTCATTTTTGCATTTCTTTCTCCAAGTTCTAATTGGATTTTCTCCGAAAGAACAGAGATTTAGAGATTTTCAATGAAGAAAATTTGTAGCACACGCAATCCTAAATCAAGAGAAACAGTGAAGCCTTTATAGTTGAAGTGGTCAAAAGAAAAGGGAAACTCCTGATTAATTCCATTAGTAATGGTGACCATTGAAACAAGCCACACCGTTTATTCCAATGGCATTAGTAATCGATCTAAGATTTATTGTGTAATGTTTCGAATTAAAAGAGATAGAAAAATACAATAAAGCTCTCAAAGTAATTAAATGAGAAGTATTGTAGTAATTGAATAAAGAGATGATAAATGTAAATAGAATGTAAAAAAAAAAAGAAAAGAAAAAAAGATTTCAAATTTTAGTGTGAGGGACGACAAGAGAGAAGGTGGAAAGAAGAAGAAGAAGAGAAAATAAGTTTAAAAGTAAGATTTAGGTTTATAAATGTATAAATGTGTTTTTTGAACTTTAAATTTCAGTTTTGATGAATGTTAAGGTTTTGAAAATTTATGTTTTGGGTTTAATTGATGAATTAAATTGAATGTTATGGGGTTTATTGTTGTGGGTAATTGATTATTTAGTTGATTATGGAAGATTGTGATGATTTTGAGTTATGAATTGTGTAAATAATAAATTTTGAGTTAGAAATCTGGAAAGAACAATAGGTTTTCTGTTGAAATTCTGGGTTGGAGGTTGAAGATGATAAAATTTCGGTTTGGTCCCTCAATTTGTGAAAATTACAGTTTACTCCCCAAACTTTGGAAAATTACAGATTGGTCCCTGGAGCATATTCCGAGATTCTGGACAGAATAAAGATGAATTATGGGCAGAATTCCTGTATAGTTATGAAATTTTAACACTTTCAATTTGGTCCTTCAATTTGACAAAAATTACAATTTGACCCTAAAATTTTGGTAAAATTCCAGGATGGTCCCTGGAGCATAATGAGATATTCTGGACAGAATTGAGGATTAATTATGATCAAGATTTCAGTATAGTCATGGATTTATGACAATTTTAGTTTGGTCCTCCATTTAACAAAAATTACAATTTGACCCTAAAAATTTGGGAAAATTCCAGAATGGTCCCTGGAGCATAATTAGAGATTCTGGACAGAAATAAGGATGAATTATGGACATAATTCCACTATATTCATGAATTTATGATATTTTTTAGTTTGGTCCTCTAATTTGACAAAGTTTCAATTTGACCCTTAAAAATATGTAAAATTCAGATTGGTCCCTAGCTGTGATATTAGCTTTTGCAAATTGGTTTGGTGAATAATTAAGGGTTATTTAATGAATTATTATCGAGTCTTATTATTTGTTTTATTATGGATTAGATTACGGGAAAACCATTAATTTTGGGTTTTTGAAAAAATAACTAGTTTAGTCTAAAAACATATAGGGTTATGGAATATACCCTTAGATAAATGTATTAAATAGGTTATATGTTCTTTTGAGTCATTCTTGAATATGTCTCTTTTATATTCAGATAATCCTGATATTCTACCGGCCGGACATCAGTAGGATTTTCTTCGGTGTCTGCTTTTGACTTCTGTTTGCTTTCGAGTCAGGTGAGTGGATAATTTTTCATATGCATGAAAAATATTATAAATATTTGATTTGTTAATATGAATTGGATCATGCTTCTTGATAATATATATGTCGATTATTATCTTTGTTATGATAAAGCATGATCAATTGTTGAATATGAATTCTTGATATAAACCAGTATATATTTTGAATTGACTTCTGAATTAATAGCTCCTCATTTGATTGATGTCATGAGTTGAGCCTTGAAATATGAATATGTCTGTTTGATTATGATTATGAACCTATGGTATACTAGTCAGAATACCCATGCTAGCAGGGTAGTGTTAGTCTTTGTGCACATTGTATCCGAACCCTAGTTGGTCGGGGGAGTCACCAACCTGTGTGAATTGATTATCCCACAGTACGGAGCCTCATGCTCAATGCATTTTGATTTTCTGACGAGTTTTACCATATGATCTTCTTGTTATGGTCTATTTGAGAAACATTTCTATAAGAACCTAAGGCCGTACTTGTATATATATTTCTCATTGTAGTATTACCTCGTATGTGTATATTGAACGTTATCTACTCACTGAGTTGTTGAACTCACCCTCTCATTATTTATCCTTTTCAGGTTTATAGCTTGATAGCAGGTTATTTTTGTTGGACCTTCAGAACCTGCTCTTTTGGTTGTTATTTGTACATTTTCCTTTATGTCTAGTTAGTGCTCCAAAACTATGAAATTATATTAACTCTTGTATTAGGTCAATTAAATTATATTATAAAGTTAGTTTTGTTGTTACTGTTGTGTTGAACTCTGATTGACTTATTTAATGGATAAGTTTGTATGTAAGTTTGGATTCGCATAGATATGGAACCTTGGAGGGGAACCTTGCTTATGTGCCGGTCATGGATCCGGGAATCGGGTCGTGACAATATCTTGTTTTAAAAAAAAACAGAGAAATCGGTTTACGGATTGAATACTAGTTAAAACGGTACATTTTTTATAAAACTTGTTAGGATTTTAAAGATTTTTAATAAAAAAAAGGAGAAGTTGCAGCATAATCTTAGATCCAAGCAGTTAAAACTGTGTAATTGGAGTGGTAAAAAAAAAGGAATCTTCTGATTAATTTCATTAGTAATATTTATTATATAATTAACAACATAAATTATATCTTAAATTCTTTGGTTAAACTAGTTATTTAATATGACATTAAAATCTTATTAGTTAAATTATTATTTTAAATATTTTCTAATTTGCTTATGTTGTTGAATTGAATTTACCATGAAATAAGTCATTATATATTCACGAGTCCTTTCTTTCTCCGAGAATTATTAGAATTTCGTCAAAAGGACTAGAATATTATATAACTTCTTAGGAACCGGTTATTTAACGATATAGAGGATGAAACAGGTCATTTTGGCATTTCTTTCTCCAAGTTCTAGTTGGATTTTCTCAGAAAGACCAGGATTTTAGAGATTTTCAATGAAGAAAATTTGAAGCGCATGCAATCCTAAATCAAGAGAAACAGTGAAGCCTTAATAGATGAAGTGGTTGAAAGAACAGGGAAACTCCTGATTGATTCCATTAGTAATTGTGACCATTGAAACAAGCCACGCCGTCTAATTATTTCATGCTCCCATTAATTTATTCAATTTTTCTTTTATTAATGTGTGCCTCGACTAATCTCAAGAATCCTGAAGTTAATGATTATATAAGTTTTTAGTGACTATCAATATTAGCAATCACGTGGCTCCAACTTGAAACCACCGAGAGAACAAACTTTTTTATCCCAAACTTTTATAACTGGACCATATACACTAAATAGTTCATTAATTTATTCATTTATAACTTATACAATTAGATTCAATGTCTTTTAAAAGTAGTGTATATTGCAAAGTTATTATTAAATTTGTTCCGGGTCATAGGTTGATTGATTGATACAATCAAATTATAATAATGTCATTTTAATTTTTTTTATAAGTTTAAATGAATATCGTTGGAAAAAATAAATAAATTTATACAAGGTGTTTACTAGCCACAACTTAACCTGGTAAGGCAATCAAGTAAACTTAATTCCAAATTAATTTAAAATTTAATCCCAATCAGATCTAGTCAACAAGTTTTAAACTACTAGGCCTAGCCGGGTTTTTAACATTAGTTTATTCTCATGCCTGAAAAAAAGATTCGAAGTTAGTTGAAATCTCTTTGCCACAAGGGAAAAATTATCACAATCACACAAAGAAAGTCTTTGCCATCTTCATTTCATACGCGGATAGTTGGAGAATCATATTTTCTTCCGACGGCAGTACCAATAACTCGAGCATAAATAGAGAAGAGGACTTGTGCCCTAAATCATGCAAGGTCTTCAAATACAGTATCTTCACATCATGGATTTTCAACTACCATATTGTTTTTTCTTCCTTCTTCTTCTGCTGCTGCCATTTTCTGGCAATGGTCAGGCTCACAGCAACATATCTTCGGGCTTATTTCTCACTGCTGCAAGTGATAACCTTCCTTGGACTTCACCATCTGGGGAATTTGCTTTTGGATTCCAACAAGTTGGTGATGCTGGCTACCTACTTGCCATATGGTTCAACAAAATACCCGAAAGAACCATAGTCTGGTCAGCTAATAGAAATGATCTAGTTCAGGGGGGATCAAGAGTACTGTTGTAACCCATTTTTGGGTCCCCACAAAAAAATAAAAAATAAAAAGCCAAAGGAGGTTAGAAAAATAACAGGAGGTAGAAGCGCTCAGAAAATGGTCGGAAAATTGGTCAAGGAGGTTAAAAATACAAAGATTTGATTTTTGACAGTATATTCTTGAAGGATGAGAGCCCTGTTGAGAAGGAAAATTTGAATTTTGAGAAGAAAAGCCCAAATTTGGATGTTTATGGACTTAATTGAATTTTTATTTTTGAATTTATAGAGGATTTGATTGCAAGAAAAATTGATTTTTAAGTCAATTTGGGCTTTAATTAGAAGAAATTAAAGTTCTGGGGCCAAATTATAATTTTTAGGAATTTATTAGGTCCAATCAGGGGCTTAATTGCATAAATATTGAAGTTTAATGGCCAATTAGGGACTTAATTGAGAAAATCCGAAACCAGGGACCAATTTGGAAATGGCGCGTAAATAAGAGGGGCTGTATTGGATTTGATCCGGGCCCAAATTGAAGAAATTGAAAACTGGAGGACTGATTTGAAAACGGCGCAGGGAAACCAGGTGACACGTCGCCTGTTACTGTTCACTTTCTTCCTCGAAAAGCTGCCCGAGTGGCTGCTTTCCAGGCATATTTTCTGGCTCGTCTGGCCTTCAAATCCGACAAAACATGCACCGACATGTCCACCTGAAACCCCTTTATCCCGGAGAATGGTCCGGTCGGGTCGAAAAATTTAGAAACGGCTCCGTTGAGTGGCTCAAAGTGGCCACCTCGGGCAGTTCGCAGCCTTGAGCTGCCAAATTTGGCAGCTCGAGTTGCACACTTTGAATCAACGGTTTGGATTCCTCGAGTCGAATCAAGGGCTGAAAATTTTTCCCAATATAGACAATATAGCCCTCTTACACCGCCTATAAATAGAATCTCTGTTGAAGACCTAGGAGGAGAGAAAATCGGGTCGAAAGTCAGCCAAAAAACCAGCATTTTCGCCCAATTTCTGCAGATTTCTTCCTTTACTTCCAACGCCGGTCGCCAGCTCCAAACCCCCCCTGGGTTTTTGATTTTTTTTTTCTTTCTCTCTTCCCCACAACAGCTGACCGAAACTCTCAGCCTTTCACCCCACCTAAACCAGCGCCGTTTCCTTCCTTTTTTTTTTGCCTGGCCAAAGACAAACCAGAAAAGCTCATCATCTTCCTCTCCTCTCTCCCAGCCGGCTTGATTTTCTTCTTCCCCTCAGCAGCCAGCAACGAGGCACAGCCCCCCTCTCTTGCAAAGCCAAACCAGAGCAGCCATTTTGCTCCCACTCCATTTTTCTCCCAAAACCGACACAGCCCTCCTTATCTCCCTCTCAGCAGCGTCTCCTCCTCCTCCAGACCATCAACGCCGTCCTCCAACAGCAGTCCTCCTTCCTCCAGCGACGCCCAGCAGCAACCAAAGTAGCAGCTCCTTCCTCCAGCGACGCCCAGCAGCAACCGAAGTGGCAGTTCCTTCCTCAGTCACACCAACAGCTCCAGCCGAGAGCTTGCCTTCTCCTCTGCAGGAATCTGCTCCTTCTTCCTCCACCCCAGCACCGCCCGATCTCCTGCACGCCAGGTAACTCTTCTTCCCCTTCATTGTTTGCGTTTCTTGCAGTCGTTTCTTGCAGTTTTTTCTTTATCTCCTGCATGCAGGAAGTGGGGAGGGAAAATAATTCCCCCCCCCCCCCCCACCGTCAGTCATGTTGTTGGGCTAGAGGATTCTGGCCCTTGTTGGTTTTTTTTATTTAGGGCCAGACTGTTTCTGGCCCAGCCATGTGTTTTTGGGTCTGGGCCAGGTCCGACCCAGACGAAATTAGGAGACTTTGTTGGGCCGAGATCAGCCCAATCCCTTATGGGCCAAGATCGGCCCAACCCTTTTTGGGCCCAAGCCGGCCCACCTAATATTATATATTATTTATTATAATGTTTTTTTTTCACATTATTTATATATAGATATCTATCAAAAAATAAAAAAATTCTGAAAAATCCTTGAAAAATATTGTTGATTTTCCTGCATATTTTTGTCAAAAAGGCTTAATCTTGGTTTGTTTTTTTATACCGAAAAGATACAAATCCAGTATTAAAATACCCGGTTTTCTTGTTAAGTTTTTTTTAAAAAAATGTTTTGTTTTCATGCATACGGCCAATACCCTAACATTGTTTTTACGTCTTTTATCTAAAAAAACAAATATTTGAAGTTTCAAAAATGTGTTTTCGCATGGATTTCTTAAACACAACAAAAATCATTTTTCTTGCATTTCTGGATTTTACAACATGTTTGTAAAACTCCAAAGGGTATTGGCAAATATTCCAAAAAAATATAAAAATCTTATTTTTGGGGAATTCATCTATTATTCACCACTAATGTTGGATAAAGAAATCCCTAAAGGACGAATATCCAAAATATTATTGGGGATAATTTGTTATTATTCACCACTAATGTTTGGATAAAGAAATCCTTAAAGGAAGAATATCCAAAATATTATTGGGGATAATTTGTTATTATTCACTGTTAATATTTGGATAAAGAAACCCGTAGTGTTAAATATCCAAAATATTTTTCTAGGAATAATAAATCTGCACACATCCTTGAAAGAAGCCTTGATTATAATCGAGGACATTTCAAATTTTTTTTTTTACTCCACGGTTTGCGAGCTGTGAGAGTATAAAACACTAAGATAAAAATAGGTTTTTAAAGCACCCTAGATTTTGTTCATCAGAGCAGACTTTATCCTAGGAAACTGATGGGATTAGAGAATATCAACACCATGACAGTTATAAGACAAATCAAACACCAAGCAGCTTACCTTAGGTAGGGCGTACTAGGGGTGCTAAAACCTTCCCTTTACGCAACCAGTCCCTTGCCTTAGAATCTCTGAAAGACCAGTTAGGTTTCCTAGTGACCTTAATACTAGGTGGCGACTTCCTTTTTCACAACAGAAAGAATCCAACACCAATCCCCGCCACGAGGGATGTGTCGCTGCGACGTCGAACTCTCGGGAGGGTGCGACAAGTACAACTTACCCGAGATGGTGAGTTGGTTCTAAATGATCAATTAGGCAGAACAATATGGAGTCCAGTTTTTGGTGGAAGTGGAGCCGCCTATGCAGCCATGCTTGACACAGGAAACTTTGTGCTAGCAAGCCAAGCTGGTGCCAATTTGTGGCAGAGTTTTGATGAACCAACAGACACACTATTGCCCACACAAAATCTGAATTTAGGTGCTCAACTAATTGCTCCCTACCTGGAAAAGAATTATTCACATGGAAGATTCAAGTTTAGTCTACAAACTGATGGGAAACTCATCTTGTCCACAACAAGTTATCCAACCCTCAAATGTTGCTTATTGGTCTACCCAAAGTTCTATTGGAAGCGGTTATAGGGTGATCTTTAACCAGTCTGGCTATATGTACCTCGCAGACCAAAATGGCAATACGCTTAATTCGGTATTCTCTAATTCAGTATCAATGCAAGATTTGTACTTGAGAGCAACCCTCGACTATGATGGAGTTCTTAGGCAATATGCTTATCCAAAGATTGCTTCCAGTAGCACAAGGTGGGCTATGGCCTGGACGACTTTGCCAGACTTCATACCCTCAAATATCTGCGTGGTTATTAGGGGACCAGTAGGCAGTGGAGCTTGCGGTTTCAACAGCTATTGCATATTAGGAGATGACCAAAGACCAAGATGCAAGTGTCCTCCTGGTTACACTTTCTTTGATCCAAATGATGAGAGGAAGGGATGCAAGAAAAACTTTATTTCACAGGATTGTGACCATCCATCGCAAGAAATAGATAACTTTATGATCAGGGATATGCTTAACACAAACTTTCCATATACTGATTATGATGATTTTACTTCAGTGGACGAGGATTGGTGCAGACAAGCTTGCTTGAGTGACTGCTATTGTGCTGTTGCCACTTATAACAGTGGACACAGTTGGAAGAAGACAGGCCCTCTCTCGAATGGGGTAACAGATCCAAGTATTGGTGATAAAGCCCTGCTGAAAGTAAGGAAAGGCAACTGGACTGCAGGTTCAAGTGCAAAGAAGAGTGATCAATCAACTTCGATCACAACAGGATCGGTGCTTTTAGGTAGCTCCATCTTTCTAATTGTTCTCTCTCTGCTAGGAATCTACGTGTTCTTTACTCGATGGAACCAACAAAAACAAAAGGTGGTACCGCAACTCCATGTCATGCCTGAAATGAATCTGCAGAATTTTACTTACAATGAGCTGGAAACAGCTACAGGAGGATTCAAGGAAGAACTTGGTAGGGGTGCTTTTGGAATTGTTTACAGAGGGGCACTAGCCAACGAAGACAAACCGCTCATTGCAGTAAAGAAATTAGAAAAGATGGCCGCGGAGGGCGACACAGAATTCAGAACCAAAGTGAAGGTTATTGGCAGAACAAATCACAAGAATCTGGTTCCACTTGTTGGATTCTGTAACGAAGGGGAAAATCGCCTTCTGGTCTACGAGTACATGAGCAGTGGCTCCTTGTCGAACTACATATTTGGATATTCAAGGCCTAGTTGGCATCGAAGAATGCAAATTGCTTTCGGTGTAGCCAGAGGGCTCCTTTACCTCCACGAAGAATGCAGCTCCCAGATAATCCATTGTGATATCAAGCCTCAAAATATCCTCCTCGACGAATCTCTTAACGCCAGGATTTCAGATTAATTCGGACTAGCCAAGCTGTTGAAGACGGACCACACTAAAACAACTACAGCAATCAGGGGGGCCAAAGGGTATGTAGCTCCTGAATGGTTCAAGAACCTGCCTGTCACAACCAAAGTAGATACCTACAGCTTTGGCATTCTCTTGCTGGAGCTAGTTTGCTGCAGAAAGAACTTTGAGATTAATGCAATGCAAGAACATCAGATAGTTCTTGCAGACTGGGCGTGTGATTGCTTTAAAGAAGGAAAGTTGAACCTTTTAGTAGAAGAAGATGAAGAGGCAATGGAAGACATGAAAAGGGTAGAGAGGTTTGTGATGGTTGCAATTTGGTGCATTCAGGAGGATCCATCTTTAAGACCTGGAATGAAGAAAGTTGTGCAGATGTTAGAAGGAGGTGTTCAAGTCTCTGTTCCTCCTGATCCTTCATCATTTATCAGCACAATCTAAATCCTTTTTATCCCTATCTACCTTGTATTGAATAATCTGTAGTTCCTATCATTTCAGGCATCATGTGTTAGACTTTGCACAATAAGGCTTAAAACGCATGCTTTCAATTATTATAATTTTTTTCCATGTTCACGAGTAATAAGTTAAATAAAAGATTTAAAATGAATATAAAGGTAAACTTGTATACCTCAGTTATTAAGAAGGCCGAGAAAAAAATTTCCAAGATCATATACCTCAGTTACTAAACACAACTACCTTGACTCGATTTTCATATAAATTTTTTTGTTTGTGGTTATTAAATTAACTTTACAGGTCAATTCTCAAACTTATTAAAACCTATATATATATAAAATTTTGTTCTTTTAAAAAAATATTGTTTTAATTTTTTTAAAAAATAATATTATTTTAAATTTATTAAAATAATTTAAATTAACCTATCTAATCTTTAACGTTCCTTTGCTAGGTTCGGGTTTAGAGTGTGTTTGGTATTGTTATAGCTTTTATCGTTGTGGTTTGAAAAAAAGTTGTTTTATAAAAAGTACTTTTGGTTGGGGTTGTTTTTGTATTTATATATGTTTGGTTAAAACTATGGTTGAAATTGATGTTAAACAAAAAGTAATTTAATGTGTTTAAAGTGTGTGTATATATATATTGATGGTTTTTAATTTAAATATTGTAAATTTAACTACTGCTATTACATTATGAAATAAATAATACTTTATATAAAATATTTTTTATTGTTCCATTAAACTATCTACAATTCCATAACGTATGAAATCTATGACAAGGACTATAGTTTCCTTGGTTTTTTAAGAGCGCAATAACATTAGGTAAAATACCATCAGGAATAAAATTAGGATTGCGATCAAATTCTGCAAATGCTACGTCATCAAGCTGTCTCTTTCTAATTTATATATGTAGTGTCATTGAATAATGTTAAACACTAGTTTTTCGAATAAAACACAATTAAAAATAAATTTTTTTTTTATTTTACTGGGTCGGATCCGGTTTAATGCATTTATATTTGGACCACACTGCAGTGTTAAACAATCTCCACTGCTTACTCTCCATGACAGAAAAAAAAAGAAAAACAGCTTTGAGCTGCTTTCAATGACACTACATTTCAAACGTAAATTATAGTGCACTACATTTCATAAACAATAAATAATATTTTATTAATTATTAAACAATTATTTTCTATAATTTACTTAAAAGCAAAAGCAATTATACACACAAATAGTTTCTTAATATCTTTGATGTGAATGGTAAATATCTTGAGAAATTTAGTAATTGCATACAAAAGTTGACCAGTCCATTATAATAATGATAGGCAAAAAAGGTTCCTTGTGGCGTAAAAGACAATTTAGACCAATATAAACGATTAGTCGTTGCATTTGTTGTCTTGTTTATGTAAGACACGTAGTCGATGGCAATGTGACTTTCAAATTGGATTGATTCGTGTGTTAATTGTACCTTGCACATTAAAGTTTCATGCACCTAATTTTTTTTTCCCATATTAAAGAGTAACAAGTAAAATCATATATTTATTAGCATCAAGCAAAAAGGTTTTATAATTATTCTTCCACATAATTTAATTTTAAATAATAATGTTTTGAATCTCTCTCTCTCTCTCTCTCTCTCTCTCTCTCTCTCATTCTTGATACATTCTTGTTTAATGAAGCTGAACCAAACATAGCACGGTTGTCATCTTGCATCTTAAATATGCTAGTGTCTAAGAGGGTACTGGACTGTTTGATTTTACTGTTTTTGTTCCCATCCATATTAAATATGTTTGTGTTTCTAGATATGGGATCATTAATGATAACTATGAAATAATTGCCCGTTCATTTGTGGTATAAGTCATATATTTATCAGTAATTTCCTAACTCCATTAATAGTTAAATTTGAGGTCATTATTTTCTTCCATTTCCACGTTTATCCAAATAATATTGTTGCACTTTGTTTCCAAGTGCGTATAATTTCCAAGTTCCAATCCAATTGTCAATACATTGAAAGAAATTTCTGTAAAGAATCAAGGGGCATGTGAAAAACAGCAACATTATTTGTTCAGTCTCCAAAATGTTTCTTAGCATAATTTGATTTCTCCAATTATTTGGATAAACAGTTTCCCTTCTTAGTCAAGGCACTAAGTAAATACACGCTGAATTCTGGAATGACCATATTCCATGGCTTTCTAATTGTTTCTTAGCATAATTATTTGTTCAGTCTCCAAAATGTTCTGTTTGTGTGCCTATGTATGCTGATGCGTGACAGCGAGTTTGAACGGACACATGCTTTTTAGTTTTTCCCCTTCTAAGCCAGCAGTGGAAAACAGTAGCTCACGCTTGTGTATGTTTACCACTCTCCATAGAGACTGTGTTCAGTAATGAACGATTTGTAACTTGTTTTTGTAGGCATGGACCAAGCTAATGCAGAGGAGTGCAAGGCCACACATGAAATAATTACTCTTCAATACATTTAAGACCTCACAAATTTTTCTTCCCCCTCTCAGTGCAGTATAATTCCTGTTATGTATTGCTGGAAACTGAAACGATAACTTTGTAGTTGGAATGCTTAGTTCAAATCATTGGGATATTTTCTCCCTTGCAGAATGGTTACTGTTTGTGTTGTGGTTTGAAGTTACAGTTGCTATTTACTGTCTGGAACATACACTCAGCATAGATACAGTATATACTGCTGCGGGATTCTACCGTACATCTTCTAGTTACAGCACTTTCACTACTCCTGGGAGCAAGAATCTGTCTCACATTCATACTTGAAGAATTTACTCAGTCTTAGGGTAATAGTTAATGCTTCTATTTGCTTTTCTCATGGTAAAAAACCTAGACCATCCTTTTATTTTCATGTTGAGCTGAAACGTTAATCATATTTTCAAATTGGAGGAGGACTTGACTGCACAACTTGCCAACTTCGTGTTTAGAGTTTGGCCATTACACTGTTTAGCCTTACCCATGATCAGGTCTTTTTTCGAAGTTCAAATAACGAATTAGAAGTTGCGGATCCTGATAATATCATGGTAGGGTTTTTATTGATTGCATTGAGGGAACAAAACAAGTACAATTCTCAGACAAAACTGGAGAAAAAAGATTGTTTTTTTCTTGTTTTGATATAGGCAAGCATAGTTGTTAAATATAGTCTTACTTGAAAGCTTATATTTTGAAGTCAACTTGGATCGGATTTTAAATTAAACTAGAAAGATATTTACCTGTTTGAGTTAACTTTAAATATTTTTTTTTTAAAAACAAAACAATTTATTTTAATAAAAATGATTGATTTGAATTTATTGATAATTTGGTATGATCAGCCGGTATGACAAATATGACTAAAAGCTTGGATTTAGATTTAGCTGTCGATGGTCGTGGTATTTTTTTCTAATACAAGGAAAGTGCAAGAAGTACAAGCGTAGCAAAGTTGTTTGATAAGGGAATGCATCTTGAAAATGGCATCTGGCCAAGTCTTTGCAAAAGAAAGGTTACACAGGTAATTCGTTGACAGTGGTGCCTCTTGGTCCTTTTTTCTTAGATTAGAACTTCCATGACGCGGTAACTTCCATGATGCGGTACATTTTTTAAATATATCTGCCCCCTGGAGGACAAGGACTATTGGAAAAATGCAGTTGGCAATTGAGAAGTCTTCGTATTGGAAGGTTTCAATGAGCTTTTTTCTTGCTGATATTGATTGATTAGTCAATAAATTTAGGTTCATTTAGCATGAGTTTTTATGTCGACTGAAAACTCTGGACTTTTCCATTGTCACGGACCATTTTGATAGACAGTAGAATTTATACAGAAAGAGGAGCAGAAATGAAGAAAGTGCAGAGAATAGAAAGGAAGAAGAATAGAGAATAATTCTGTTACAGAGAAGCAGAAGATGAAGTCTCGCACTGTTTTATTATTACTTTTTCTTTATAATGTTCACATCACTAATCCTCAGTTTATATATGCTGTATTAGAAAGGTAATACACGATATCTGTTCTTTCTCTTAGCACTGAAACAATGCTAACAAACTCTCTTAACTAACAAACAATACTAACAGCATTGTAACAATATCAATCTCTAATCTTCTGACACTTGGTAGATGTAGAGCCGTTGATATCTTTACATGCCCCCTCAATCGCAGGCTTGGAGGAGCCAAGCATGAGATTGGAACAATGATGTTGAAACAAAGAAATGGAAAGACCTTTGGTGAGGATATCAGCAAACTTATCAGTAGAGGAGACATGCTAGACCAGTAAATCACCCTTGATAACCCGTTCCCTAACAAAGTGATAATTGATCTGGAGATGTTTCATCCTGAAATGGAACACTGGATTGGAAGCAAGGGAGATAGAAGAGATATTTTGAAAAGCTAGCAAGAATCGTCACAAAGATGAATAGAGAAGTGAATAGAATTAGAGGGAGATACTGCAAGAGAGATGAAGAAAAGCAGAGAATAGAGATGAAGAGAAGCAGAGAGAAATTCTGCAGTGCAGAGGAAGAAGAAAACATTTATGTGTATATTCTCTTATTAGAGTCGAACAATCTGAAGTTGAGAAGTAGTCGCCATTTTTAGAGTGCAAGAGATAGAAAAGAAGAGAATCAAAGATTGAGAAGGAAGAATCTTGCAGAAAGTTGAAGATTTGAAGAAGAATTTTCTTGCAGAAAGTTGAAGATTTGAAGAAGAATTTTCTTGCAGAAAGTTGAAGATTTGAAGAAGAATTTTTCAGTTTGACAATATATCAAACAAATAATAGACAGATCGATTATTATGAAAGAATTGTGTAGATAAGGAGATAATAATGCCAGAAACAGAGATTAGCAAGATATTATAACCATTTCAGATGCACGTTTTGCTTCTGCAGCAACTTCATCAAGAGAAAGGCCAACAGCAGCTGCAGCTCCAGCAACCTTATGAACAAGAATAGTCCCCGTCAACCCTCTTCTTCCACCTATGCCTCGAGGTGGAGGTAAAGCACAGTCATCTCCAACAATTACAGTCTCTACTTTATAACCTTCAGATTTTGCTTGCTCAGCAGCCAAACCAAAATTTAGACGATCACTAGTATAATTCTTGACAATCAGAAGACATCCCATCGGAACAGTTACAGCTCTGATACCATGATAGACAGTAGAATTTATACAGAAAGAGGAGCAGAAATGAAGAAAGTGCAGAGAATAGAAAGGAAGAAGAATAGAGAATAATTCTGTTACAGAGAAGCAGAAGATGAAGTCTCGCACTGTTTTATTATTACTTTTTCTTTATAATGTTCACATCACTAATCCTCAGTTTATATATGCTGTATTAGAAAGGTAATACACGATATCTGTTCTTTCTCTTAGCACTGAAACAATGCTAACAAACTCTCTTAACTAACAAACAATACTAACAGCATTGTAACAATATCAATCTCTAATCTTCTGACACTTGGTAGATGTAGAGCCGTTGATATCTTTACACATTTGTGTGCATAAATATGTTACTTTTTTGGTACCAGTGAGTTAAAAAATTTCCAGGAATGGCTTCTTCTAGTTTTGATTTTATATTCCTAGTAGTAATGTTACTATTACCATTCATGGCTGTTGCTCAAACTAACGGAAGAGTACCTGCGGGAGCATCCATCACTGCAACTGATGATTCTTCTTCATGGCTTTCTGCTTCTGGTGAATTTGCAATCGGGTTTCGCCAGCTGGAGAACAAGGATCATTTCTTGTTGTCCATTTGGTATGAAAAGATTCCTGAGAAGACCGTAGTTTGGTATGCAATTGGAGAGGATCCTACAGATGATCCTGCTGTACCAAGGGGATCGAAGGTGGAGCTGACTGATGATCGTGGGCTGTTGCTTGCTGATCCTCAAGGCAATCTAATATGGACATCTCGTATCCTTCTAGGTGCAGTTTCGTCAGGTGTTATGAATGACACTGGCAACTTCGTGCTTCAAAACAGAAACTCTGACAGGTTGTGGGAGAGTTTCAACAATCCCACTGATACATTGTTGCCTACTCAGATTATGGAGGCTGGAGGGGTGGTTTCTTCTCGAAGGACGGAAACCAACTTTTCGTTGGGGAGATTCCAGCTCCGTTTGCTTGATAATGGAAATCTTGTGCTGAATTCTATGAATTTGCCAACCAAATTTTCTTACGACGACTACTATAGTAGTGGAACTTCTGATGCTTCAAATTCATCAAATTCTGGTTATCGATTGATCTTCAATGAGTCAGGCTACATGTACATATTGAGAAGAAATTGGCTGAGAGAGGATCTCACAAAAACAGCACTTCCTACTACAGACTTCTACCGTAGGGCAACTCTTAATTTTGATGGTGTTTTCACTCGATATTCTTTTTTTTTGAGAAATATATGATTTCATTAAACGCCATAGTCTGGCGGCATGTGAAATTACAGAGCCTGCAGCATATCAATTTTGCAGGAACTACCAAACAAAGCAAGGTCCATACAAAGAGGACAAAACAACAGATGTAGCCTAAGAAAGCAACATTGGAATCTACACAAGATAACCATCACAACAAAATCCAGGGGAAACTTCCAAGAGTCTCCAATTCATCTCTATAGTGAATCTGAACCTCTGAAGTGGAGGACCTTTAGGAGCCTGATAGACATAAGCTGAGAGATTGATCAAAACCAAGCAATGAAATCACTGGATCTTTGCACTCCCTGCTTAGCCATACAATCTGCCAGACTATTGCTCTCACGGTACACATGAGAAAAAGTAATTGAGCCAAAAAATCTAGTCAATCTCTGAACTGTGGAGAAGAGCTCTCGGTGCATCCATGGCCTGTTATGAGAATTGTGCATCCAGCTGATTACATTGGCAGAATCAGATTCAATAGTAATATGTTTATGATGAAGAAGACAATTTGAGGCTGAGAGCTCAACAGCTTTGACAACAGCTCTCAATTCAGCTATGTTTGAATCTAGAATCCCTACTGGCAAGGAAAAAATACCAAGGAGATGACCATGGTGGTTTCGCAGGACACCACCTATACCTGAGAGTCCAGGCTTTCCAAGAGAAGAGCCATCCACGTTCCACTTGAAGCTGTCAATGGTTGGAGGAGACCATATCACACCAGTTCTAGTAATCTGAATATTGGACCAACGAATCAGACCTTTTGCTGATCTTAACAGGTCTGAAGGGGAGTAAGGAAAGTCAGGATGAAGTGCTTTCAACCATAAGCATGGCCGAGTTATGATAAGGAAGAAAACTGAATCATAGTTCGGTGACTTTTGTTGAAAGATCAGGTCATTTCGAAGAAGCCAAAGGGACCACGCCACTGAGAAAAACAACATCAACCATGCTTTCTTCTGAAATTTACCATGGACCATGAAAGTCCACTGAGAGAATAAGCCTGACAAATTCTTTGGGCAACACCATGATAATCCCCACCACTTAATGATTTTGGACCAGATAATCCAATGCTTATGGCAATGTAAAATTAAATGATCAACCGACTCTTCCTCAACTAAACAAATAGGACAGTTAGAGTCTGAGCTATCCAAAACACCTCTTCTAACCAGCACACCTCGGGTGTTGAGTCTGTTAATAATAGCCATCCAGCAAAAGATCTCCACTTTAAGAAAACATCGATATATTCATACCCGAAAACATCATCTTCTATTAGAAGCTGGTCACCTGTCTGGTCTGAACCAGAAAATATATGCAAATTTAATTCAATTTGGGGTAGTGGAGCGTGTGGATACAACAACATCTGCAGCCTAAGTGTTGATCGAAGGCCCAATTGTACTTGTCCACGAGAATTTTCTTTGTTTGATCAGAATGACAAGCATGGAAGCTGCATACCAAATTTCGAAATAAGCTGCAAAGATACTGGAAAAAATTCCTCAGAAGATCTGTATGATTTTGTTGAGCTAAGATATGTTGATTATCCATGAGGTGATGCAGAACATTTACAACCTCAAAATGAAGAACAGTGCAGAAAAGCTTGCTTGAATGACTGTCTGTGTGGGGCTGTCATCTTTGTTGAAATCTGCAGTATATTAAATACTATTGGAATCTGCAGGATAAGTAGATAACAATTGCAGAGAATTCTAATAGAGAGAAAGTTGAAGCTGAATAATGATTAAAATTGTTATAAATTAAGACTGCCTATTTAAAGGCTTACAACCAAATTCAAAATGCTATAAATTCTCAACAAACATGAGAGATTATTGGACTACTACTAATAGCAGAATAATAGCAAAATTCATAACAGAATCTGTTATGAAGATAAAACCAAATACCAAGTCTAACAGCTATCAAATAAAGGCAAATTCTCATAGATTCTAACACTCCTCCTTGAGATTTGCCTTGGATAAACCAAGTTTCATCCTTAGAAATTCCAGCCTTGCTTTAGGAAGTGCTTTAGTCATTATATCAGCAAGTTGTATTTCGGTTGGACAGTAATGAAGCTTTACAAGTAAATTCTTCTCAGCTTCTCTTATGGAGTGAAATTTCACATTGATGTGCTTGGTCTTGCCATGTTGAACCGGATTTTGAGCAATAGCAATGGCAGACTTGTTATCACAATAAAGCTCAGTTGGTGAGCTTTGTCCTTGGCCTAGATCAGCAAGCAATTTGTTCAACCATATTGCTTGATTTGCAGCAGCTGCTAGGGAAATATACTCTGCTTCAGCTGTTGATTGTGCCACCACTTCTTGCTTTTTTGCATTCCAACATATTGTACCTGAACCAATTGTAAAAAATATCCAGAAGTGCTTTTCATATCATCAACACTCCCTGCCCAGTCACTATCTGCATATCCACTTAATTTTACTCCTCCTGACTTTGAGTACAAGATTCCAAGATCGGCTGTCCCTCTAATATACTTCAGGACCCTCTTGGCAACTCCCATGTGAACATTGCTAGGTGAGCTCATGAATCTTGACAGTAAACCAGTTGGGAACATCAAGTCAGGTCTGGCTGCTGTCAAGTATAGTAGGCTACCTACTAAACTTCTATATGCAGAAGGTTCTTCAAGTTGCTCACCATCATTCTTTGAAATCTTCTCATTTTGTGCCAATGGAGTTGCTACTTCTTTGCATGATTCAAGCTTAAATCTCTTGAGTATATCAACAACATATTTCTTTTGTGAAACAAAGA
Organism: Populus simonii; assembly: GCA_007827005.2. NCBI lineage: Eukaryota > Viridiplantae > Streptophyta > Magnoliopsida > Malpighiales > Salicaceae > Populus > Populus simonii. The sequence continues at coordinate 22,208,920 of CM017466.2, read as the reverse complement.
TACCCGAGCTGCATTGATGTATTTCCATTCCAAGAAAGTAGTTCATAATGCCAAGATCAGACATTTCAAAAACATCATGCATTTCTCTTTTGAATTCTGCCAGCAATTTGACATTGCTACCAGTCACTAGCATATCATCCACATAGAGTGAAATTACTAGTTGCAGACCATCTTCATCTTGTTTCAAATACAAAGTAGCTTCATTTTCACTTCTCTTGAATCCCAGTTGAATCAGATGAGTATCAATTCTGCTGTACCAAGCCCTTGGTGCTTGCTTCAAGCCATAAAGAGCCTTGTGTAGCTTATATACTTTGTGTTCATGGCCAGTAACTATAAAGCCTTCCGGTTGCTGAATATAGATTTCTTCAAGGAGTATCCCATTTAGAAAAGCAGACTTGACATCTAAATGATACACTTTCCATTCCTTTTGACCCGCAAGTGCAAGTAGAAGTCTAATGGTATCATGCCTAGCAACTGGTGCAAAAGTATCACCATAATCCACTCCAGCAATTTGAGCAAAGCCTTTAACAACCAATCTAGCCTTGTGTCTGAAAATTGAACCATATGGATTGAATTTGGTTCTGAAAACCCACTTCACACCAATTTCCCTTTTGTTATGAGGAAGTTCTGTCAATTTCCAGGTTCCATTTCTTTCAATGGAATCAATTTCTGACTTTATAGCATCAATCCAAGCTGGAAATCTTGCAGCTTCAGTGTAGCTTGTAGGCTTAGCATGTACCGGATTACATCTTTCATATACATCAGACAAAGGTCTCACCTTAAGTATTGATGTATCTGAAGTTCCTTCAATGTCTGATTGATCTCCAGTTCCTCCTACTGCTGGTTCAAGAGCAGCTGTGGTTGTGCGATCTACTTCCTTTAAGTCCCACTTCCAGCAGGAATTTTCATTAAAATGAACGTCTCTGCTAATCTGGACTTTAGCTGCACTCATATTGTATATTCTGTAACCTTTAGATTCTGTTGCATATCCCACAAAAATTCCTTTTTCAGCTCTTTCATCAAGTTTCCCTCTTCTGGCAGATGGCACATGAAAATAGCACAATGATCCAAACACTTTGAGATGTTTGACAGTAGGCTTAACACCAGACCATGCCTCCAATGGTGTTCTGTCTTGAACAGACTTTGTTGGTAGTCTGTTGAGCAAGTAAACTGACGTGTTTACAGCTTCAACCGATAGAAACTTTGGTAGCTTCTTTTCAAACAGAATGCACCTTGTCATCTCCATCACAATCCTGTTTTTCCTCTCTGAAACTCCATTCTGCTGTGGTGAGTATGGAACTGTCAGCTGATGCACAATTCAGCTTCTTGACAGAAAACACTGAACTCTTTTGAAGTATACTCTCCTCTATTATCAGTTCTGAGCTTCTTAATTTTCTGACCACATTGAGTTTCCACCATTTTCTTGAAGTTGCTGAACATAGAAAGTGCTTGTGACTTGGTTTTCAGAAAATAAACCCAAGTCATTCTGCTGAAATCATCAATGAAGAGAATAAAATACAGATTATTGCTTAATGAAGCTGTGCTCATTGGTCCACAAATGTCTGAATGGACTAATTCTAGCTTGTGAGTGGCTCTTTTTGATATACTTTGAGGAAATGGTTGTCGATGTTGCTTCCCAAGTTCACAGCTATCACAAGTTTGGTCACTAACATGGATTTCAGGCATATCATCTACCATACCAGTATCATGCATAAACTTTAAAGACTTTAAGTTGAAATGACTATATCTTTTGTGCCACAAAATACTCTCATCAACCTTAGCATAAAAGACATGCCCTTCAACTACATCAAGCTTCAAATAGAAGCTATTACCATCCATTTTGAGTTTTGCTATCTCTAATCCATGTGTATCAGTGATAAAACAAAACCTTTCTTTAAAAGAGACTGCATAACCATTCCTTAGCATTAGTGCAACACTAAGCAAATTTTGATCTAGTTCAGGAATGTAAAGAACATTATTGATAATCTTTGTACCTCTTTTGGTGCTGACAGCAATCGTTCCTCTTCCTTTAGCCTGCACAACATCACCATTTCCCAGCTTGACTTTTGGTTGAATTGATTTATCAATGGAAGAAAAAATTGCCAGATGTTTGGTCATGTGACTAGTGCAGCCACTGTCAATGAGCCAAATATTCTGTTCATGAGAACTAATAACTTGTGATGCCATAAACAAGTGCTCAGTGTCCTCTTTTTCTTCTTCTGAAACATTTGCTTGCTGGTGAATATGCTGTTGAGATTGTTTCTTCTTTGCTCTGCAATATTTCTCACTGTGACCAAGATTATTGCAGAATGTGCATTTGAAAGAAGGTTTGTCTTTATACCAACAATCCTTCTCAGCATGGTTGGTTCTTTTGCAATGAGAGCAAGGTGAGTAATTTTGCTTTCTTGAAGACATTTCAGTTTTTCCCTTGGTAAACTTGAAAGGCTTCTTTCGTTGCAAGTTTCTAGAACCCCTTTCCTTGGTGTTTGCTTGGAAAGCTCCTTCAATAGCCTCTTCATCTCTCATTTGGACTCTTTGCTCTTGTACATGAAGTTTGCTGGTTAATTCTGCAATAGTGAGATTGTTCAGATCACAAGACTCTTCTATTGCAGAAATTTTGGCTTCAAACTTCTGTGGTACTGAAACCATGATTTTCTCTACCACCTTATGGTCTGTAAAAGCCTTGCCAAGAAGCCTCATTTGGTTTACAACATCCATTGATCTGCCAGAATAATATTTGACAGATTCATTATCTTTCATTTTCATCAACTCAAACTCCCTTTTCAATGCAAGAAGTCTAACAGTTTTAACTCTGCTACTACCCTCAAATTCACCTTGAAGCTTGTCCCATACCTGTTTTGGTGTTTCCAAGTCCATAATTTTGGTAAAGATGTGATCTGCAAGTCCAGAATGTAGGCAGGTGATGGCTTTGTCCTTCTTGAGTTTTTCTTCTTCATGTGCCTTCATCTGAGCAATTGTGGGGTTTGTTGTCAATGGTGGTGGATCAGAATCAGACACTACAACATTCCACAAGCCTTGAGATCTTAGATAAAATCTCATCTTGACAGCCCAAATGTGATAGTGTTCACCACTGAACACTGGAATTGCAGATGCAGAGTTGCTTGAAGTAGACATAGAATCAGTAGACAAAGTAAATCACTAGTTTTTACACTCACCCTCTCTGTGTTTAGCACTCAACCTTACCGTGTTTAGCACTCAAAAAAAAAACTTGCCCCACAGCCCGTAGGATATTAGCTCTGATACCACTGTTGAAATCTGCAGTATGTTAAATACTATTGGAATCTGCAGTATAAGTAGATAACAATTGCAGAGAATTCTAATAGGGAGAAAGTTGAAGCTGAATAATAATTAAAATTGTTATAAATTAAGACTGCCTATTTAAAGGATTACAACCAAATTCAAAATGCTATAAATTCTCAACAAACATGAGAGATTATTGGACTACTACTAATAGCAGAATAATAGCAAAATTCATAACAGAATCTGTTATGAAGATAAAACCAAATACCAAGTCTAACAGCTATCAAATAAAGGCAAATTCTCATAGATTCTAACAATCTTTTTAGCCAACAACTGCTGGAAGAAGAAGTTACCACTTTCGAATGGAAAAGTTGACAGTGGTTTTAACGGGAAGACTTTCATCAAATTTAAGAAAGGTCATATCCCTCCCAGGAATCCTGGTCTTCAGATTCCTGAAACGAAGACGGAGAGGGACATTAAGGTCATCACAGGAATAGTGCTCTTGGTTAGCTCTGTATTTGTCAACTTTATATTGATCAGTACATTATGTTTCTGTTCTTCCTTCATTTACCGCAACAAAGTAGCAAGTGTTCGAGAAGAAAACAATGTGGAGTCAAACTTGCGTTCATTTACATACAAAGAGCTCACAGAAGCTACAGAAGGCTTCAAGGATGAACTGGGGAGAGGAGCTTTTGGTGGTGTTTACAAGGGTGCGATAAAAACAGGTTTTACTAATTTTATTGCTGTGAAGAAGTTAGATGGCGTGGTTGAACATGGCGAGAAGGAGTTCAAAACCGAAGTGAATGTGATCGGTCAGGCGCATCACAAGAATTTGGTCCGATTGTTAGGATTTTGTGACGAGGGGCAGCATCGTTTGTTGGTGTATGAGTTCTTGAGTAATGGATTTCGTCAAGATTATTTCTCAAATTTTACTGCTCTCTGATTGTAAGTTTAAAATGACTTCTCATTTTTTCAGAAGAACATCATCACGGATTAATGGAATTTACAATCATTAGAATGGTTTTCCTCAAGATTAGTGCTCGATTTTTACCACTTCCTGACTGTAAATCGAGGGCCATTTCCCTCCTGTTTTCGGAAGAACACAAAGTATTTTGAAGAAAATTATTATGAAAATCGTGGGCTGGTGGTTGCTGATCCTGGAGGCAAAGAGTTTCAGCAAACCTACTGATACATTGTTGCCTACTCACACTACGGAGACAACTAAGAAAGAAATTCCACAGCTAGACGCCTTTTTTCAATTAGTTATCACTTAGGTGTTAAATCTTCAAGGTCGCAGATTTTCAAAATATAAAATCTGTCACCATGTGCACCTCCCTCTAGTTATACCCTATGTTGCTGTTTTTCGTTGGCCAGTAAGGATGCTCTCTGCTCTCATGCAGGTGAGTTGGAGGTAAGATTGTCAAGATTCTGTTGAATGTTTTGTTGACAGAGAGGGCAGTCTTGCTCGTTGCAAAATATGGTATTTGCCTGCATGCGAATGCACACAAAATATGGTATTTGCCTGCAGTGCCATTTTAATTCTCTGCCAGGATTAACGAAACTACAGAGAAATTAATAAAAAAACTTTAATAAATTCTGAAAAGTCTTTGAATTCAATAATCTAATAAAAAAATAACACATCAACTACTTATAAAGAGATAAAAATAAACCTAACAAAAAAAAATAAAAAAATAAAGCTAAGTAGAAAAACTAATTAACATATGAAATTAACTAGAAAAAAAATTAAAATAACATCTTCTAATTAAGTTTAAAAGTTTGAAACATACAAGCTTTTTTCCAAGGATTTATCATGTCTATCAAATCTATAAACATAATAGCAATATATTCCATGCGATGAACATTCAGAAGAAGACATTTTTGTTTTGAAGCTTTGTATTAGATTTGAAGTAGAGATGCTAATATAGTGAAAAAATCCACTGACTCTCTTGTGATGATATATTTGCCTTTTTTCTCTCCATTTTTTTTTAAAGAATAAAAAATCATAAACATTATCGTTTTCGTCAAGAAGAGTGGTACTGCACCTTGCCACTGCTTGGAATTAGCCGTGCCAGGCCATGTTAGTACTTTGGTATACAAAAAGAAGATTGAGTACTTGATTTCCATTGATTTTTTTAAGCTTTTACTAAACCAATTCCTCATTGGTTAGTGGTTATATGTTAACATTGAATAAGTTTTGTAAATAATCATGAAAGACATATCACTGATTTGTTAGTGAATATATTTATAGCTAATCAGTTGATTATATATAATATTAATTTTTATATTTAATATTAATTTTATTTATGTAAAATATATTTATTATTAATATTTTTTTATATTTAATATTTATTGATATTTGATTAATGAATCTAATATTTAATTAATGAATCAAAAGAAAAGATAAAATTTATAAACTAAAAATAATTTATAAAAAAATTATTAAATTATTATAATTATTAAATTTTTATTACATTAAATTTTTATTATTAAATATGTTTTTTATTACTAAATGTTTCTAGTCAAAGAGAGTGATTCAGGATGGCTTGAAAGCAAACAGATGTCATGCATCGCATGCAAGTCTTTGTTTGGTTGTGAAGACTTGATAAAGAGCAGGGCCCATTTTGCAATTCTTAAGTCTTTGGATCCATTTATTGCCCTGGTCCCAAGTCTCTGTTGAATAAATGACTTCCACCGTTTCAAACACCAATAATTATGTGGTTCTTGTTCAATATTCTACCTTTTTTTCATCGAAATTTACCATTTCAATAACTACAATAACATGGACTTGGTCCACCATATGTACCATTGCCTCCTTGTAAGGGCAAAGACTTCTGGAATGCAGCTGTTGGGATTTGAAAAGTCTTTGTGTCCAAACCTTCAATGAAATTTGTAGTCTGGAAGCAAGAAAGTTGGTTTCCTAATACTTTAGTTTGACTTGAAAACTCTGGCTTGCCCTTGTGATGGACCATTTTTGTGCTTAAATATGTTCTTTAATCCTTTGCTACAAGTATGTGAGTTCAAAGATCCTAGGAATGGCTACTGCTATTTTTACTTTGATGTTCCTAGTAACGATGGTACTGTTACAGCTTATGGCTGTTGCTCAAACTAATGGAAGTATGCCCGTGGGTGCATTTATCACTGCAACTGATGATGCTCCTTCATGGCTTTCTTCCTCTGGAGAATTTGCTTTTGGATTTCAGCCATTGGAATACAAGGATCATTTCTTGCTGTCTATTTGGTATGCCAAGATTCCTGAGAAGACCATAGTTTGGTATGCAAATGGAGATAATCCGGCACCAAGGGAGTCTAAGGTCGAGCTGAGGGGTGATAGTGGGCTGGTGCTTACTGATCCTCAAGGCAACATAATATGGTCATCTGGTATCCTTCTAGGTACAGTTTCGTCAGGTGTTATGAATGACACTGGCAACTTCGTGCTTCAAAATAGCAATTCTGACAGGTTGTGGGAGAGTTTCAGCAATCCCACTGATACATTGTTGCCTACTCAGATTATGGAGGTTGGAGGGGTGGTTTCTTCTCGAAGGACGGAGACCAACTTTTCGCTGGGGAGATTCCAGCTCCGTTTGCTTGATAATGGAAATCTTGTGCTGAATTACATGAATTTGCCAACCAAATTTGTTTACGATGACTACTATAGTAGTGAAACTTCTGATGCTTCAAATTCATCAAATTCTGGTTATCGATTGATCTTCAATGAGTCAGGCTACATGTACATATTGAGAAGAAATGGGCTGATAGAGGATCTCACAAAAACAGCACTTCCTACTGCAGGCTTCTATCATAGGGCAACACTCAATTTTGATGGTGTTTTCACTCAATATTTTTACCCAAAAGCATCTAGCGGTAACAGAAGCTGGTCCTCAGTCTGGTCCAAACCAGATGATATATGTGTCAATATGGGAGCGGACTTGGGTAGTGGAGCATGTGGATATAACAGCATCTGCAATCTAAAAGCTGATAAAAGGCCAGAATGTAATTGTCCACAAGGTTTTTCTTTGCTTGATCAGAATGACAAGTATGGAAGCTGCATACCAGATTTCGAACTAAGCTGCAGAGATGATGGACTCAATTCCACCGAAGATCAGTATGATTTTGTGGAGCTAATAAATGTTGATTGGCCAACATCTGATTATGAGCGGTACAAACCTATTAACGAAGATGAGTGCCGAAAGTCTTGCTTGAATGATTGTCTATGTTCTGTTGCCATTTTTAGAGATGGCTGCTGGAAGAAGAAGTTACCACTCTCGAATGGAAGATTTGACATTGGTATGAATGGGAAGGCTTTCCTCAAATTTCCGAAAGGTTATGTTCCTCTGGATAGGCCTCCTCCTCAGCTTCCTGGAGAGAAGAAGAAACCAGAAATTAAGTTCATCACTGGATCAGTAGTCCTTGGTACCTCTGTATTTGTCAACTTTGTATTGGTCGGTGCTTTCTGTCTCACTTCTTCCTTCATTTATCGCAAGAAAACTGAAAAAGTTCAGGAAGGTGGAAGTGGTTTGGAGACAAACTTGCGGTATTTTACATACAAAGAGCTCGCTGAAGCGACAAATGACTTCAAAGATGAGGTGGGAAGAGGAGGTTTTGGTGTTGTTTACAAGGGGACAATACAGGCAGGCTCTACTAGGGTTCTTGCTGTCAAGAAGTTAGATAAAGTGGTTCAGGATGGGGAAAAAGAATTTAAAACAGAAGTACAAGTGATTGGCCAGACGCATCACAAGAATTTGGTCCGGTTGCTAGGATTTTGTGACGAAGGGCAGAATCGATTGTTGGTGTACGAGTTCTTGAGTAATGGCACTCTAGCAAACTTCCTTTTCGGATGCTCTAAGCCTAATTGGAAGCAAAGGACCCAAATTGCCTTTGGCATTGCAAGAGGACTCTTGTACCTGCATGAAGAATGTGGCACCCAAATCATTCACTGTGATATAAAGCCCCAGAACATACTTCTTGACAATTATTACAATGCTCGAATATCTGATTTTGGACTGGCAAAGCTTTTGGTGATGGATCAGAGCAAAACTCAAACTGCTATTAGAGGAACAAAAGGATATGTTGCACCTGAATGGTTCAGGAACAGACCAATCACTGTGAAGGTTGATGTGTATAGCTTCGGTGTCATGCTGATAGAGATCATCTGTTGTAGAAGAAATGTAGATTTGGAGATCGGTGAAGCAGAGAATCCAGTACTGACTGATTGGGCTTATGACTGCTATATGAATGGAACTTTGGATGTTTTAATTGGAGATGACATGGAGGCCAAGAATGACATATCGACACTAGAGCGTCTGTTGAAGGTCGGGATTTGGTGTATTCAAGAGGATCCATCTCTCAGACCCACCATGAGGAAGGTCACACAGATGCTTGAAGGAGTTGTTGAAGTTCCTGCTGCTCCAAATCCATTTCCATATAGTACAATTAGCAAATACAGTCAGTAATGATCTTTATTTCACTTAGATATGATTTTTCTACAGTTTCTTCCACCATGAAATGTAGCTTTATAAATTGAAACTCTGTGTTGAATTTGAATTAGTTTCCAAGGAATCAAAATGTTGTGATGAATCCAAAAACTCGGGGTTAGCATGTTCTTGTTCTTTTAGTTTCCTTGCTTCAGATATACCAATGGAAGTTCATCGTGGTGTTACTCTCTTAGCAGAGTAAGGGTAGGGATTAGGTTTAAAGTCCAATTTGCTCTGTACTACCATGAGAATCAAAATAAAAAAACACAAGTCTTGGTCAAGAGATGTTTGGCTTGTTTGGGGGCATTTTTTCTTCCAGGAAACGCTTAGTGATAGACATGTAAGAACCTGTAGTTCTTGCCATGCGAAGTCGGACAAAGCTTTTTACAGCAAAAAGTGAAACATCAAACACCATTCCATTACATCATGGTTGTTTCCGCTATCCCTTTGCATAATTAAGAAAGTAACAACCAGCAACTTGGTCCCTTGAATTTCATGTTGAATGGTTAGTATACGGTTGTAAGTGAAGCATGTTGTAGCTATAGATATTCTCATGAATCTATTGGATGGGGGGGTTTATCAGGATAGGAACAGCTGATAACTATACAATGCACTATACTCTGTAGAACCCATCATCATTACTTCTATACCAGCATTTGTCTTAATAGAAAATGGACCGAGAACTCCATGACACTCAGACGCCCACTCTGTAGGGACCACAAGGATTGTAATTAAGTAGATTGGCAGGTAACCACTTCCATTTATGTATGGTTGAAAGTCTTGCCTGTTAGAATCTATGAAAATTTGCCTCTGAAGATAGCTGTTAGACTTGGTCTTTGGATTTATTTTTTCGTAACAGAGTCAGTTGCAAGTTTTGCTATTATTATGTTATTAGTAGTAATCCAATAATCTCTCATATTTGTTGATAATTTATAGCATTTTGAATTTGGTTGTAAGCCTTTAAATAGGTATTCTTAATTTATAATATTTATTATCTTTCAGCTTCAACTTTCTCTCTTTTAGAATTCTCTGCATTTGTTATTCATTTAAACTGCAGATTTCAATAGTATTCATTTAACTGTAAATTTAACAGTGGTATCAGAGCATATATCCTATGGATTGTGGGGCAAGTTTTTTGAGTGCTAAACACGGTAAGGTTAAGTGCTAAACACGGTAAGGGTAAGTGCTAAACACTAGTAATTTATTTTGTCTACTGATTTGATGTCTACCTCAAGCAACTCTGCATGTGCAATTCCAGTGTTTAATGGTGAACATCATCATATTTGGGCTGTCAAGATGAGATTTTATCTAAGATCTCAAGGCTTGTGGAATGTTGTAGTGTCTGATTCTAATCCACCACCATTGACAACAAACCCCATAATTGCTCAGATGAAGGCACATAAAGAAGAAAAACTCAAGAAGGACAAAGTCATCACCTGCCTACATTCTGGACTTGCATATCACATCTTCACCAAAATTGTTGCTACCCAATTTTTGACCCATGTTTTGATAAATTTTCAGAAAAAAATCCAAAAATAGCAAAAAACATCGAAAATCCAAAAAAATATATTTTTAATATATTTGCATCATTTTTAGAATTTTTAGCATCGTCTCAAAAGAATTTAAATTTTCAAAGGTTTTAGAACGCGTTCGACTTTTAACGTGTTATTTTTAAAATCACCGATTTTCCTCGTTCGAGTCGATGTTGATAAGAAAAATCCAAAAAAATAAGAAAAATCAAATTTACAAAAAAAAAAGAAGTTGAGGGACCAAGTTTGAGACCTAGCAACATTTTTGCCTATAAATAGTAGCCTTTAAAATTTTGAAAAAAGAAAAAAAGAAAGGGCAATTTTGAAAAAAGAAAAAAGAAAAAAAAGAGTCACAAAAACCCTAAAGACAAAACCTAACCATCGCTACCAAAAAGAGCCGCCGCCCTCAGCAGCTCTTGGTTTTCTTCCATTCTCTTTGCCCGAAGCCAGTCGGCGCCCTATTTGGCAAAAGAAACCAAGACCAGCCGCCCCCTCCGACTGGTTTTGGATTTTCTTCTTCCCCGACCATCTCACCCTCAACCCCACTCTCCGAAACCAGAGCAGCCACTCCGCTCCCCCATCCATTCTCCTCTCAAGCCGCCACTGGAAAGCCCCTCACTTCCACTCCGCCCACAGTTTCACTCCCACAGAACCCATAGCCGATCTTCCCCCATTTCCTCTCATTTGCAGCCGGACAACCAGCAGCGAGGCCAACCACCACTGCCACCAACAGGAAGGAAGACCATCAATGCCGGCCTTCACCAGGCCACATAGCAGCAGGCAATCTCCTTCACTACCAACCGGCCAGCTCGCCAAAACCGGATCAGAGCCTCCGTTACCCGAATGCAGCGGCGACACCCGCTACTCCGGCCCCAACAGCACCACCCCCTCTCGGTCGTCACACCTTCTCGCCGCTAGATCTGCCACCATGGAGTAACCCTCGTTCACAGCAGATCATGGCCACCAAAGTAAAGGATCTCCTTTACAGTAGAACCGTCTACGGAGGAGAAGAAAAGGGGAACCAAAAGCAGATCTGTAAAGATGAAGAAATAAAATCAACTGGTTTGTGTGTGTTTTCTCCTTTTGCAGGTGACAGGGATTGTCACCGCCGGCAGAAAAGTGAAGAGGGGAGGAAGCGCCTCCAGACCACCCTAGTTTCTTAGGTTTTCTTGCACCCACGCGCCGCCAGTGGCGGAGGTGTGTGAGGCCCATGCGCCGCCACTGTTCTGGCAACTCTAGAAGTTTGTTTGACACTGTTCCGAATTGTTTTGGATTATTTTGTAATTTTCAAATTGTTTAATGTAATATTTGTTTATTTTTGAGTTTTTATAATTTGTACTTTGTAAATATAGATGTAAAAGAAAAAAGAAAAGAAAAGAAAAACAAAAAAATATATAGTAAAAGTGAGTGTATGTGTTTGGATTTTCATTTATTTATGGATGTTTTTTTATGATAAAATCACAAAGGCAAAAGAAGAATTTAATATTTTGATTGGCTCACGATAAAAGATTACGAACTTATACGTAAGTTGTATTTCTAATATTCGATGAAAAGATAAAATTTTCAAAACTTCTTTAACACGTCAAAGCCACGAAGCAGCTTACCTTAGGTAAGGTGCGTTAGGGGTGCTAATACCTTCCCTAACCACAACCAGTCCCTTACCCGCAAATCTCCGACAAGACCAGTACATCTAGTTTCCTAGTAGCCCTCAATCAATTACTAGGCGGCGACTCCTAACGAACCAATCAAAGCAAACAACATAACGAAAAAATCGCCAGCCGACATCGCATGGGTGACGTGCGATAAAATTTATGGACTTGGAAACACCAAAACAGGTATGGGACAAGCTTCAAGGTGAATTTGAGGGTAGTAGCAGAGTTTGTTAGACTTCTTGCATTGAAAAGGGAGTTTGAGTTGATGAAAATGAAAGATAATGAATCTGTCAAAGATTATTCTGGCAGATTAATGGATGTTGTAAACCAAATGAGGCTTCTTGGCAAGGCTTTTACAGACCATAAGGTGGTAGAGAAAATCATGGTTTCAGTACCACAGAAGTTTGAAGCTAAAATTTCTGCAATAGAAAAGTCTTGTGATATGAACAATCTCACTATTATAGAATTAACCAGCAAACTTCATGTATAAGAGCAAAGGGTCCAAATGAGAGATGAAGAGGCTATTGAAGGAGCTTTCCAAGCAAACACCAAGGAAAGGAGTTCTGGATACTTGCAACGAAAGAAGTCTTTCAAGTTTACCAAGGGAAAAACTGAAATGTCTTCAAGAAAGCAAAATTACTCACCTTGCTCACATTGCAAAAGAACCAACCATGCTGAGAAGGATTGTTGGTATAAAGACAAACCTTCTTTCAAGTGCACATTCTGCAATAATCTCGGTCACAGTGAGAAATATTGCAGAGCAAAGAAGAAACAATCTCAACAACATATTCACAAGCATGCAAATGTTTCAGAAGAAGAAAAAGAGGATGACGAGCATTTGTTTATGGCATCACAAGTTATTAGTTCTCATGAACAAAATATTTGGCTCATTGACAGTGGCTGCACTAGTCGCATGACCAAACATCTAGCAATTTTTTCTTCCATTGATAAATCAATTCAGCTAAAAGTCAAGCTGGGAAATGGTGATGTTGTGCAGGCTAAAGGAAGAGGAACGATTGCTGTCAGCACCAAAAGAGGTACAAAGATCATCAATAATGTTCTTTGCATTCCTGAACTAGATCAAAATCTGCTTAGTGTTGCACAAATGCTAAGAAATGGTTATGCAGTCTCCTTTAAAGAAAGTTTTGTTTTATCACTGATACACATGGATTAGAGATAGCAAAACTCAAAATGGATGGTAATAGCTTCTATTTGAAGCTTGATGCAGTTGAAGGGCATGTCTTTTATGCCTAGGTTGATGAGAGTATTATGTGGCACAAAAGATATGGTCATTTCCACTTAAAGTCTTTAAAGTTTATGCATGATGCTCGTATGGTAGATGATATGCCTGAAATCCATGTTAGTGACCAAACTTGTGATAGCTGTGAGCTTGGGAAGCAACATCGACAACCATTTCCTCAAAGTATATCAAAAAGAGCCACTCACAAGCTAGAGTTAGTCCATTCGGACATCTGTGGACCAATGAGCACAACTTCATTAAACAATAATCTGTATTTTATTCTCTTCATTGATGATTTCAGTAGGATGACTTGGGTTTATTTTCTGAAAACCAAGTCACAAGCACTTTCTATGTTCAGCAACTTTAAGAAAATGGTGGAAACTCAATGTGGTCAGAAAATTAAGAAGCTCAGAACTGATAATGGAGGAGGAGAGTATACTTCAAAAGAGTTCAGTGTTTTTCATCAAGAAGCTGGAATTGTGCATCAGTTGACAATTCCATACTCACCACAACAGAATGGAGTTTCAGAAAGGAAGAACAGGAATGTGATGGAGATGAAAAGGTGCATTCTGTTTGAAAAGAAGCTACCAAAGTTTCTATGGGCTAAAGCTATAAACACTTCAATTTACTTAATCAACAAACTACCAACAAAGTCTGTTTAAGACATAACACCATTGGAGGCATGGTCTGGTGTTAAGCCTACTGTCAAACATCTCAAAGTGTTTGGATCATTGTGCTACTTTCATGTGCCATCTGCCAGAAGAGGGAATCTTGATGAAAGAGCTGAAAAAGGAATTTTTGTGGGATATGCGACATAATCTAAAGGTTACAGAATATACAATCTGAGTGCAGCTAAAGTTCAGATTAGCAGAGACGTTCATTTTAATGAAAATTCCTGCTGGAAGTGGGACTTAAAGGAAGTAGATCGCACAACCACAGCTGCTCTTGAACCAGCAGTAGGAGGAACTGGAGATCAATCAGACATTGAAGGAACTTCAGATACATCAATACTTAAGGTGAGACCTTTGTCTGATGTATATGAAAGATGTAATCCGGTACATGCTAAGCCTACAAGCTACACTGAAGCTGCAAGATTTCCAGCTTGGATTGATGCTATAAAGTCAGAAATTGATTCCATTGAAAGAAATGGAACCTGGAAATTGACAGAACTTCCTCAGAACAAAAAGGAAATTGGTGTGAAATGGGTTTTCAAAACCAAATTCAATCCAGATGGTTCAATTTTCAGACACAAGGCTAGATTGGTTGTTAAAGGCTTTGCTCAAGTTGCTGGAGTGGATTATGATGATACTTTTGCACCAGTTGCTAGGCATGATACCATTAGACTTCTACTTGCACTTGCGGGTCAAAAGAAATGGAAAATGTATCATTTAGATGTCAAGTCTGCTTTTCTAAATGGGATACTCCTTGAAGAAATCTATGTTTAGCAACCAGAAGGCTTTGTAGTTGCTAGTCATGAACACAAAGTATATAAGCTACACAAGGCTCTTTATGGCTTAAAGCAAGCACCAAGGGCCTGGTACAGCAGAATTGATACTCATCTGATTCAACTGGGATTCAAGAGAAGTGAAAATGAAGCTACTTTGTATTTGAAACAAGATCAAGATGGTCTGCAGCTAGTAATTTCACTCTATGTGGATGACATGCTAGTGATTGGTAGCAATGTCAAATTGCTGGCAGAATTCAAAAGAGAAATGCAAGATGTTTTTGAAATGTCTGATCTTGGCATTATGAACTACTTTCTTGGAATGGAAATACATCAATGCAGCTCGGGTATCTTTATTTCACAAAGGAAATACGCTGTTGATATACTCAAGAGATTTAAGCTTGAATCATGCAAAGAAGTAGCAACTCCAATGGCACAAAATGAGAAGATTTCAAAGAATGATGGTGAGAAACTTGAAGAACCCTCTGCATATAGAAGTTTAGTAGGTAGCCTACTATACTTGACAACAACCAAACCTGACTTGATGTTCCCAGCTGGTTTACTGTCAAGGTTCATGAGCTCACCTAGCAATTTTCACATGGGAGTTGCCAAGAGGGTGCTGAAGTATATTAGAGGGAAAACCGATCTTGGAATCTTGTACTCAAAGTCAGGAGGAGTAAATTTAAGTGGATATGCAGACAGTGACTGGGCAGGGAGTGTTGATGATATGAAAAGCACTTTTGGATATGTTTTTACAATTGGTTTAGGTGCAATCTGTTGGAATGCTAAAAAGCAAGAAGTGGTGGCACAATCGACAGCTGAAGCAGAGTATATTTCCCTAGCAGCTGCTGCAAATCAAGCAATATGGCTGAACAAGTTGCTTGCTAATCTAGGCCAAGAACAAAGTTCACCAACTGAGCTTTATTGTGATAACAAGTCTACCATTGCTATTGCTCAAAATCCGGTTCAACATGGGAGGACCAAGCACATCAATGTGAAATTTCACTCCATAAGAGAAGCTGAGAAGAATTTACTTGTAAAGCTTCATTACTGTCCAACCAATATACAACTTGCTGATATAATGACTAAAGCACTCCCTAAATCAAGGCTGGAATTTCTAAGAATGAAACTTGGTTTGTCCAAGGCAAATCTCAAGAAGGAGTGTTAGAATCTATGAAAATTTGCCTCTGAAGATAGCTGTTAAACTTAGTCTTTGGATTTATTTTTTCGTAACAGAGTCGGTTGCAAGTTTTGCTATTATTCTGCTATTAATAGTAATCCAATAATCTCTCATGTTTGTTGAGAATTTATAGCATTTTGAATTTAGTTGTAAGCCTTTAAATAGGTATTCTTAATTTATAATATTTATTATCTTTCCGCTTCAACTTTCTCTCTTCTAGAATTCACTGCATTTGTTATTAATTTAAACTGCATATTTCAATAGTATTCATTTAACTGCAGATTTAACATTGCCATGGTATGCCATAAGTATTGTCCAAGTCTATAATGCTGAATTCAGATCGGGAAAATACCATTGTCCAGAAAAGGGCCGGGAAGACTTGTATTTGGCTTCAGGCTCCATCCTTCTCTCTCCCATTGGTTATTTAACGACGACTTTGTTTGTTTTGGGGCTTTCTTCTCCAGGAAATGCCTAGTGATTGACCTGTAAAAACCTGTCCTCTCTTCCATGCGAAGTTGGATAAAGCTAGGGGGGTTGTAGGACTAGATATTCTCATGAATCTATTGGATGGGCGTGTAATGTTTTGAATTAAAGGGATAGGAAAAGGCTATAAAGCCATTAAAGGCTTAGATGTAGGAATAAATTAAATGAAGGGTATTGTAGTAATTCAACAAACTTGATAAATATAAATAAAAAAAAAGATCTGAAAATTTTGAGAGAGAACCGACAGGAGAGAAGGGAGGAAGAAGAAGAAGAAGAGAAAAGAGGGGAAAATAAAGGAAAAAGGAAAGGAGTTGGAGGAAATAAATTTAAAGGTAAGATTTAGGTTGTTAAATGTATAAATGTGTGTTATTGAACTTTAAATTTCGGTTTTGATGAATGCTAGGGTTTTAAAAATTTGTGTTTTGGGTTTAATTGATGAATTAAATTGAATGTTAGGGGTTGATTGTTGTGGGTAATTGATTATTTAGTTGATTATGGAAGATTGTGATGATTTTGAGTTATGATTTGTTTGAATGGTGAATTTGTGTTAGAAATTTGGAGAGAACAATGGGTTTTCTGTTAAAATTCTGGGTTGGAGGTTGAAGATGATGAAAATTCAATTTGGTCCCTCAATTTGCAAAAATTATAGTTTAGTCCCCAAACTTTGGAAAATTATAAATTGGTCCCTAGCTGTAATATTAGCTTTTTCAGATTGGTTTGATGAATAAATGATGGTTATTTAGTGAATTATTATCAAGTCTTATTATTTGTTATATTATGGATTAGATTTCGGGAAAACCGTTAATTTTTGGGTTTTTAAGAAAATTAACTAGTTAGTTCAAAAACATATAGGGTTACGGAATACACCCTTAGTTAAGTGTATTAAATAGGTTAAATGTTCTTTCGAGTCGTTCTTGAATATATCTCCTTTGTATTCAGATAATCCTGATATTCTACCGGCGGGACGTCAGTAGGATTTCTTTCGGTATCAGCGTTTGAGTGTTGTTGCTTTCGAGTAAGGTGAGTGGATAATTTTCCATATGCATGAAAAATATTATAAATATTTGATTTGTTAATATGAATTGGATCATGCTTCTTGATAATAAATATATGTTGATTATTATCCTTGTTATGATAAAGCATGATCAATTATTGAATCTGAATTCTTGATATGAACTAGTATATATTTTGTATTGACTTATGAATTGATAGCTCTTCATTTGATTGATGTCATGAGTTGAGCTTTGAGATATGAATATGTTTGTTTGATTATGATTATGAACCTATGGTATGTCAGTCAGAATACCCATACTAACAGGGTAGTGTTAGTCTTTGTGCACATCGTATCTGAACCCTAGTTGGTCGGGGGAGTCACCAACCTGTGTGGACTGATCATCCCACAGTACGGAGCCTCATGCTCATTGCATTTTGATTTTCTGACGAGCTTTACCATATGATTTTCTTGTTATGGCCTATTTGAGAAACCTTCATATAAGAACCTAAATCCATAATTGTAAATATATTCTCATTGTTATATTACCTCGTGTGTGTATATTGAACGTTATCTAGTCACTGAGTTGTTGAACTCACCCTCTCATTATTTATCCTTTTCAGGCTTATAGCTTGATAGCAGGTCACTTTTGTTGGACCTTTAGAACCTACTCTTTTGGTTGTAATTTGTACCTTTTTCTTTATGTCTAATTAGTGCTCCAAAACTATGAAATTATATTAACTCTTGTATTAAGACAATTAAATTATATTATGAAGTTAGTTTTGTTATTAATGCTGCTTTGAACTCTGATTGAGTTGTTTAAAGGATAAGTTTGTATGTAAGTTTGGGTTCACATAGGTATGGAACCTTGGAAGAGAACCTTACCTATATGCCGATCATGGATCCGGGATTCAGGTCGTGACAGGGCGGTTCTACCAGGATAGGCACAGCTGATAGCTACGTAACGCACTATAAAGTATAAACTGTAAAACCCATCATCATCACTTGTATCAATTATATGGCACTAAAATGTTAAGTTTTCACTGTCACAGGCACTAGAAATTTTAGTCTTCTCATTTTCTATCATATACAACGTAAAATCATTTTCCAATTCAGAAAGGACGATGCATAAGTTGTAACCAATTTTCATTTCTCTCCTTCGTTGTCACTCCATATTACTAATGATATTTTCACAAAATGAACCTCAACCTGGGTTAAATTCCGGGAAAGATTTTCCAAGACGGTACATAGTTGGAATATCTGGTAACCACTTTGACAAAAATCTTCTATATCAGCATTTGTCTTGATTCAAAATAGACAGAGAAATCCGCGACTCAGACCCAACTCTTGAGAGACTATAAGGATTATAACCAAGTATATTGACAGGTAACTTCTACCGTTTATGTAGGGTCGAAAGTCTTGCTATGGTATACCATGAACATACTCTAGTCTGTAATTCATGAAAATTCAGAGAAAATACCATTGCCAAGAAAAGGCCCAAGAAGACTTGTGTTTGGCTTCAGGCTCCACCCTTCTCTTTCCCATAGGTTATTTAATGACCGTGCCTTGAACTTCGTTTGCCTCATAGTTTGGAGTCATCATATTTTGCAATGGCCTTTCCTATTCTTCATCTTTCGTTTTCCTTGCTCATTATGCTACCTCCTTTTGCTGTTTCTCAAACTGGTGGTAATATAACTGTGGGTGCTTCCCTTTCCACTTCTGAAAACACCTCATGGCTTTCACCTTCTGGTGACTTTGCCTTTGGCTTTTATCAACTGTATGGCAACAAAGATCTCTTCTTGCTTGCCATATGGTACGATAAAATACCAGACAAAACCATAGTCTGGTATGCAAATGGAGATAAACCTGCACCAACAGGGTCCAAGGCAGTGCTGACTGCCAATCGCGGGATTTCACTTACTGACCCTCAAGGCAGAGAGTTGTGGAGATCCGAGACAATCATTGGTGTTGTTGCCTACGGTGCCATTACTGACACAGGCAACTTCGTGCTTCGAGATCGTGTTTCTGATAAGCTGTGGGAGAGTTTCAAGAATCCTGCTGACACTTTACTGCCTTCACAAGTCTTGGACAGGGGGATGACCCTTTCTTCTCGCCAATCAGAAACCAACTTTTCTATGGGAAGGTTCCAGCTTAAACTTACAGATGACGGGAATCTTGAGCTAGCAACAATAAACCTGCCTAGTGATTATACTAATGAACCTTATTATAAAAGTGGTACCGATGGTGGGTTGGATTCATCGAGTCCTGGCTATCAAGTGGTCTTTAATGAGTCAGGATACCTGTATATATTGAGGGAGAATGACCAAATATTCTCTCTAACACAGAGAGTAACTGCCTCCACTGGAGACTTCTATCACAGAGCAACTCTCAACTTTGACGGAGTTTTCACCCAGTATTATCACCCAAAAGCATCTACTGGCAATGAAAGGTGGACACCAATTTGGTCTCAACCAGATAATATTTGCCAAGCAAGTTTTGTTAGTTCTGGCAGTGGAACCTGTGGGTTCAACAGCGTCTGCAGGCTGAAGTCAGATCGAAGACCAATCTGCGAATGCCCTGGAGGATACTCGTTACTCGATCCAAGTGATCAGTATGGAAGTTGCAGACCAAACTACACACAAAGCTGTGAAGAAGATGAGGTGGCTCCTGTGGAAGATTTGTACGATTTTGAAGAACTTACAAATACAGATTGGCCAACATCTGACTACGCTCTCTTGCAGCCTTTCACTGAAGAAAAGTGCAGACAGTCTTGCTTGAATGATTGTATGTGTGCTGTCGCTATTTTCAGATCTGGTGATATGTGTTGGAAGAAGAAGCTGCCACTCTCGAATGGAAGAGTACAAACTAATCTTGATGGGAAAGCTCTTCTCAAAGTTAGGAGAAGTAATGTCAATCCACGAAGTCCTTATTTCCCTAACAACAAAAAAGACAGAGACGGTTTGATCCTGGTGGGATCTGTGTTTTTGGGCTGCTCTGTGTTTGTGAACTTTTTGTTGGTTTGTGCAATTTTTATGTGTTTTTTTTTCATCTACCGCAGGAGAACAAAGAGAATTCCTCAGAAAGACGGTGCTGTCGAAACAAATTTGCGGTGTTTTACTTACCAAGAGCTTGCAGAAGCAACAGAGGGGTTCAAGGAAGAGTTGGGAAGAGGAGCATTTGGAGTTGTTTACAAAGGGGTGGTGCATATAGGGTCTAGCATTGTTGTGGCTGTGAAGAAGCTAAATAATGTGGCAGAAGATAGCGTGAGGGAATTCAAGACGGAGGTAAATGTGATCGGCCAGACCCATCACAAGAATCTGGTTCGGTTGCTGGGATTCTGCGAAGAAGGAGATCAGCGGTTGTTGGTGTATGAGTTCATGAGCAATGGAAGTCTATCGAGTTTTATTTTTCAAGATGCAAAACCTGGTTGGAAGATAAGAATCCAAATTGCCTTTGGAGTTGCAAGAGGACTTTTGTACTTGCATGAAGAGTGCAGCAATCAGATTATCCATTGTGACATCAAGCCCCAGAATATACTTCTGGATGAATATTACAATGCAAGGATATCTGACTTTGGTTTGGCAAAGCTCTTGTTGCTGGATCAGAGCCAGACCCATACAGCCATCAGAGGGACAAAAGGGTATGTTGCACCTGAATGGTTCAGGAACTTGCCCGTCACTGTGAAGGTGGATGTGTATAGCTATGGTGTACTTCTGCTAGAGATCATTTGTTGCAGAAGAAATGTGGATAGCAAAGCAACCATAGAAGAACAGGCAATTTTAACAGACTGGGCATATGACTGTTATCGTGAAGGGACATTGGATGCCCTCGTTGGATCTGATACCGGAGCCTTAGATGACATAGAAAAGCTAGAGAGGTTTCTGATGATTGCTTTCTGGTGTATTCAGGAAGATCCATCTCTCCGACCCACCATGAGGAAAGTTACACAGATGCTTGAAGGAGTAGTTGAAGTGCCTGTTCCACCATGTCCATGCCTTCTTTACGCAGCAAGTTAAAGCAGCTTGTGTAGCGTTGCCAGGCCTATTATCTTTCACTAGTAACCTTTTCTTGATTATTGGCTTCTTCACCAGTGTCTTGTCCACCATAAGTTCTTCACTTTAAGATTATTAGTGCTTGTCGTTTCTGTTTTGCCTGCTACTACAAAAGGCAGCTCTGTACATAAGTAACGCTGTATTCGATGCATGTCCTACTTTTCAAGAACTGTGGTTTGATAGTTATAGCTGTTATAGTTTAATTTGCTTTACACTTCTCCTTGCAAGATCATATAAATCTGGTGTGTCATTCTCTTGCATTCTATAAGATCATATTCTTCATACATGCCATAAGTACCTTCCTTAATTATTCATCAGACTTACAAAAAAAGAGCTAAGGCAACGTTGTGGTGTGCTTGAGGCTGGTTATAAGATCTGTCGCAGCAGGTTGGATACATGTTGTGAAGAAGCAATTACTGGGCTCTAATTCTATCTATTAAGTTCATTTTAGGAGGTTAATTCACTTTAAAGAAACTTAATAATGAATATGTCCAACAATTAGTTACTGCAGACCATGTGAAGCAAGCACTGACTTTTAAGGTTGCTGGATGCTGTTGCAGCTGTTTTCAGCATTGTTCAGCATAGAAAGACAGGAAAGTAGCATGCCTAATTTATTAAAAATTTAAACTATTAAATTAGACTTCAAAAATAATTTTGTATTACTTTTTAGCATCAAATAAATGATGTCTTTAGATTCTGCAGAATTTATTTTTACAAGGAATTTATTTTTTCTTGAAGTTGTAAGGGGAGGTCACTTTCTTGACGTATGAACTCATGCTAGGCTGGTTTGGTGATCTCCGTTGAATTAAATACCACTGTATGGTTCAAAGTAAAAGATGAACAAAAAACCAGTCTTACGTCCTACTTGGACAAGTTTCCAAAATCATTCCAATAGTTTTTCCAGTAGCTTGGACTCCGTACACTTAAAAGTAAAATGATTCAATATTTCTGCGTATCAACACGCTATACTTTTCATATACGGTATTCAGATTTTGATAGAAAGTTCTATATATAGCCATAGATTTATACGAGGCTAGCTCCTTGTAACCCGGTAAGATCAGAAATGCCTAGTTTGCAATTTTCTTTTTATTTTTGTTGAAACCTGGCCTGTTCTAAGTCAAATCAAATTTTAAAATAGTGCTTTAGCCATCTCAAGTACATTCCACCTTCTCTTACTATTCTAATCACTACTGTGCATTTAATGCTGACCTGCTTCTGCTGCATGAAAAGTAAGCTTGACAAATTCCAAGTTCTATCAAGCAGGTCCCATTGCAGGTCTATTTTGCCTCTGTGGGTGGCAATGTAGATAAGATTTCTGAATTTTGAATCACTGATGTTGTATGTATCAAGGTCACAATCTTTTCATACCGTTCGTAGCACGAGTAATTGTCTTTACTGTAAAAAATTTTCCAAAAGTTAATCATCGTAAATCAGTTATCATGCAAGAAAAATTAATAATATATTATGAGAGTAAATCTCATCAAATCATTTAGCGGCCAGGAGTTGTAATCATTCTTAATACAACCTACTGTGCATTTAATGCTGACCTGCTTCTGCTGCATGAAAAGTAAGCTTGACAAATTCCAAGTTCTATCAAGCAGGTCCCATTGCAGGTCTATTTTGCCTCTGTGGGTGGCAATGTAGATATGATTTCTGAATTTTGAATCACTGATGTTGTCTGTATCAAGGTCACAATCTTTTCATACCGTTCGTAGCACGAGTAATTGTCTTTACTGTAAAAAAATTTCCAAAATTTAATCATCGTAAATCAGTTATCATGCAAGAAAAATTAATAATATATTATGAGAGTAAATCTCATCAAATCATTTAGCGGCCAGGAGTTGTAATCATTCTTAACACAACCTAATGATTTAAGTTTCTGACCTTAAATGGTTTTTAAAATATAAAAAATGAGACAAGAAAAGCACAAGCCTTAACAGCTGTACGTAGAAAAGAAGAATCTTCATGGCTAGCTAGCATCAGAATCACAAAAAACTCTTGATTGAAAATCTGAACATTGAAGATCATATAGACCGTTAGGATCAGTGTTAATTGAGGATTGTGATGAACTTGAAGAATCCATTGTATCTTGTTTTTTTTAAAAAAAAAAAAACAGAGGAATCATTCTATGGATTGAATACTAGTTAAAACGGTAAATTTTGTATCTAACTTTTTAGGATTTTAGAGATTTTTAATTAAAAAAAAAAGTTAAAACTATGTAATTGAAGTGGTCAAGAGAAAAGGAAGCTTCTGATTAATTTCATTAGTAATATTTATTATAAAATAATATAAATTATATCTTAAATTATTATTAATATCTTAAATTCTTTGATCAAACTAATTATTTGATGTGATATCAAAATTTTATTAATTAAATTATTATTAATTTGCTTTAGCTTTTGAATTTATTCTTTAACAACTGTTACTATGAAAAGTTATTTTTCTCGAGTTCTACTTTCTCTTAAATTTATTAGAATTTCATGAAAAGTACCAGAATATATAACTTTTTAGGAACCAGTTATTTAACGATATTGAGTATGAAAACACTTCATTTTTGCATTTCTTTCTCCAAGTTCTAGTTGGATTTTCTCCAAAAGACCAGGATTTTAGATATTTTCAATGAGGAAAATTTGTAGCACACGCAATCCTAAATCAAGAGAAACAGTGAAGCCTTTATAGTTGAAGTGGTCAAAGGGAAACTCCTGATCAATTCCATTAGTAATGGTAACCATTGAAACAAGCCACACCGTTTATTCCAATGGCATTAGTAACGCTCCAAGACTTATTGTGTAATGTTTCGAATTAAAAGAGATAGGGAAAGGTAATAAAGCTCTTGGAGGCTTAAAAAGTAAATATAATTAAATGAGGAGTATTGTAGTAATTGAATAAAGAGATGATAAATATAAATAGAATGTAAAAAAAAAAGAAAAAAGAAAAGGGGATTTGAAATTTTAGTGTGAGGATCGGCAGGAGAGAAGGGGGAAAGAAGAGAAAAGAGGGAAATTAAAAAGAAAAATAGAAAGGAGTTGAAGAAAATAAGTTTAAATGTAAGATTTAGGTTTATAAATGTATAAATGTGTTCTTTGAACTTTAATTTCAGTTTTGATAAATGTTAGGGTTTTGAAGATTGTGTTTTGGGTTTGATTGATGAATTTATTTGAATGTTATGGGGTTGATTGTTGTGGGTAATGGATTGTTTAGTTGATTTTAAGAGATTGTAGGTAAAGATGATGATTTGAGTTATGATTTATGTAAATGGTGAATTTTGAGTTAGAAATTTGGAAAGAACAGTAGGTTTTCTGTGGAAATTCTGGGTTGGAGGTTGAAGATGACAAAGTTTCGGTTTGGTCCCTCAATTTGTGAAAATTACAGTTTAGTCCCCAAACTTTGGAAAATTACAGATTGGTCCCTGGAGCATATTCCGAGATTCTAAACAGAATAAAAGATGAATTATGGGCAGAATTCCTGTATAGTTATGAAATATTAACACTTTCGATTTGGTCCTCCAATTTGACAAAAATTACAATTTGACCCTAAAATTTTGAAAAAATTCCAATGGTCCCTGGAGCATAATGAGATATTCTGGACAGAATTGAGGATTAATTATGGTCAGAATTTCAGTATAGTCATGGATTTATGATATTTTTAGTTTGGTCCTTCAATTTGACAAAAGTTACAATTTGACCCTTAAAAATATGATAAATTACAGATTGGTCCCTAGTTGTAATATTAGCTTTTTCAGATTGGTTTGATGAATAATTGAGGGTTATTTAGTGAATTATTACCAATTTTATTATTTGTTTTCTTATGGATTAGATTTCGGGATAACCGTTTAATTTTGGGTTTTTGAGAAAATTGACTAGTTAGTTCAAAAACATATAGGGTTATGGAATATAGCCTTAGTTAGGTATATTAAATAGGTTATATGTTCTTTTGAGTCGTTCTTGAATATGTCAGATAATCCTGATATTCTACCGGCGGGACGTCAGTAGGATTTTCTTCAGTATTTGCTTTTGACTCCTATTTCCTTTTAAGTTAGGTGAGTGGATAATTTTTCATATGCATGAAAAATATTATAAATATTTAATTTGTTAATATGAATTGGATCATGCTTCTTGATAATATATATGTTGATTATTATCCTTGTTATGATAAAGCATGATCAATTATTGAATCTGAATTCTTGATATGAACCGGTATATATTTTGAATTGACTTCTGAATTGATAGCTCCTCATTTGATTGATGTCATGAGTTGAGTCTTGAGATATGAATATGTCTGTTTGATTATGATTATGAACCTATGGTATGTCAGTCAGAATACCCATGCTAACAGGGTAGTGTTAGTCTTTGTGCACATCGTATCTGAACCCTAGTTGGTCGGGGGAGTCACCAACCTGTGTGGACTGATCATCCCACAGTACGGAGCCTCATGCTCATTGCATTTTGATTTTCTGACGAGCTTTACCATATGATCTTCTTGTTATGGCCTATTTGAGAAACCTTCATATAAGAACCTAAAGCCATAATTGTAAATATATTCTCATTGTTATATTACCTCGTGTGTGTATATTGAACGTTATCTACTCACTGAGTTGTTGAACTCACCCTCTTATTATTTACCCTTTTCAGGCTTATAGTTTGATAGCAGGTCACTTTTGTTGGACCTTCAGAACCTGCTCTTTTGGTTGTAATTTATACCTTTTCCTTTATGTCTAGTTAGTGCTCTAAAACTATGAATTTATATGAACTCTTGTATTAAGACAATCGAATTATATTATAAAGTTAGTTTTATTGTTACTGCGGCTTTGAACTCTGATTGACTTATTTGAAGGATAAGTTTGTATGTAAGTTTGGATTCGAATATGTATTAAATCTTAAAGGGAACCTTGTTTATGTGCCGATCATGAATCTGAAAATCGGGTCGTGACATATTTCTAATAATTTCTCTTTTTTGAACACCCCTTAATTTCTTCACATTAATATTGGAAAACTAGACCGTTGAGATTTACAATTTTCTAAAGCTTTAATTACTTTTACTTCATTAATTTATTCATTTGATACGCGGATAGTTGGAGACTCAATTTTTCTTCCAACTGTAATACTCATTAATGTATGAGTTCATGAGCACTGGAAGTCTATCGAGTTCTATTTTTCAAGATGCAAAACCTGGTTGGAAGAAAAGAATCCAAATTGGCTTTGGAGTTGCAAGAGGACTTTTGTACTTGCATGAAGAGTGCAGCAATCAGATTATCCATTGTGATATCAAACCCCAGAATATACTTCTGGATGAATATTACAATGCACGGATATCTGACTTTGGTTTGGCAAAGCTCTTGTTGCTGGATCAGAGCCAAACCCATACTGCCATCAGAGGGACAAAAGGGTATGTTGCAACTGAATGGTTCAAGAACTTTCCCGTCATTGTGAAGGTGGATGTGTATAGCTTCTAACCAAGTATTCAAAGTACGGAGATTTAAAGGTGTTGGAAAATAAACTGATCATCTCTTTTTCCAACATGGGAGGATTAACTTGCGCAGCTACCTCACTCCATCTCCGGGCGTATTCTCTAATGGACTCTTTGTTGTTCTTCTCCATAGCTTGCAAGCTTAACCGATCAGGGCCCACGTCTATATTGAACTTATATTGCCTTATGAAGGCATTAACTAAGTCCTTCCATTTTTTAACCTTGGTATTGTCCAACCGCATATACCAAGTGAGTGCAGCGTCACTCAAACTATCTTGGAAGAAATGAATCAGCAGTTTCTCATCATCAACCACCTCGATCATTTTGTTGCAGTATGCT
This sequence comes from Populus simonii, assembly GCA_007827005.2. Classification (NCBI taxonomy): domain Eukaryota; kingdom Viridiplantae; phylum Streptophyta; class Magnoliopsida; order Malpighiales; family Salicaceae; genus Populus; species Populus simonii. Next base: position 22,181,812 of record CM017466.2, on the reverse strand, counting down.
TTAAGATAAATTATAGGGCATTGAGTTCCCGTATATTTGACAAATTCTGGCACTCTAAACTTTTTAGGAATGACAATGTTGGGCACCAAACACATCTCAGCAGCCTTTATAGAATCATATAGGCGAATTCCCTCCAATGCTCTCAACCTTTGCTCTAAGGCAACTAATTTGTTCACACCATCTTCTTTTACCCTCTTGCCCTTTTGAGATTCCTTCTCTGTAGAATCAATGGTAAACGACATTCTCGTGGGGGATAATGGTTGAAAATTCATGGCTTGTTGAAAATCAGATGACAACCCATTTGCCCCTAGATTCTGTGGATTGAAAGGATTCACGAGCATAGGTTCAGGCTGAGCTGTAAGTGTTGTTTTTCCGGATTTATCTCTTAAGGCTTGCTCGAGTAGACTAGTAGGCCTTGGGACTTCTTCTTTAAGATTGTCCACCTCTTTTTGATGTTGGGCTTCCAACTGGGCCCTTTCTTCGTTTTCCATTTGTCTTTTTTCTCAAATGATTATTATATGTAGGTTTCAACGGGGAACCTATATTTCAACCTGTAAATGTAAATCATGCAATTTATGCAAAAATGTTGATTCAATTAAAAATGCGTATGAAATGCGGGCACGCCCTTTCTGGTGTATAAATATGTATCCAAAACTATGAATTTATATGAACTCTTGTATTAAGACAATCGAATTATATTATAAAGTTAGTTTTATTGTTACTGCGGCTTTGAACTCTGATTGACTTATTTGAAGGATAAGTTTGTATGTAAGTTTGGATTCGAATATGTATTAAATCTTAAAGGGAACCTTGTTTCTGTGCCGATCATGAATCTGAAAATCGGGTCGTGACATATTTCTAATAATTTCTCTTTTTTGAACACCCCTTAATTTCTTCACATTAATATTGGAAAACTAGACCGTTGTTTCTTCACATTAATCTGAAAATATTAGAACTTGTATAAAGTTAGTTTTGTTGTTACTGCTGCATTGAACTCTGATTGACTTATTTGAAGGATAAGTTTGTATGTAAGTTTGGGTTCGAATAGTTATGGAATTTTGAAGGGGAACATTGTCTATGTGCCGATCATGGATCCGGAAATCGGATCGTGACATATTTCTAATAATTTCTCTTTTTTGAACACCCCTTTCGTCACGTTAATATTGGAAAACTAGACCGTTGAGATTTACAATTTTCTAAAGCTTTAATTACTTTTACTTCATTAATTTATTCATTTGATACGCGGATAGTTGGAGACTCAATTTTTCTTCCAACTGTAATACTCATTAATGTATGAGTTCATGAGCAATGGAAGTCTATCAAGTTCTAATATTTTTCAAGATGCAAAACCTGGTTGGAAGAAAAGAATCCAAATTGCCTTTGGAGTTGCGAGAGGACTTTTCTACTTGCATGAAGAGTGCAGCAATCAGATTATCCATTGTGATATCAAGCCCCAGAACATACTTCTGGATGAATATTACAACGCAAGGATATCTGACTTTGGTTTGGCAAAGCTCTTGTTGCTGGATCAGAGCCAAACCCATACTGCCATCAGAGGGACAAAAGGGTATGTTGCACCTGAATGGTTCAGGAACTTTCCCGTCATTGTGAAGGTGGATGTGTATAGCTATGTGTTAGGTTGGTTGCCATTAATGTGCAACAACCATTGACAATTGCAGCAGCCACCATTGTTGAAGAAGAGTAGGAGTTGGCAGCCACCTTTGTTGAAGATGAGCTGGAGTTTGGCAGCCACCAATGTTGACAACAAAGCAAGAAGAGCTGCCATGAAATGCCTTTAAATAGAGGCATTATGTGAGAGCAAAATGTGTGAGAGTGTGGTGAGTTTGGGCAAAAGAGTTGAGAGAAAGAGAGAGCTGCAATGGCAGCAGCCTTGCTGCCATTGCAGCAGCTGCAAGAGCAGCAATGAGAGTTGATGAGTTGAGTAGAGTGGATGTAATCCTCCTCCTCTACATGTATTTATTGTAACCCTTTCTCTATCTCTAATACAATGACTCTCTCCCGTGGATGTAGGCGGTTTTGCCGAACCACGTGAAATATTGTGTCAGTGTGCTTCCCCTCCTGTGAGCAAATATCAGTACATCACCGGTCGGAATCCCCAACACTATGGTGTACTTCTGCTAGAGATCATTTGTTGCAGAAGAAATGTGGAGAGCAAAGCAACCATAGAAAACAGGCAATTTTAACAGACTGGGCATATGACTGTTATCGTGAAGGGACATTGGATGCCCTCGTTGGATCTGATACCGGAGCCTTAGATGACATAGAAAAGCTAGAGAGGTTTCTGATGATTGCTTTCTGGTGTATTCAGGAAGATCCATCTCTGCGACCCACCATGAGGAAAGTTACACAGATGCTTGAAGGAGTAGTTGAAGTGCCTGTTCCACCATGTCCATGCCTTCTTTACGCAGCAAGTTATATCAGCTTTGTAGCGTTGCCAACCAGCAAGCTTTGTAGCGTTGCCAACCAGCAAGCTTTGTAGCGTTGCCAGCCCTATTATCTTTCACTAGTAACCTTTTCTTGATTATTGGCTTCTTCACCGGTGTCTTGTCCACCATAAGTTCTTCACTTTAAGATTATTAGTGCTTGTCATTTCTGTTTTGCCTGCTACTACAAAAGGCAGCTCTGTACATAAGTAACGCTGTATTCGATGCATGTCCTAGTTTCCAAGAACTGTGGTTTGATAGTTATAGCTGTTATAGTTTTGCTTTACACTGCTCCTTGCAAGATCATATAAATCTGGTGTGTCATTCTCTTGCATTCTATAAGATCATATTCTTCATACATGCCATAAGTACGTACCTTCCTTAATTATTCACCAGACTTACAAAAAAAGAACGAAGGCAACGTTGTGGTGTGCTTGAGGCTGGTTATAAGATCTGTCGCAGCAGGTTGGATACATATTGTTGTGAAGAAGCAATTACTGGGCTCTAATTCTTGCTATTAAGTTCATTGTAGGAGGTTAATTCACTTTAAAGAAACTTAAAAAAGAATATGTCCAACAATTAGTTACTGCAGACCAAAATTATTCCAATAGTTTTTCCAGTAGCTTGGACTCCGTATACTTAAAGGTAAAATGATTCAATATTTCTGCGTATCAACACGCTATACTTTTCGTAGACGCTATTCAGATTTTGATAGAAAGTTCTATAGCCATAGATTTATAATAAGAGGCTAGCTCCTTGTAACACGGCAAGATCAGAAATGCCTAGTTTAATGCGATCATACGGGTCAATTAATTTCTTTTTTATTTTTGTTGAAACCTGGCCTGTTCTAAGTCAAATCAAATTTTAAAATAGTGCTTTAGCCATCTCAAGTACATTCCACCTTCTCTTACTATTCTAATCACTACGGTGCATTTAATGCTGACCTGCTTCTGCTGCATGAAAAGTAAGCTTGACAAATTCCAAGTTCTATCAAGCAGGTCCCATTGCAGGTCTATTTTGCCTCTGTGGGTGGCAATGTAGATATGATTTCTGAATTTTGAATCACTGATGTTGTATGTATCAAGGTCACAATCTTTTCATACCGTTCGTAGCACGAGTAATTGTCTTTACTGTAAAAAATTTTCCAAAAGTTAATCATCGTAAATCAGTTATCATGCAAGAAAAATTAATAATATATTATGAGAGTAAATCTCATCAAATCATTTAGCGGCCAGGAGTTGTAATCATTCTTAATACAACCTACTGTGCATTTAATGCTGACCTGCTTCTGCTGCATGAAAAGTAAGCTTGACAAATTCCAAGTTCTATCAAGCAGGTCCCATTGCAGGTCTATTTTGCCTCTGTGGGTGGCAATGTAGATATGATTTCTGAATTTTGAATCACTGATGTTGTCTGTATCAAGGTCACAATCTTTTCATACCGTTCGTAGCACGAGTAATTGTCTTTACTGTAAAAAAATTTCCAAAATTTAATCATCGTAAATCAGTTATCATGCAAGAAAAATTAATAATATATTATGAGAGTAAATCTCATCAAATCATTTAGCGGCCAGGAGTTGTAATCATTCTTAACACAACCTAATGATTTAAGTTTCTGACCTTAAATGGTTTTTAAAATATAAAAAATGAGACAAGAAAAGCACAAGCCTTAACAGCTGTACGTAGAAAAGAAGAATCTTCATGGCTAGCTAGCATCAGAATCACAAAAAACTCTTGATTGAAAATCTGAACATTGAAGATCATATAGACCGTTAGGATCAGTGTTAATTGAGGATTGTGATGAACTTGAAGAATCCATTGTATCTTGTTTTTTTTAAAAAAAAAAACTGAGGAATCGGTTTACGTATTGAATACTAGTTAAAACGGTAAATTTTTTATAAAACTTCTTAGGATTTTAAAGATTTTTAATAAAAAAAAAGAAGCTACAGCATAATCTTAGATCCAAGCAGTTAAAACTGTGTAATTGGAGTGGTAAAAAAAAAAAAAGCTTCTGATTAATTTCATTATATAGTAATATTTATTATATAATTAACAATATAAATTATATCTTAAATTCTTTGGTTAAACTAGTTATTTGATATGATATTAAAATCTTATTAGTTCAATTATTATTTTAAATATTTTCTAATTTGTTTATGTTGTTGAATTGAATTTACCATGAAATAAGTCATTATATATTCACGAGTCCTTTCTATCTCCGAGAATTATTAGAATTTCGTCAAAAGGACTAGAATATTATATAACGATATTTGCATTTCTTAGGAACCGGTTATTTAACGATATAGAGGATGAAACAGGTCATTTTTGCATTTCTTTCTCCAAGTTCTAGTTGGATTTTCTCAGAAAGACCAGGATTTTAGAGATTTTCAATGAAGAAAATTTGAAGCGCATGCAATCCTAAATCAAGAGAAACAGTGAAGCCTTTATAGATGAAGTGGTCGAAAGAAAAGGGAAACTCCTGATTGATTCCATTAGTAATTGTGACCATTGAAACAAGCCACGCCGTTTAATTATTTCATGCTCCCATTAATTTATTCAATTTTTTTTATTACATCAGTGTTCGGCCAGCTTGCGTGCACCTCAATTGATCTCACGAGTTCTGAAGTTAACGATTATATAAACCTTCAGTGACCATCAATATTAGCAACCATAAGGTTCCAACTTGAGACCACATGAAAAACAAACCCCTTAATCCCAAACTCTTATAATTAGACTATCTATTAAATAGTTCATTAATTTATTTATTTATAACTTATACAATTAGATTCAATGTAATAGTGTATATTATAAAGTTATTAAATTTAATCCAGATCATAGGTCGATAGATTGATCCAATCAAACTATAATGATATCATTTTAATCCATGTTTACTGGCCAGAACATAACCTGGTAAGGCAATCAAGTAAACTTAATTCCAAATTAATTTAAAATTTAATCCCAATCAGATCTAGTCAACAAGTTTTAAACTACTAGGCCTGCCGGGTTTTTAACATTAGTTTATTCTCATGCCGGAAAAAAAGATTCGAAGTTAATTGAAATCTCTTTGCCACAACGGAAAAATTATCACAATCACACAAAGAACGTCTTTGCCATCTTCATTTCATTCGCGGATAGTTGGAGAATCATATTTTCTTCCGAAGGCAATACCAATAACTCGAGCATAAATAGAGAAGAGGACCTGTGCCCTAAATCATGCAAGGTCTTCAAATACAGTATCTTCACATCATGGATTTTCAACTACCATATTGTTTTTTCTTCCTTCTTCTTCTGCTGCTGCCATTTTCTGGCAATGGTCAGGCTCACAGCAACATATCTTCGGGCTTATTTCTCACTGCTGCAAGTGATAACCTTCCTTGGACTTCACCATCTGGGGAATTTGCTTTTGGATTCCAACAAGTTGGTGATGCTGGCTACCTACTTGCCATATGGTTCAACAAAATACCCGAAAGAACCATAGTCTGGTCAGCTAACAGAAATGATCTAGTTCAGGGGGGATCAAGAGTACAACTTACCAGAGATGGTGAGTTGGTTCTAAATGATCAATCAGGCAGAACAATATGGAGTCCAGTTTTTGGTGGAAGTGGAGCCGCCTATGCAGCCATGCTTGACACAGGAAACTTCGTGCTAGCAAGCCAAGCTGGTGTCAATTTGTGGCAGAGTTTTGATGAACCAACAGATACCCTGTTGCCCTCACAAAATCTTAATTCGGGTGCTCAACTTATTGCTCCCTACCTGGAAAAGAATTATTCAGAAGGAAGATACAAGTTCATTCTACAAGCTGATGGGAATCTCATCTTGTACACCACACACTATCCGTTAACTACCTCGAATTTTGCTTATTGGTCAACCCAAAGTTCTATAGGTAGCGGTTATCAGGTGATCTTTAACCAGTCTGGCTTTATGTACCTTGTAGCTAGAAATGGTACTGTACTTAATCCTGTATTCTCTAATTCAGTATCAATGCAAGATCTCTACTTGAGGGCAACCCTGGACTATGATGGAGTTCTTAGGCAATATGTTTATCCAAAGACTGCTTCCAGTAGCAGAAGCAGGGCTATGGCCTGGACGACTTTGTCAAACTCCATACCATCAAATATCTGCTTGAGAATTACGGGACAAGAAGGCGGTGGAGCTTGCGGTTTCAACAGCTATTGCAGATTAGCAGATGACCAAAGACCAAGTTGCAAGTGTCCTCCTGGTTACACTTTCTTTGATCCAAATGATGAGAGGAAGGGATGCAAGAAAGATTTTATTTCACAGGATTGTGACCATCCATCGCAAGAAATAGATAGCTTTGAGATCAAGGAAATGCCTAACACAAACTGGCCGTTTAATGATTATGAAATGTTTGGTTCAGTGGACGAGGATTGGTGCAGACAGGCTTGCTTAAGTGACTGTTATTGTGCTGTTGCCATTTTTAACACTGCTGCACAATGTTGGATGAAGAGAGTCCCTCTCTCGAATGGGGTAACAGATCCAAGTGTTGGTGGAAAAGCCCTGATAAAAGTAAGGAAAGGCAACTCGACTGCAGGTTCAAGTGCAAAGAAGTGTGATAGATCGAATTTGATCACAACAGGCTCGGTGCTTTTAGGTAGCTCCATCTTTCTAATTGTTCTCTCACTGCTAGGGATCTATGTGTTCTTTTCTCGATGGAACCGACAGCAACAAAAAATGATACCGCAACACCGTCTCATACCAGACATGAATATGCAGAATTTCACTTACAATGAGCTCGAAAGAGCTACAGGAGGATTCAAGGAAGAACTTGGTAGAGGTGCCTTTGGAACTGTTTACAAAGGGGTACTAGCGAACGAAGACAAACCACTCATTGCAGTGAAGAAGTTAGATCAGATGGCCGGAGAGGGCGACAGAGAATTCAATACAGAAGTGAAAGTTATTGGAAGAACAAATCACAAGAATTTGGTTCAACTTATTGGATTCTGTAACGAAGGGCAACATCGCCTTCTGGTCTACGAATACATGAGCAATGGCTCTTTCGCCAATTTTCTCTTTGGAGATTCAAGGCCTAACTGGTACCGAAGAATGCAAATTGCTTTCGATATAGCCAGAGGGCTCCTTTACCTCCATGAAGAATGCAGATCCCAGATAATCCATTGTGATATCAAGCCTCAAAATATCCTCCTCGGAAAATCTTTTAATGCAAGGATTTCTGATTTCGGACTAGCCAAGCTGCTGAAGACAGACCAAACTAAAACAACTACAGCAATCAGGGGGACCAAAGGGTATGTAGCTCCTGAATGGTTCAAGAACCTGCCTGTCACAACCAAAGTCGATACCTACAGCCTTGGCATTCTTTTGCTGGAGCTAGTTTGTTGCAGAAAGAACTTTGATATTGATAAGAAAGAAGGTCAGATAGTTCTTGCAGACTGGGCATGGGATTGCCTTAAAGAAGGAAAGTTAGACCTTTTAGTTGAAGATGATGAAGAGGCAGCAGAAGACATGAAAACGGTAGAGAGGTTTGTGATGGTTGCAATTTGGTGCCTTCAAGAGGATCCATCTTTAAGACCTGAAATGAAGAAAGGTGTGCTGATGCTAGAAGGAGCTGTTCAAGTGTCTATTCCTCCTAATCCTTCATCATTTATCAGCGCAATCTAAATCCTTTTTGTACACATGTATATATCCAGTTACTAAGACCAATGAATGTAACATATCTACCATGCATTGAATAATCTGTAGTTGCTGTCATTTCAGACATGTCTAGATCATCTTCTGGGTTGATACTCTAAATTTCAAGTCAAATGATGATTTCTTCAACCTGTCCAATTGAGTAACAGATTGATTGCAAGGACTGAGTCTTTATCAGCTTGGAAAGAAAAACATCATGTGTTACAACATGCACAACAAGGCTTCAAATACTTGCATCCTTTTTTTATTTTCCTTTTCCATGCTCAAGAGTAACGAGTAGAATCAAAGAATCATTATTCAAAATATGTGCTTAATAAATAATTACTAACCAGTACTTCAATCTTAAACGGTCTAGCTTTTATAGACTTGGCCCGTGTAAATAGCATGTTTGTTTCCCAAGTTATTTATCATAATGTAGTCCTAATTAAGATCATATTAATTGAGCTTGGCTTGATTTTCATAAAAAACTTTGTTTGTAGTTATTAGATTAACTCAGCCTGATAAATTTACAACCTTAATTTTTTTCTGTTTTTAAAATATCGTTTTAACTTTTATTAAAATAAATTAAAATAATATTTTTTTAAATTAATTTAAAAAATCTAAATTAACATATCTAGTCTGTGGGTCATGTGCGAGTTCGGGCTTAATATTTTGTATGTGAATGGTTTGTTTAACATCTTGAGAAATTTAGTAATTGCAGACAAAAGTGGACCAGTCCATTATAATAATGATAGGAAGAAAAGGTTCATTTTGGCGTTAAAGACAATTTTAGATCAATATAAAAGACTAGTCGTTGCATTTGTTGTCTTGTTTATGTATGACACGTAGTCGATGGCAATGTGACTTTCAAATTGGATTGATTCGTGTGTTAATTGTACCGTGCACGTTAAAGTTTCATGCGCTTATTTATTTTCTTTTCTTTTTTTCCATATTAAAGAGTAACGAGTAAAATCTTATATTTATATATTAGCATTAAGCAAAAGGGTTTTATAATTTATTATTCCACTTAATTTAATTTTAAATAAATTTTTTTTTGAAAGGTTTAGTTTGAATGATAAATGAGTTTGTTCTTAAGCTACTATTTAGAATTGAATCCTTAAAAAAACGATTCCTTTTTCTGAATTTACAAATTCAGATATAAATGCTCTAATTCAAACTCAATACATAGGAGGAATTCATTCCAAGAATGATCACTTTTAATTCATTTTACATATTACTCAACAACAAATTGATGTTAATAGCTCACACTACGCTACATACTAGATTTTTTATATATATAAAAAAAAATATGCAGATGTTTCTAACATATTTTCTAGTAAAAATAATTTAAATTATATGTGGGTTGACCTGATATAACTTGATTAACTTGAGATAAATGATCGTTAAAAAAAAATTTGATAAAAAAAATCCCAAGAGGATTTTTTAAAGAAATATTAAGACAGAAACATATCGGATCGACTTAGGTCAACTTGGGTTAACTTGTCAAATCAATATTATTGGTACCTATTTTGGGACCCCATACTAAGAAATTAAAAAACATTGGAAAAATAAAATATATATCAGTAAGAAAAACATGAAAATTGTCTAGAAAATTTCCAAAGACTAGTTGAGAAGGACCAAAATACTCAAATTTGAAAAATTAACAATTCAATTTTGATTGATGAAGGTCTTATTAACAAGAAAAATGCAATTTGGAAAGAAAAATTCAAAATTAGATGTTTAATAACTCAATTGGTATTTTTTTTAGGGTTTAATTGAATTTATTAAGGGTTTAATTGCTAGGAATGTTGGTTTTTGAATTCAATTTGGGCTTTAATTGGAAAGAATTGAAGTCTTGGGGTTGAATTGCAATTTTAAAAAGATGATTTGATCAAATCAGAGGTTTAATTGTATAAATATTAAAGTTTAATAGGCAATTAAGGACTTGATTGAAGAAATTTAAAATCAAAGACCAAACCATAAAAGACATGAGACTTCAAGGACTTAAATCGATAAAATCAGGGATCAAATTAAATACAATCAAAGGTTTGATAGTCAATTGATTGATAATTTGCATAAATCAACAATCAATGACCTAATTATCTAGCTATTGCTCTAAGACGTACAGCTAATAACATGTCTTTTTTGCATGGGTTTATCACACAGTCCTTTCTTCGCGTTAATATATATTGGAAGAGTCACCTAATGTTTGAGTCATTGCGATAAGCATTTTCTGAGGAAGTAAGCAGGAAGCTGCTATGTTTTGTCCTCCAGTCAAATATTGATAATTTATTTTAGTTTTTTTTATAGTATAACGACCGGGAGTTAACTCATGTTAATTTATAAAAGCATCATTTTGTTATTTAAAAATATATATATATTTTATTTTTTTATTTTTTTTTAAATTAAACAAGATTTTTATATAATGAAATCGACCGGGGTTTGGTTTTGGGTTGGCAGATAAATACATTGACCGTTTAATAACCGGAAAAATTGGATATTAGTTAAAATTTATTTACAAAAAAGAAAAAATCATAAAGACAGAAAGAAAGTCTTTGCCATCTTCATTTGATACGCAGAAGGTTTTTAGCATTAGTTTATTCTCATGCATGAAAAAATGATTCGAAATTAGTTGAAATCTCTTTATCACAATTAACCACATAAAGAAAGTCTTTGCCATATTCATTTGATAAATGCATTGACCGTTTAATAACTGGAAGGTTTTTAGCATTAGTTTATTCTCATGCATGAAAAAAAGATTCGAATTTATCACAAGGGAAAAATACAATCACATAAATACAATCTCTTTATCAATTAGTTGGAGACCCATATTTTCCTCCAACGACAATACTCAGCATAAATAGAGAAGAGGACCTGTGCCCTAAATCATGCAATGTCTTGATATACAGTATCTTCACATCATGGATTTTCAACTACCATATTGTTTTTTCTTCCTTCTTCTTCTGCTGCTGCCATTTTCTTGCAATGGTCAGGCTCACAGCAACATATCTTCGGGCTTATTTCTCACTGCTGCAAGTGATAACCTTCCTTGGACTTCACCATCTGGGGAATTTGCTTTTGGATTCCAACAAGTTGGTGATGCTGGCTACCTACTTGCCAATGGTTCAACAAAATACCCGAAAGAACCATAGTCTGGTCAGCTAACAGAAATGATCTAGTTCAGGGGGGATCAAGAGTACAACTTACCAGAGATGGTGAGTTGGTTCTAAATGATCAATCAGGCAGAACAATATGGAGTCCAGTTTTTGGTGGAAGTGGAGCCGCCTATGCAGCCATGCTTGACACGGGAAACTTCGTGGTAGCAAGCCAAGCTGGTGCCAATTTGTGGCAGAGTTTTGATGAACCAACAGACACACTGTTGCCCACACAAAATCTGAATTTAGGTGCTCTGTTGGTAATTAAGTTGCTGAGCTGGATTTACAAATAAGCAAATGCAGAAGATTGAAGGGAAAAGTTGACAGTAAAGAAGGAGGAAAAGAAGAAGCTGAAGAAAGTTGTTATGTAATGATTAGTTAGTTGCATTTCAGTTATTTGTAACTAACTAAGAAAAGAAAAGGTAATTAAATGCTTTTCTATAGGCCTAGCTGTTAAAGGCTGTAAAAGATCACACAATACGTGTGTTCTCCCCAAATCAGTTTATAAGGGGCATTTTGTCAAGCATGTTGTGTGTGGAAAATATATACAAGAATTACTTTTTTCTGCAACTCTCTCCATTCTTCAACCTTCTGTGCAAACCTTTTTCTCCTACTACCCAAATCAACAATCAACCTACAAATCATCAAATAAACACAATCAAACACAAGATTAAAAACTTCAACATGGTATCAGAGCAGTAACTTGATCAACAAGGGACTGAAAACACAAAATTCCAGAAAAGATGGTGTCCAGTGGAGATTTACGAACACCTCAGTTCAACGGTGTGAACTATGACTTTTGGGCAGTGAAGATGGAGACAATCCTCATAGCATTTGATCTATGGGATGTAGTTGAGTTTGGCATGAAATCAGGTTCAAGTGTGAAAGAAGAAGAATCTGAGAAAGAAGATAAGAAGAATGATGAAACCGAGAGCAAAGATGGTGAAACTAAGAGCAGCATAGCTGAAGAAGCTGTTTTCAGAGAAAACAAAATAAGAAATGCCAAGGCATTGAGCCTCATCCAAGGAGCCTTGACTGATGAACTTTTTCCTAGAATAAGGAATGAGAATACTGCACAAGGAGCATGGAATGTGCTGAAAAGAGAGTATAGAGGTGATAAGAAAGTGAGGTCTGTGAAATTGCAAGCTGTAAGGGTAGAGTTTGAATACATGAGAATGTCAGAAGGAGAAGGCTTAGAACACTATCTTTCTAAGTTTTTTGAAGCTATAAACAGTCTGAAATCTCTAGGAGAAGATGTACCTGAGATTAGGATTGTGCAGAAGCTCCTAATGAGTTTAAATAGGAGATACAAGTCCATTGTCTCTATCATTGAAGAGACAAGGGACCTTGATGTGCTGAAGGTGGAAGAAGTTATAGCCTCTGTCAAAGTATTTGACAAGAGGGAAGACCTGCATGATGAACAAGATAAGATTACAAGGACTGAAAAGGCATTTAGTAGTCTCAAAATGGGCTATAATCATGCTGCAAACAAGGCTATGCAGGGGAGATCTAGTCCAAGATGGCAGGGACATGATCAAAGGCATGTGGGCTGGTCTCAAGGAAGAAATGTGAATAATCATCACAATTTCAGTCACAACACAAACTGGAATAACAGAACTGGAAGTAGCAGCAGCAGTTCACAGCACAGAGGTGGAGGTAATCAAACAAACACAAAGCCTCAATGTTCTGTATGTCAAAAATTTCATTTCGGAATATGTAGATATAAGGGGAAGCCTAAGTGTGGGAAATGCAGTCGGTTTGGACATTATTCCAAAGACTGTGACAGCAACAAGCAGCTAGCTAATAGTGCAAAGGAGGAAGATGTGTGCACAAGCACTATGTTTTATGCATGTCATGCTGCCAGCATAAAGAATGAAGATGTGTGGTTCATTGATAGTGCATGTAGTAATCATATGACCTCTCAAGAGGAGAATTTAATTGATGTTGATAGAAGTATCACTTGCAAGGTGAAAATGGGTTCAGGAGATTTGGTTCAATCCACTGGAAAAGGAACATTAGTTGTTGAAACCAAAAAGGGCAGAAGATACATAAATGAGGTGCTGCTAGTCCCAGGTTTGGATGAGAATCTACTTAGTGTAGGTCAAATGATGGAACATGGTTACTACATCTTGTTTGGGGGCAACAAGGCAGTAATATTTGATGATGAGAAACTAGAGAATGTGCTTGCAAAAGTAATAATGAAGGGGAATAGATGTTTTCCCCTTGCACTGGAATCTTTAACTCCGCAGCTATGAAAGCATCAGTTAATGAAGATTCTTGGACATGGCATAGAATGCTTGGCCATTTAAATTTTGCAAGTATGAAGAAGATGAAACAGGAAGAGATTGTGTATGGCTTACCTGTGATAGCATATTCAAGGAATGTGTGTGAAGGCTGTGTAAAAGGGAAGCATCACCGAGAGAAATTTGATCAAGGGGAAGCATGGAGAGCCAAACATCCACTGGAACTTGTGCATACTGACCTCTGTGGACCAATGCAGGCAGAATCAATTGGTGGGAATAGGTACTTTCTTACCTTTATTGATGACTACTCTAGAATGTGTTGGGTATATTTCCTCCGAAATAAATCTGACACATTAAGTGTTTTCAAGAAATTTAAAATACTTGTTGAGACACAAAGTGGCTACTCTCTAAAAAAATTGAGAAGTGATAGAGGAGGAGAATATACCTCCTATGAATTTCAGAATTATTGTGCAAGTCTGGGTGTGGAGAGGCAGCTCACAGTAGCCTATTCTCCTCAGCAGAATGGAGTGGCTGAGAGGAGAAATAGGACCATAGGAGAAATGGCAAGATCAATGTTGATTGAGAAAGGAATACCCACTGAATTCTGGGGAGAGGCAGTGAATACTGCTGTGTATCTTCAAAATAGGTGTGTTACATCAGCTGTGGAGGGTAAGACACCATTTGAAGCCTTCACGGGAAGGAAGCCTGGAATTAAACACTTAAGGGTGTTTGGGTGTGTATGTTACACACTCATTCCAGCAGCACTAAGACAGAAACTGGACAGTAAGGCAGAGAAGGGAGTGTTTATGGGTTATGGAAGTTGTGAGAAAGGATATCGGGTGTATATTCTGGATTCAAAGAAGATAGTGCTGTCAAGAAGTGTTGTTTTTTATGAGAGCAGGTTCTGGAATTGGACTGAAAATCACATGGAATCAGTCACACAGCAACTAAGGTTTGAATGCAACAAAGAAGAGAGTGAAGTAGAAGAAACAAATGTAGATGCTGCACAGAATTATGATGGCATTGATCAGTTAAGCTCACCTGCAAATGGTTCAGTGACAGAATCAGTTGAGAATATCAGTCAAGGATCATCACCTAGTTCAACTCCAGTGAAGTTAAGGAGCATTGAAGACATTTATAATAGATGTCACATGAGTTTCATTGAACCAGAAAATTATCAAGAAGCAGCAAAGAGTAAAGACTGGCAGGATGCAATGAGAACTGAATTAGAGATGATAGAGAAGAATCATACCTGGGAGCTGATTGACAGACCTTCTGATGCGCCTGTGATAGGTGTGAAATGGGTCTTCAAGACAAAGCTCAATCTTGATGGGTCCATACACAAGCATAAGGCTAGACTTGTAGCCAAGGGATATGCTCAAAAACCAGGGGTGGATTACAATGAGACTTTTGCTCCAGTAGCAAGGTTGGATACTATAAGGACTCTCATTGCGTTGGCAGCTCAAAAGGGTTGGAAATTATTCCAACTGGATGTTAAGTCAGCATTTCTAAATGGAATGCTTGACGAGGAGGTGTATGTGGAGCAACCCGAGGGGTTTGAAGTGAAGGGGTCCAGCCACAAGGTGTATAAACTATACAAGGCTCTATATGGACTTAAACAAGCCCCTAGAGCCTGGTATAGTGAAATCGATGCTTATCTTACAAGTTGCAAATTTGAAAGGAGTGCAAGTGAAGCAACTTTGTACACCATAAGTGATAGTGAAGGAGGCCAGATCATTATCTCAATATATGTTGATGATATAGTGTATACTGGAAGTAGTGAAAGGATGATGACTGAGTTTAAGAGGGAGATGATGCAGAGGTATGAAATGTCAGACCTAGGGCTTCTTCATCACTTTCTAGGGATTGGTGTATTGCAGACCAATCAAGGAGTTTTTATTCACCAAAGTAAGTATGCTAAGTCTCTACTTACTAAGTTCGGACTTGAGGACTGCAATCCAGTTGCAATTCCTCTAACCGTGGGTGAAAAATTAAAGAAGGAGGATGGCAGTGAACCTGCAGATGAAGGGCTGTATAGAAGGATAGTGGAAAGCTTGTTGTATTTGACAGCAACAAGGCCAGACCTAATGTATTCAACAAGCTTACTATCAAGATTCATGAGTTGCCCTACAAAGAAACATATGGGGATTGCTAGAAGGGTATTGAGATATGTTCAAGGTACCCTAGACTATGGGATTGAGTACACAAGAGGCAAATCAACTACTCTAATCGGTTATTGTGATGCTGATTGGGGGGGCAGTGAGGATGATAGCAGGAGTACCTCAGGCTATGCTTTTAGCTTTGGAAGTGGTGTGTTCTCTTGGGCTTCTGTAAAACAGAGCACAGTGGCTCTGTCAACAGCAGAAGCTGAGTATGTCTCAGCTTCTGAAGCCACGGCACAAGCCATTTGGCTTAGGTTTGTGCTTGAAGATTTTGGAGAGATGCAGGCTGAGGCAACTCCATTGTATTGTGACAACATGTCAGCAATATCGATGGCCAAAAATCCTGTTTTCCATCAGAAAACAAGACACATAAACAAGAGATATCACTTTATCAGGGAATCTTTGAAAGAAGGGTTGATCAACATGCAATTCTGTAGGGGTGAGGACCAGTTGGCTGATATATTCACCAAGGCTCTACCTAAAGACAGATTCAACTATCTAAGACTGACTCTTGGGGTTAAACCAGTCAGCAACTTAGGAGAGGCTGTTGGTAATTAAGTTGCTGAGCTGGATTTACAAATAAGCAAATGCAGAAGATTGAAGGGAAAAGTTGACAGTAAAGAAGGAGGAAAAGAAGAAGCTGAAGAAAGTTGTTATGTAATGATTAGTTAGTTGCATTTCAGTTATTTGTAACTAACTAAGAAAAGAAAAAGTAATTAAATGCTTTTTTGTAGGCCTAGCTGTTAAAGGCTGTAAAAGATCACACAATACGTGTGTTCTCCCCAAATCAGTTTATAAGGGGCATTTTGTCAAGCATGTTGTGTGTGGAAAATATATACAAGAATTACTTTTTTCTGCAACTCTCTCCATTCTTCAACCTTCTGTGCAAACCTTTTTCTCCTACTACCCAAATCAACAATCAACCTACAAATCATCAAATAAACACAATCAAACACAAGATTAAAAACTTCAACATGCTCAACTAATTGCTCCCTACCTGGAAAAGAATTATTCAGATGGAAGATTCAAGTTCATTCTACAAGCTGACAGCAATCTCGTACTGTACACAACACGTTATCCAACTACCTCAAATGTTGCTTATTGGTCTACCCAAAGTTCTACTGGAAGCGGTTATAGGGTGATCTTTAACCAGTCTGGCTATATGTACCTCGCAGACCAAAATGGCAATACGCTTAATTCGGTATTCTCTAATTCAGTATCAATGCAAGATTTCTACTTGAGGGCAACCCTGGACTATGATGGAGTTTTTAGGCAATATGCTTATCCAAAGACTGCTTCCAGTAGCACAAGGTGGGCTATGGCCTGGACGACTTTGCCAAACTTCATACCCTCAAATATCTGCGTGGTAATTAGGGGACCAGTAGGCAGTGGAGCTTGCGGTTTCAACAGCTATTGCATATTAGGAGATGACCAAAGCCCGACATGCAAGTGTCCTCCTGGTTACACTTTCTTTGATCCAAATGATGAGAGGAAGGGATGCAAGAAAAACTTTATTTCACAGGATTGTGACCATCCATCGCAAGAAATAGATAACTTTATGATCTGGGATATGCTTAACACAAACTTTCCATTTACTGATTATGAAGATTTTTTTTCAGTGGACGAGGATTGGTGCAGACAAGCTTGCTTGAGTGACTGCTATTGTGCTGTTGCCACTTATAACAGTGGACACTGTTGGAAGAAGAGAGGCCCTCTCTCGACTGGGGTAACAGATCCAAGTATTGGTGATAAAGCCCTGATGAAAGTAAGGAAAGGCAACCGGACTGCAGGTTCAAGTGCAAAGAAGAGTGATCGATCAATTTTGATCACAACAGGATCGGTGCTTTTAGGTAGCTCCATCTTTCTAATTGTTCTTTCTCTGCTAGGAATCTACGTGTTCTTTACTCGATGGAACCAACAAAAACAAAAGATGGTACCGCAACTCCATGTCATGCCAGAAATGAATCTGCAGAATTTTACTTACAATGAGCTGGAAACAGCTACAGGAGGATTCAAGGAAGAACTCGGTAGGGGTGCTTTTGGAATTGTTTACAGAGGGGCACTAGCCAACGAAGACAAACCGCTCATCGCAGTAAAGAAATTAGAAAAGATGGCCGGGGAGGGCGACACAGAATTCAATACAGAAGTGAAAGTTATTGGCAGAACAAATCACAAGAATCTGGTTCAACTTGTTGGATTCGGTAACGAAGGGCAAAATCGCCTTCTGGTCTACGAGTACATGAGCAGTGGCTCCTTGTCAAACTACATATTTGGATATTCAAGGCCTAGTTGGCACCGAAGAATGCAAATTGCTTTCGGTGTAGCCAGAGGGCTACTTTACCTCCATGAAGAATGCAGCTCCCAGATAATCCATTGTGATATCAAGCCTCAAAATATCCTCCTCGACGAATCTCTTAACGCCAGGATTTCAGATTTCGGACTAGCCAAGCTGTTGAAGACGGACCAAACCAAAACAACGACAGGAATCAGGGGGACGAAAGGGTATGTAGCTCCTGAATGGTTCAAGAACCTGCCTGTCACAACCAAAGTAGATACCTACAGCTTTGGCATTCTCTTGCTGGAGCTAGTTTGCTGCAGAAAGAACATTGAGATTAATGCAATGCAAGAACATCAGATAGTTCTTGCAGACTGGGCATGTGATTGCCTTAAAGAAGGAAAGTTGAACCTTTTAGTAGAAGAAGATGAAGAGGCAATGGAAGACATGAAAAGGGTAGAGAGGTTTGTGATGGTTGCAATTTGGTGCATTCAGGAAGATCCATCTTTAAGACCTGGAATGAAGAAAGTTGTGCAGATGTTAGAAGGAAGTGTTCAAGTCTCTGTTCCTCCTGATCCTTCATCATTTATCAGCACAATCTAAATCTTTTTGTACACATATATATATCCAGAAACTAAGGCCAATGAATGTTACCTATCTACCTTGCATTGAATAATCTGTAGTTCCTTGTATTGAATAATCTGTAGTTCCAATCATTTCGGGCATCATGTGTTAGACCTTGTAAAATAAGGCTTAAAACGCATGCTTCCAATTATTATTTTTTCTTTTCCATGTTCACCAGTAATAAGTAAAATAAAAGATTTGAAATGAATATAAAGGTAAACCCGTATATAATTAGATATTTTTTCTTTATTTTTTTTTAGGATTTTAAATATTAACGCATAGATAAAGTTCAGGATATTAAATATAATTTCTAGCAAGAAAGTGAAAATCAATCTTAAAAGGTTTATTTTAATCATCCTTTTTAGATATTTGCATTAAGAAAAAACTTGGAGCATCCAAATCATTCACTGTGATATAAAGCCGCAGAACATTCTCATTGATGACGACTACAATGCTCTAAGCTGAGGAGAAGAAACGACAGTACTGTCTTGACAAATGTTTCCTATGTGAAAGCGTTGTGAAACAGGGCAGGCTTCATTCACGTGATCTTCAAGAGAAAGTTTTGGTTGGATAAATAAATAAATATACTCAGAAAAAATAAAGGGAAAAAATAGAAATTTATTTGTTTTTGTGTTTTGAAAATGTTTTTAAAAAAATTTAAATTTTTTTTTTCTTTACTTCAAATTAATATTTTTTTATGTTTTTAGATTATTTTGATGCATTGATATTAAAAATAATTTTTTAAAAATAATAAAAAAATATTATTTTAATATATTTTTTAAATAAAAAACATTTAAAAAAATAATTACAACCTTCCAAACACGCAAGCCATGTAGCTCACGTACCTGCTAGGGACGATTTTAACTCGCGGCCTGCACTATTTTAGGCTGTGTTTGTTTCCTGGAAAGTGGTTTCCCGGAAACCACTTTCCAAACTTTTCTATGTTTGTTTGTCATCATGAAATTTGGTCAACGGAAAACACTTTCCAGTCAAAGGAAAATTTCGCTTGGTTTCCAGGAAAATGTTTTCCTTTTATTTTGGGCGGAAAACACTTTCCGGAAGTTGTGAAAAATTTAGAAATGTCATATTATTTGTTAATTATATCAAATTTGGTCCTCAAACTTTTGATTGCTATATATATTTTGTTTTGAATATTTGTTTTTCAATTCCATCCATTAAAATTGAATTTTTATATTAATTTATGAAATGTTAATTATTGTTATTATTTTAATTTCTTCATCTTTCAATTTTTTTTATTTTTTAGATTTGATCTCTATTATTTTTATTATTATTTATTTTATTTGAGATAATTTATGAAATTATATTTTTTTTCAATTTCATTTTGATTCAACTTTTTAATTTGTAAGATTTGTTTCTTATTATTTTAATAAACTTGAAAAAAATAAAACATTAATAAGTTATTTTCCAGCTCATTTTTCATGACAGAACCAAACACTGGAAAGTGTTTTCCAACTTATTTTCCATTACACTACCAAATATCGGAAAATAATTTATTTTCCCGAAATTTACTTTTCAAAAGAAAACTACTTTCCAGTAAATAAACGGGGCCTTAGTAAATCAAAAGAAAAGCTGCCATTACCCTTGCTTTTTATAGCAGCACGTTAAAACAATAAAAAACTAAAAAAAATATTTTAAAAAAATATTTTTATAAAAAAATTAAAAATACTTTTAAACATGAATACAAACACAATCAACGTAAAGTCGGCAGCCAAGTAATTAGATTTTTTCTTTCTTTCTCTCTCTCTCAGCTAAAGAAAATAACCGGTTAAAGAAAGAAAGAGAAGAAGGGAAGTGCATGAATTCCTTTTTTACAAGGATTTTCCTACTTTTTATTTAACCTCAATTTCAACCACAGTTTTAACCAAACATCTATTTTTTTAAATCAACCTCAACTAAAAGTACTTTTTATAAAACAACTTTTTTCAAATCACAACCACAACAGCTACCGTAATATCAAACACACTCATAATCCTTGAATGTAATCGAGTAAACTTGAGTTGAAGTGGCTTGATCATGACATTTAACTATCGTCAAACATTTATAAATGGAAATATAAATACCTTTTTATATACCACGTGTTTGGTTGCTATATTATGGAAGGATATGTGTTTAATTAATACATTTGATGGATTACCTGCTTGTAAAGTTAATACATATGTGTTATAGATAGATTTTTTCTTACGTTAGTTGTCCCGACTATATCAAAATTGACCATCACCGCATCAGTTTAATTAACTATTATGAATCGATTGACTAGTTGTTATTAATGGTACTGAAATTTAATTGATATCGTGATTTAGAATCACAACATTTAATTAAATATCTTGTTTATAAATCACGACATCCAAAAGTATGCTATTTTGCTAAAAAAAATTTGCTACAATGTCAATTTTATTTTTTTTTTTGCATTTTATATGCTAATTACACAAATTTATCCTTGCAATCCTTGATGTCTCACCATTAAAAAAAAAAAAAGTTTTGGTTAAACATGTATGTATTCATTTATTTGATACATAGAATGAACTTGGTTAGAAAATTTCTTTGTTTCTTGAGAAAAATAAATTAAAACATCTCTGTACCTCTAACCTTTGTCCATTTCAGTGGATGATGTGCCTCACGAATCCTGAATCTGATCCCCGCCCAATTGAATTTTGGAAACATCCACTATTTTATGCGGCTCTTTTAAGAAATAAAAAACACGTGGAGATTTCGAAACATTTCCCACGTGTAAGATCTACCTAAAGGGAAAATCATCGAGTATCAGTCACAAGAGCCTTCTGTCCAATTTTTTTTTTCCTCTTATCCCATTACTAAATGGACCGACAGAAAGGGTGCAGGTGCGCAAGAAAAATTAAAGAAAACAGTAGGTGGACTTTTAAGAACTATATATCCGTTTGGGGACGAAAACTTCGTATAAATTAACTTAAATCCCAAAAAGACGTGACAGCACATTCAAGAATATCTATCTACTTTACTTTAAAAAAGAAGAAATAACTGCATAAAAGAGGAAAATAAATAAAAAATCTATCGATAATACAGCCATGTTTGATCTTCTAGCTACTGGATAAAACAGGCAAAATAACTATCAGTAGAAGGCAAAATCAAGCAAAGGATTTGACAACAAATTACAGCGATGAATCCATGTAAATAATTGAGATTATGTAAGAGAGATAGACATAGTAATTAGTACGTACGTGCCTTTCTAGCTCTCTGTGGTACCAAATACATGGTGAACGTAGGGTGGTTATAATTAAGAGCCCTCCATAATGCAGATAATGAATATTACCAGAGACTGTACGGGGAGAGACTACAGTGGCTAAGGCGCCTAATCCAGCATAATTTGCACGATTTACCTTATCAGCATAACAAAAACTCGATTCATATGTACTCGTTATCATCCGTAGCTAGTCCAAAGTCTCTAGACCAACATGAAAGACATGTCGTTGCTTTGTCCTCGTTGTTTGTGTTCATGCACGATTCGGTGGCAAATTAGCAAAAGGGTAAACTTTATCATTTGCCCCTGTAAATGAAACAATTTTCTTTTTGTACCCTTATATTTTAAAGATCTCGAACTTCACAACTCTAGTTTATAAATGAACCAAATTAATGTCATCCTTTTCATCAAATACCTTACCTTTTTCGAATCTTTGAAGTGTTTTATTTCATGAGAGGAAAATATAAATATGAAAAATCAAAATCAACATGAATAAATTTGAGTTTTTTTTATATAACTTGTTAGGATTTTAGGGATTTTTAATTTAAAAAAAAATTGTAGAAGAATCTTAAATTCAAGCAGTTAAAACTGTGTAATTGGAGTGGTTTAAAAAAAAAAAGCTTCTTATTAATTTCATTACTAATATTTATTATATAATAATATAAATTATATCTTAAATTATCATCAATATCTTAAATTTTTTGGTTAAACTAGTTATTTGATATGACATTAAAATTTTATTAGCTAAATTATCATTTTTGCGATTCCTTTTTTTATCCTAGATTTATTAGAATTTCGTTAAAAAAAAGACCAGAATATATAACTTTTTAGGAACCAGTTATTTAACGATTCATTGAGTATGAAAACAAACTTCATTTTTGCATTTCTTTCTCCAAGTTCTAGTTGGATTTTCTCAGAAAGACCAGGATTTTAGAGATTTTCAATGAAGAAAATTTGTAGCACACGCAATCCTAAATCAAGAGAAACAGTGAAGCCTTTATAGTTGAAGTGGTCAAAAGAAAAGGGAAACTCCCGATTAATTCCATTAGTAATGGTGACCATTGAAACAAGCCACGCCGTTTATTCCAATGGCATTAGTAATTGCTCTAAGATTCATTGCTAATAATTTCTCTTTTTTGAACACCCCTTTCTTCACGTTAATATTGGAAAACTTGACAATTGATCAGACTTACAATTTTCTAATGCTTTACTTTTACTTCATTAATTTATTCACGCTAGTTTTCATGCTCCCCTTAATTTATTCATTTGTATCTTATAAAATTAGATTCAGTGTCTTTTAAAAGTAGTTTTTTATTTATTTATTTTTTTTGGAAAAAAAATCAAATTAGATTTAGATAAGATTTTTACTGCTTCATAGCTTGACCTGCTAAGATAATCAAGTTTAACCGAGTGAACTTCTATCCAGATTAATTTAAAATTTAACCCAGTTGAGAATAACAGAATGACTTGGGTTGGCCTTAGCCAACCTTTCCTATTTATATATGTAGGGCATAACACGGCAGCAACCGTAGGGATTACAACATTGGAATAATCCTACATTAATTTTTTATTCAGATATATACATGCTATACATTCTATAATATGCCCCCTCAAGCTGAGGGTGGAGGATCGACCCGAAGCTTGAACTTGAAAGCAGTAAAGGACGCAGCGGAAAGTGGTTTGGTGAAGACGTCAGCAAGTTGGTCCCGAGAAGGGATAAAGTGAATCTGAATTTCCTTCTTCGCAACCCAGTCGCGGACAAAATGATAATCTACCTCAACATGCTTAGTACGAGCATGAAAGATAGGATTCGCCGAGAGATAGGTCGCACCAAGATTATCACACCAAATGGTAGGAGTAGAGACGATGGGAACTGCAGATCTGTTAACAAATATTGAAGCCAGATGACCTCAGTAGTACCATCTGCTAAGGCTTTATACTCAGCCTCAGTGGAGGAACGGGCAACTGTACGTTGTTTGCTGGATTTCCATGAAATCGGTGTCTGACCAAAGAAAACAAGATAGCCACCCGTAGACTTGCGATCATCAATACTACCAGCCCAATCTGTATCTGTAAAGCCATGAAGAGCAAAAGAGGTACCTCGAGTGATATGAAAACCATAGGATGCCGTTCCTTTGAGGTAGCGAAGTATGCGTTTAACAGCAGCCCAATGGGAATCTATAGGAGCATGCATGTACTGACAAACTCTGTTAACAGCAAAACAGATATCTGGATGAGTGAATGTAAGATACTGAAGAGTACCCACGATTTGACGAAATCGTGTGGGATTAGAGAATGGATGATCTGGCTGTATAACAAGTTTGGAAGGAGAGACTGGAGTATCAACGGGTTTACAAGAAGTCATACCAACCCAAGTGAGGATGTCAAAAATATATTTGTGTTGGCGCAGCATCAGACCCATACCTGTAGACTGAATTTCAATACCCAGAAAGTAGTGAACATCACCTAAGTCACGAAGCTTGAATTCTGAGCTTAGTAACTGGATTAGGCGATGAAGCATGGCAGATTTGTTGCCCGTAAGCAGAATATCATCAACATAGACCAGGAGATAAAAGATATTAGTACCATCAGATAAGATAAACAGGGAGGTGTCAACCTTGGAGGCAAGGAAACTAATGGAGAGTAAAAAATCACTCAGACGGGTGTACCATGC
Organism: Populus simonii; assembly: GCA_007827005.2. NCBI lineage: Eukaryota > Viridiplantae > Streptophyta > Magnoliopsida > Malpighiales > Salicaceae > Populus > Populus simonii. Next base: position 22,157,355 of record CM017466.2, on the reverse strand, counting down.
CCTTGGTGCCTGTTTTAAACCATATAATGACTTGTGCAATCTGCACACATGAGATGGAAGAGTAGGGTCAACAAAACTTGGAGGTTGTTTCATGTAGACCTCTTCAGTAAGAACACCATTGAGAAAGGCATTATGAATATCAAGCTGATGAATCTTCCAATTACAGGAAACCGCAATGAAAAAGACTAATCTGACGGTGGCCTGCTTAATAATTAGGCTGAAAGTTTCAGAATAATCAATGCTTTCCTGATGAGTAAAGCCTCTAGCAACTAGACGGGCTTTATAATGTTCAATGCTGCCATCAACATGATGTTAGATTCGATATACCCATCGGCTACCCACAACATTCATCGAAGGATGAAAGGGCACTAGGGACCAAGTGTGATTGGAACGTAAAGCCTTGATCTCATCACACATAGCATCATGCCAAGCAACATATTTATCTGCATCAGAGAAGGCAATAGGTTCAGAAGAAGGAGAGACCAATACCCGGGTGGCAGTTGTATCAGCTGCAGCAGAGGCCACTATATTTGCGGTTTTGGGCTGCTGCGGTCTAAGGACCATAGGGTGGCGGCTGAGCAATGGTGGCGACGCAGAAGAGGTAGGTGTCACAGAGGTGTCCTGTTGCAGTGGATAAGCGGAGAGATCAACCACTAGATTCAGACCAGGTGAAGAAGTCAAGGAAGAAGCTGCTGCAAGTAAAGGGCTGGCAGTAGAGACAGAGTCTGCAGAAGCCGGGTGACTGGCAGAATAAGGGGAAGCAGAGGAGGAACCAAAGGTTGTCCCAGTACTAGTAGAGACATCGTGCTGGAGTGCAGGGAAAACTGATCGACAACCTGTACCTACAACAGAATGGTGAGATAAAGATGCATGTGGTGATCGGCAAGGGAAATGTGGAGGCTGTGGTGTTTTGGTAGGAGGTGAATGCAGGGCAGAGGCGGGATGGGGTGTGTTATCATCAGTGAATAATGGGAAGTGGGTCAGATTTGGAAGGATGGTAGCAGGGGATGATGTGTGGTTTTGAGACGAGACCTGTGCAATTTGTTCCGATTTATCAAAGGAAAAAACATGTTCATGAAAACGGACATGACAGGAGATATACATGCAATGAGATTCAATGTCAAAACATTGATAACCAAGGTGAGAGGAACTGTAGCAAAAAAACACACAGTGAAGAAGTTAGATAAGATGGCCGGAGAGGGCGACAAAGAATTCGATACTGAAGTGAAAGTTATTGGTAGAACAAGTCACAAGAATTTGGTTCAACTTGTTGGATTCTGTAACGAAGGGCAACATCGCCTTCTGGTCTACGAATACATGAGCAATGGCTCTTTGGCCAATTTTCTCTTTGGAGATTCAAGGCCTAACTGGTATCGAAGAATGCAAATTGCTTTCGATATAGCCAGAGGGCTCCTTTACCTCCGTGAAGAATGCAACTCCCAGATAATCCATTGTGATATCAAGCCTCAAAATATCCTCCTCGACGAATCTCTTAACGCCAGGATTTCTGATTTCGGACTCGCCAAGCTGTTGAAGACGGACCAAACCAAAACAACTACAGCAATCAGGGGGACCAAAGGGTATGTAGCTCCTGAATGGTTCAAGAACCTGCCAGTGACAACCAAAGTAGATACCTACAGCTTTGGCATTCTCTTGCTGGAGCTAGTTTGCTGCAGAAAGAACTTTGAGATTAATGCGATGCAAGAACATCAGATAGTTCTTGCAGACTGGGCATGTGATTGCATTAAAGAAGGAAAGTTAGACCTTTTAGTAGAAGAAGATGAAGAGGCAATGGAAGACATGAAAAGGGTAGAGAGGTTTGTGATTGTTGCAATTTGGTGCATTCATGAGGATCCATCTTTAAGACCTGGAATGAAGAAAGTTGTGCAGATGCTAGAAGGAGCTGTTCAAGTCTCTATTCCTCCTCATCCTTCATCATTTATCAGCACAATCTAAATCCTTTTTGTACACACACACACACACACACACACACATATATATATATCCAGAAACTAAGGCCAATGAATGTAACCTATCTACCATGTATTGAATAATCTGTAGTTCCTATCATTTCAGACATGTCTAGATCATCTTCTGGGTTGATACTCTAAATTTCGAGTCAAATGATGATTTCTTCAACAACAAGGCTTCAAATTCTTGAATCCTTTTTTTTTTTTTTTCCCTTTTCCATGCTCAAGAGTAACGAGTAGAATCAAAGAATTATTGTTCAAAATATGTGCTTAATAAATAATTACTAACCAGTACTTCAATCTTAAATGGTCTAGCTCTTATAGACTTGGCCCGTGTAAATGGCATGTTTGTTTCCCAAGTTATTTATCATAATGTAGTCCTGATTAAGATCATATTAATTGAGCTTGATTTTCATAAAAAACTTTGTTTGTAGTTATTAGATTAACTCAATCCTGATCAATTCACAACCTTAATTTTTTTTATATTTTTAAAATATCTTTTTAACTTTTATTAAAATAAATTTAAAAAATATTATTTTAAATTAATTTAAAAAATCTAAATTAACATATCTAATCTGTGGGTCATGTGCGAGTTCGGGCTTAATATTTTTTATGTGAATGGTTTGTTTAACATCTTGAGAAATTTAGTAATTGCAGACAAAAGTTGACCAGTCCATTATAATAATGATAGGAAGAAAAGGTTCATTTCGGCGTAAAAGACAATTTTAGACCAATATAAAAGACTAGTCGTTGCATTTGTTGTCTTGTTTATGTATGACACGTAGTCGATGGCAATGTGACTTTCAAATTGGATTGATTCGTGTGTTAATTGTACCATGCACATTAAAGTTTCATGCGCTTATTTATTTTCTTTTCTTTTTTTCCATATTAAAGAGTAACAAGTAAAATCTTATATTTATATATTAGCATTAAGCAAAAGGGTTTTATAATTTATTATTCCACTTAATTTAATTTTAAATAATAATATATTATTTTGAAGGTTTAGTTTAAATGATAAATGAGTTTGCTCCTTAAGCTACTATTTAGAATTCAATCTTTAAAAAAACGATTCCTTTTTCTGAATTTACAAATTTAGATATAAATGCTCTAATTCAAAATCAATATATAGGAGGCAGCATTCCAACAATGATCACTTTTAATTCACTTTACAAATTACTCAACGAGATGTTAACTAAATTATTGGCTCAATTTTTTATATATAAAGAAAAATATGCAGATGTATCTAACATGTTTTTTGATAAAAATAATTTAAATTATATATGAGTTAACCTGATATAACTTGGTTAACTTAAAATTAACAATTGTTAAAAACATCATTTGATTAAAAAATTTCCAAGATTATATTTTTTAAGAAATATTAAGACAAAAATATATTGAATCGACTCAGGTCAACCTAAATTAACTTGTCAAATCAACATTATTGTTATCTATTTTTGGGACCCCATACTAAAAAATTAAAAAACTTTGGAAAAATAAAATACATATCAATAAGAAGAGCATGAAAAATATCTAGAAAATTTTCAAAGACTAGTTGAGGAAGATCAAAATGCCCAAAGTTGAAAAATTAATAGTTCAATTTTGATTGATAAATGCCTTATTAACAAGAGAAATTCAATTTGAGAAGAAACATTTAAAATTGAATGTTTAATAACTCAATTGGTATTTTTTTAGGGTTTAATTAAATTTATTGAAGGTTTAATTATGAGGAATGTTGGTTTTTGAATTCAATTTGGGCTTAATTGCATAGATATTAAAGTTTGTTAGGCAATTAGGGACTTGATTAAAGAAACTCAAAACCAAAGACCAAATCATAAAAGGTATGAGACTTAAATCGACAGAATCAAGGGTCAAATTAAAGACAATTAAAAGTTTAATTGATGGTCAATTGAGGGTTAATTTGCATAAATCAACAATCAATAACCTAATTAGAAAAGGTGCTAAATTCTGGGGTTGATTATTGAGTTTGACAGGGATGGAATTGTATGAAATTAAAAGTTTAAAGATAATTAAAAGAAGTTTAAGTCAAATATATCAAGATCTAAGACCAAGTCACAAATATTCTGACAAAGTCACTCAAACATGATATCTTTGTCAAGTTTAGAGATATGCTAGGAGTTATCAAAAATCAAGTTTAATAGAGGATGTTGAAAATAAACTAAATTTTTTGGTTTTTTTTAAATAAAAAAACTAATCGACTAGTTGAAACAGAAGAACTAATCTACTGGTTGAAAATTGTTTGACTAATTAAGTCAAAAAAATTACTTTTTCTTATTATATTAAATTATATTTTGTTTAGTTTAATTTCTTATTTGTCTAGGATTTTATATTTATAAATAGGCTTGTAATTATAAGTATAAGGTAATTAAAAGTTGAAAAATAATTAAAAGAAGTTTAAGTCAAATATATCAAGATCTAAGACCAAGTCACAAATATTCTGACCAAGTCACAAATATTCTAACAAAGTCACTCAAACATGATGTTTTTGCCAAGCTTAGAGATATGCTAGGAGTTATCAAAAATCAAGTTTAATAGAGAATGTTGAAAATAAATTAAATTTTTGGTTTTTTTTTTAAATAAAGGAACTAATCGACTAGTTGAAATAGAGGAACTAATTTACCGGTTGAAAATTATTTGACTAATTAAGTAAAAATAAATTATTTTTTTATTATATTAAATTATTTTTTATTTAGTTTAATTTCTTATTTGTCTAAAATTTTATATTTATAAATAGGCTTTTAATTATAAATATAAGACAAGTACAGAAAAGAAAAACACTTAATAAAACATACTTTCCTCTAAAAATTTCTTCTTGTTAAATAGCCTTGCAATTTAGTATTTATCCATATAAGCTACCACATTAATTTTCTTCTAGCAGGGGGCTCCTTCCATGAAGAATGCATCTCGCATTACTATCCAAAGGGTATGTAGTTCTTGAATAGTTCAAGAACTTGGCTGTTACAACCAAGGTTACCTGCAGCTTTGGCATTCTCTTCCTAGAGCTAGTTTGTTGCAGAAAGAACTTTGAGATTAATGCAATGCAAGAACATCTGATAGTTCTTGCAGACTGGGCATGTGATTGCCTTAAAGAAGGAAAGTTGAACCTTTTAGTAGAAGAAGATGAAGAGGCAACGGAAGACATGAAAAGGGTAGAGAGGTTTGTGATGGTTGCAATTTGGTGCATTCAGGAAGATCCATCTTTAAGACCTGGAATGAAGAAAGTTGTGCAGATGTTAGAAGGAAGTGTTCAAGTCTCTGTTCCTCCTGATCCTTCATCATTTATCAGCACAATCTAAATATTTTTGTACATATATATATATATATATCCAGAAACTAAGGCCAATGAATGTTACCTATCTACCTTGCATTGAATAATCTGTAGTTCCTATCATTTCAGGGCAATAAGGCTTAAAACGCATGCTTTCAATTATTATTTTTTCTTTTCATGTTCACGAGTAATAAGTAAAATAAAAGATTTAAAATGAATATAAAGGCAAACCGTATATAATTATTAGATATTTTTTCTTGATTTTCTTTTAGGATGTTATATATTAACGCATGTATAAAATTCAAGATGTTAAATACAATTTCTCAGCAAGAAAGTGAATTAAAATCAATCTTTAAAGGTTTATTTTAATTATTCTTTTTAGATATTTTCAATAAAAAAAACTTGTAGCACAATCCTAAATCCTAGAAGTGAAAACATTATACGTACCCTGTGATATCATCTAATATTTTTAAAGAATAATATAAATAAAAATTTAAAATCTTAACTAATAATTCTTGTTTTTAAATTGAATAATAAGTTATTTTTTACGAGTTATTTCTTTCTCTGTAATTTAATAGAATTTTCTAAAAAAAAACCAGAATATATATATAATTTCTTGGAACAAGTTTTCCTCTCCAAGATTTAGTTGAATTTTCTCAAAACAAAATCTAGAATACATATAAATTGTTAGGATTTTAGAGATTTTCAATAAAGAAAACTTTTATAATTGAAGTGGTCAAAAGAAGGAAGCTTCTGATTAATTTCAATGTACAGCTAATAACATGTCTTTTTTGCATGGGTCTATCACACAGTCCTTTCTTCGCGTTAATATATATTGGAATAGTTGACCATTGAAAATTACAACCACCTAATGTTTGACACATTAAATGCATTGACCGTTTAATAACTGGAAAAATTTGATGTTAGTTAAAATTTATTTACCGAAAAGAAATATTTATAAAGATAAAAAGAAACTCTTTGACAAGGATTATATTTATTTTTGTGTTTCAAAAATATTTTTAAAAAAATTTAAATTTTTTTATTATTTAAAATTAATATTTTTTTAATGTTTTCAGATAATTTTAATGTGCTGATATTAAAATTAATTTTTAAAAAATAAAAAATATATTATTTTAATATATTTTTAAATAAAAATACTTCAAAAAATAATTACAATCACAATCTTAAATCTCAATACAATGTAGGTTTTTAACATTAGTTTATTCTCATGCATGAAAAAGATTCGAAATTAGTTGAAATCTCTTTATAAGAAGGGAAAAATCAAAATCACATAAACAAAGTCATGATTGCCATCTTCATTTGATACGCGGATAGGTGGAGACTCAATATTTCTTCCAACGGCAATACTCAGCATAAATAGAGAAGAGGACCTGTGCCCTAAATCATGCAATGTCTTAAAATATAGTATCTTCACATCATGGATTTTCAACTACCATATTGTTTTTTCTTCCTTCTTCTTCTGCTTCTGCCATTCTCCACCAATGGTCAGACTTACAGAAACATATCTTTGGGGTCATCTCTCACTGCTGCAAGTGATAACCTTCCTTGGACTTCACCATCTGGGGAATTTGCTTTTGGATTCCAACAAGTTGGTGATGCTGGCTACCTACTTGCCATATGGTTCAACAAAATACCCGAAAGAACCATAGTCTGGTCAGCTAATAGAAATGATCTAGTTCAGGGGGGATCAAGAGTACAACTTACCAGAGATGGTGAGTTGGTTCTAAATGATCAATCAGGCAGACAAATATGGAGTCCAGTTTTTGGTGGAAGTGGAGCCGCCTATGCAGCCATGCTTGACACGGGAAACTTCGTGGTAGCAAGCCAAGCTGGTGCCAATTTGTGGCAGAGTTTTGATGAACCAACAGACACACTGTTGCCCACACAAAATCTGAATTTAGGTGCTCAACTAATTGCTCCCTACCTGGAAAAGAATTATTCAGATGGAAGATTCAAGTTCATTCTACAAGCTGATGGGAATCTCATCTTGTACACCACACACTATCCATTAACTACCTCAAATTTTGATTATTGGTCAACCCAAAGTTCTATAGTTAGCGGTTATCAGGTGATCTTTAACCAGTCTGGCTATATGTACCTTGTAGCTAGAAATGGTACGGTACTTAATCCTGTATTCTCTAATTCAGTATCAATGCAAGATCTCTACTTGAGGGCAACCCTGGACTATGATGGAGTTTTTAGGCAATATGTTTATCCAAAGACTGATTCCAGTAGCAGAAGCAGGGCTATGGCCTGGACGACTTTGTCAAACTCCATACCATCAAATATCTGCTTGAAAATTACGAGACAAGAAGGCGGAGGAGCTTGCGGTTTCAACAGCTATTGCAGATTAGGAGATGACCAAGACCAAGTTGCAAGTGTCCTCCTGGTTACACTTTCTTAGATCCAAATGATGAGAGGAAGGGATGCAAGAAAGACTTTATTTCACAGGATTGTGACCATCCATCGCAAGAAATAGATAGCTTTGAGATCAAGGAAATGCCTAACACAAACTGGCCATTTAATGATTATGAAATGTTTGGTTCAGTGGACGAGGATTGGTGCAGACAGGCTTGCTTAAGTGACTGTTATTGTGCTGTTGCCATTTTTAACACTGCTGGACAATGTTGGATGAAGAGAGTCCCTCTCTCGAATGGGGTAACAGATCCAAGTGTTTTTGGAAAAGCCCTGATAGAAGTAAGGAAAGGCAACTCGACTGCAGGTTCAAGTGCAAAGAAGTGTGATAGATCCAATTTGATCACAACAGGCTCGGTGCTTTTAGGTAGCTCCATCTTTCTAATTGTTCTCTCACTGCTAGGGATCTATGTGTTCTTTTCTCGATGGAACCGACAGCAACAAAAAATGATACCGCAACACCGACTCATGCCAGATATGAATATGCAGAATTTCACTTACAGTGAGCTCGAAAGAGCTACAGGAGGATTCAAGGAAGAACTTGGTAGCGGTGCCTTTGGAACTGTTTACAAAGGGGTACTAGCGAACGAAGACAAACCACTCATTGCAGTGAAGAAGTTAGATAAGATGGCCGGAGAGGGCGACAAAGAATTCAATACAGAAGTGAAAGTTATTGGAAGAACAAATCACAAGAATTTGGTTCAACTTCTTGGATTCTGTAACGAAGGGGAAAATCGCCTTCTGGTCTACGAATACATGAGCAATGGCTCTGTGGCCAATTTTCTCTTTGGAGATTCAAGGCCTAACTGGTACCGAAGAATGCAAATTGCTTTCGATATAGCCAGAGGGCTCCTTTACCTCCACGAAGAATGCAGCTCCCAGATAATCCATTGTGATATCAAGCCTCAAAATATCCTCCTCGACAAATCTTTTAATGCAAAGATTTCTGATTTCGGACTAGCCAAGCTGTTGAAGACAGACCAAACCAAAACAATGACAGGCATCAGGGGGACGAAAGGGTATGTAGCTCCTGAATGGTTCAAGAACCTGCCTGTCACAACCAAAGTAGATACCTACAGCTTTGGCATTCTTTTGCTGGAGCTAGTATGCTGTAGAAAGAACTTTGAGATTAATGCTATACAAGAACATCAGATAGTTCTTGCAGACTGGGCATGTGATTGCCTTAAAGAAGGAAAGTTGAACCTTTTAGTAGAAGAAGATGAAGAGGCAACAGAAGACATGAAAACGGTGGCGAGGTTTGTGATGGTTGCAATTTGGTGCATTCAGGATGATCCATCTTTAAGACCTGGAATGAAAAAAGTTGTGCAGATGCTTGAAGGAGCTGTTCAAGTCTCTATTCCTCCTGATCTTTCATCATTTATCAGCACAATCTAAATCCTCTTTATACACGTATATGTATATATATATTCAGAAACTAAGGCCAATGAATGTAACTTATCTACCATGTATTGAATAATCTGTAGTTCCTATCATTTCAGACATGTCTAGATCATCTTGTGGGTTGTACTCTAAATTTCAAGTCAAATGATGATTTCTTCAACTTGTCCAATTGAGTAGCAGATTGATTGTAAGGACTGAGTCTTTATCAGCTTGGAAAGAAAAACATCATGTGTAATTACAACATGCACAACAAGGCTTCAAATACTTGCATCCTTCTTCTTCTTTTTTCCTTTTCCATGTTCAAGAGTAGCAAGTAGAATCAAAGAATTATTATTCAAAATATGTGCTGAATAACTAATTACTAACCAGTACTTCAACCTTAAACGGTATAACTCTCATATATAGACTTGGCCCGTGTAAACAGTATGTTTGTTTCTTAAGTTATATATCGTAATGTAGTCCTATTTAAGAAGGTCGGGAAAAAAAATTCCAAGATCATATAACTCAGTTATTAAACCCAACTTAATTCAACTAATTTAGTTGAAATACAACTATCTTAACTTGATTTCCATTAAAAAAAAATTATTTGTGATTATTAGATTAACTTGACAGGTAATTCACAAACTTATCAAAAAAAAAAATATATATATATATATATATATATTGTTTTAATTTTAAAAAAAATAATTAACCTCCCTAATCTTTAACATACCTGTTGGGGATTCCGGCTCCCTTATGCGCGGACCGGTGGTGTTCTGATAGTTGCTTATTGGAGGCTTAGCACACTAGCACACAATATTTAATATGGTTCGGCAAATTGCCTACATCCATAGGAGAGATGTCCATATTATTAGAGATAGAGAAATAATACAATACAAATACATGGAGGATGATGATTACTTCACTCTAACTCAACTCTTAGCTCTCATTGCTGCACTTGTAGTTGCTGCGGTGGCAGCAGCTCTTTCTCTCTTGGTCTCTCACATTCTGCACTCACTCACTTTCTCTCTGCTCTCTCTCACCGCAGCAGCTCTTTCTCTCTTGGTCTCTCACATTCTGCACTCACTCACTTTCTCTCTGCTCTGTCTCTCAGTGCCTATTTATAGGCAAGAATGGTGCCACCAGCTCCATCTTATGTTCAATAATGGTGGCTGCAAATGGGTTGCACCATTTTGTCTATAGTTGGTGCAACTACTATTGTAGCCTTTTGACAATGGCAACCCTACTTCTTAGGGTAGGCTACAAAGGTTGTTGCATGTTAATGGTAATATCCCAATAATCACCCCCTTTGCCATTTATGTGGGGCAACTTTCCTCTTGCTTCTTCAGCACAAGCTTGCATCCTGCAGCTCTTCCAAGTTTACCACTCTGAGAGCGTTTGTGGCTAAGTTTACAAGTACTTGCCACACCTTTCAATCACCAGAGTCACCAAAGCACACCTTTTCTCACACAAAAGGATCACTACAACCAGATGGTCTGCCACATCACATCTGAAGAGTGTTAACGCTTGTCTCTGGGACATAACATTTCCCTTCGAGCTTATCAACCATGATCGGTCCGGAATGATTCATCAAGCCTCACACCAAGGCTTACAACACCCCCTCAAACGGAAATTTCTATTTCCCAGTGCAATACTCATTATCTGAGTATCTCAATATGATCACGAGCTCACCACTCTTCCAAGAGTCTACTCATCCAGGAGTTGTGTCTGCCTTATGTTCCACTCTAGGAACCACGCCTTACTTCTCCATGAGTTTCTTACTCTTAGTCCTAAGAGTTCAGGTAGCTCTCCACCTTTATCCATGGGGGCAGCTTATTAAAGGTTGATCCATATATGTCTTGATACTCTAAGTATTACAATGCCTTCACCGAGCTCACCACCTTGACAAGAGTCAACTTGTTCCAGGAACCTGCACATGCCCTCTGCTCCTACATAGCAGTCGCGTCTTAATGCTCCACAAGTCACCCACTTATTGTTCAAGGCAAATGTCTTCTAGCTCATTGATCTTTAGCATGGGGGCAATATCCATAAAAGTCAATCCTGCATTTGTCTTCATACTCATCATAGCCACTTCATTGGCTATCCATACATCTGTCCACTTATATCTAGCCATCACATTGGCTCTGGGACGTTCTGAACTGGGCTCATATCGTGGCCCACACACCTTCTCTAAGGTGTCTTCGCCCGTTGTCATGGGGCAGTCTGAAATGGGGCTCCTATCATGGCTCTCACACCTTCTCTCTAAGGTGTCTTCACCTGTTGTCATAAGACGGTATGATCCGGGGCTCCTATCATGGCCCTCACACGTTCTTTCTAAGGTGTCTTCGCCTGTTTTCATAAGGCGGTCTGAACTAGGGCTCTATCATGGCCCTCACATCTTCTCTCTAAAGTGTCTTCGCCTTTCATAGGTGGTTGCATCCTCCTTCAGCTGAGATGCTTCAAAGTGGCTCCAAAAATTATCTACCACCATGTGGACTATGGGAGAGATCACTGCCACTAATCACATAGAAAGAGAGAGTTGTGGTACACTCCTCGCAATCCTCCATCTCGATTTCTATGTTTGGAGCTTCTGTGCCTTTCTGCTGACAACTCCACCTACACCAACTCTCTTTAGTGCTTTCGCCTTTCATCATAGACGGTCGCCTTTTATCACAGGCGTTTGTACCCCCTCAATTAAGTGCTTCTACAACAGCTCTCTTTCCATCCTTGCATGTATTGGAAAGGTCTTCGCCTATTGTCTTCATCAAAAGCACAAGAGACTTCCTATTGTACAACCTTCACACAGTCTCTACTCTGAGCTTCATCTGGGAACTCTTCTTCTCCTTGCACCTATTGTCTCATTACAGTACCTCATTGGATCCTACGGGTACTCCTGCACAATCTCGGTGTGCCCTTGTGTAATTTTTGTTCTCCAGATTTCTCCATATTCCTTGCTTATGTTTGACAGCAGCTCATCCTGTCACAACACCTGTCCAAGTCAAAATAGGGTGTCAATTTTTTATCTCCTTGCTGTATTTCTCTTCCATTATCAGGGTCTTCATCAATTCTCCCCTCGAGAAATCACAGTCACCGAATCTAACTTCTTTGGAGAAATCACCACTCCATCAAATCCTTTAACATACAGAACTCAACTGTTCCTTGTGTCGTCATCTTGGTAGTCTTCAACCGTTTCATTACAAACTGCTATATATACAAAAATAGTACCGTATGGATAATCCTTCCACTGAGCAAGTTCCCAGGAAAGATTAGAGGGGTCACACCGGTCCCGCTTAAAACTCAATCTCCTAAACATAACTTATTAGGCCATATCTATCCATCGTATTGTCTTTCCATATATACAACCATTTGCTAGATTTGTTGCGGCTTTCCTTTTACAAGTGATATGGAATATCCAGGTTTTATACCTAATTTCTCAACATCTGGCGAGACTATCAGTGCTTAGATTCGTCAAGATTGGTCTTCGTCAATTTTCACTTCACACCTCTAATTGTCCACATGATCGGGTGTCTAGAGTGTCACAATTTTGCCTTCCCTCAAGGCAATTATAATTTCCCCACATAATAGTTCAAAACATGTAATTGGGATAACATGTGAGACTTTTTCTTCTTCATCTCCAACAACCACCATGATGACCTTCAGATGCCTCTGATCGGGCAATCTCTCTTTAATAATTCACCACCACCACTTTCAGTATGAATATCAACAATCAGACCATACCATTGCATCCAGAATGATCAAATTAGCTGGAAACAAGTCTGAAATCATCCAAATCGCATTTCAGACGGCTAAGATTTGATCAAAACAATTCTAGCCTAATCAACAGCCCAGATTCAATCTCAGATCCGGTTGCACGTAGAATCCGCTACACAGGATCCTATCCCTTGGCTCACAGCTTGGCTCACACTCAGCTCGGCCCCTCTTAGCTAGGCTCGCGGCTGATGACATGGCAGGTGGGTCCCACTTTGCTGACATGTCAGCTGGCTGGATGCTGACATGGCATGCTGACGTCATAATTATGTCATGTTGACGTCATCCTTATCCGAGACATGCACATAGGTCAGGTTGTCTGGTATTCAAGTCGGGTCAACCCATCTGAGCGAAGAAGACGCGTGAGGCGTGTCTGTGCGCGTGGACAGCCACCTCATCGACGCGTGTCGGCACGTGCGGCCATGTTCGACGTCCGATTTTGGCACCGTTTTCACTAGTGGCTTCGTCTCTTTCTCCTCTACACTGTGGTATAGTCAAAACATAATTTTGACAACTTTTATTTTTTTGGGGCAAAAATCAAACACCACTTTAAACCATATGCTCTGATACCAATTGTTGAGGATTCTGACTCCCCTATGCGCGAACCGGTGGTGTTTTAATAGTTGCCTATTGGAGGCTTTGCACACTGGCACACAATATTTAACGTGGTTCGGCAAATCGCCTACATCCACGGGAGAGAGGTCCATATTATTAGAGATAGAGAAAGGATACAACACAAATACATTGAGGAGGAGGAACACTTCACTCTAACTCAACTCCCAGCTCTCATTATTGCACTTACTACAGCAGCTCTTTCTCTCTTGGTCTCTCACATTCTGCACTCACTCACTCTCTCTCTGCTCTCTCTCTCTCAATGCCTATTTATAGACAAGAATGGTGCCACCAGCTCCAACTTATGTTCAATAATGGTGGCTGCAAATGGGTTGCACCATTTTATCAATGGTTGGTGCAACTACCATTGTAGCCTTTTGACAATGGCAACCCTACTTCTTAGGGTAGGCTGCAAATGTTGTTGTCCATTAATGACAATATCCCAACAGTACCCTAGCTGGGTCATGTGCGAGTTCGGGCTTAATATCTTTGATGTGAATGGTTTGTTTAATATCTTGAGAAATTTAGTAATTGCAGACAAAAAGGGACCAGTCCATTATAATAATGATAGGAAGGAAAGGTTCATTTTGGCGTAAAGGACAATTTTAGACCAATATAAAAGACTAGGCGTTGCATTTGTTGTCTTGTTTATGTATGACACGTAGTCGATGGCAATGTGACTTTCAAATTGGATTGATTCGTGTGTTAATTGTACCGTGCACGTTAAAGTTTCATGCGCTTATTTCTTTTCTTTTTTCCATATTAAAGAGTAACAAGTAAAATCATATATTTATTAGCATTAAGCAAAAGGGTTTTATAATTTATTATTCCACATAATTTAATTTTAAATAATAATATTTATTTTTTAGGTTTAGTTTAGATAATAAATGAGTTTGGTTTTTTAAGCCAAATTAAAGACAATTGAAGGTTTGATAATCAATTGATAGTCGGTTTTCATAAATCAATGACCAGATTGGGAAATGTGCTAAATTTTGGGGTTGATTATTGAGTTTAATAAGAATAGAATTGCATAAAATTAAAAGTTGAGAGGTAATTAAAAAAAATTTAAGTCTTAAAACCTAAGACTAAGTCGCAAATATTCTGACAAGGCCACTAAAACATGATATTTTTGTCAAGTTTAAAGATATGCTAAGAGTTATCAAAAATCAAATTTAATGGGGAATGTTGAAAATAAATTAAATTTTTGGTTTTTTTTAAATTGAAAAATTAGTCGACCGGTTGAAATAGAGCTGAAACCAATCTACTGGTTGAGAACTGTATGACCAATTATGTCGGAAAAATTACTTTTTCTTATCATATTAAATTATTCTTTGTTTAGTTTAATTTTTTATTTGTCTAAAACTCTATTTTTGTAAATAGATTTATAATCATAAACATAAAATAAGCGTAGAAAAAAAAACTTAATAAAACATACTTTACTCTAAAAAAATTTTCTTGTTCTTTATCCTTTCAATTTAACATTACTATCTATAATAAATTACAACACTAATTTTCTTCCAAAAGGGCTTCATTACCTTACCTCCATGGAGAATGCATCTCGCATTATTATCCAAAGGGTATGTACTTCTTGAATGGTTCAAGAACTTGGCTGTTATAACCAAGGTTACCTGCAGCTTTCGCATTCTCTTCCTAGAGCTAGTTTGTTGCAGAAAGAACTTTGAGCTTGATGTAAGGGAAGAAGGTTAAATAGTTCTTGCAGACTAGGCATATAATTGCTTTAAAGAAGGAAAGTTAACCTTTTAGTAGAAGACGATGAAGAGGCAATGGAACACATGAAAAAGGTAGAGAGGTTTGTGATGGTTGTAATTTAATTTGGTGCATTCAGGATGATTCATCTTTAAGACCTAGAATGAAGAAAGTTGTGCAAACGCTAGAAGGAGTTGTTCAAATCTCTGTTCCTCCTGATCCTTCGTTGTTGGCATGAGAAGTCTATTACGAATATAGTAGTTGTTTCATAATAGGAATCCAATTACATATAGGAAACAAATCAATCTTGTATATTAATATAGGAAAAAATATATTCCGCTGCTTAGGAGGAGATTGTTGCCGATTTGAATTGTAACTTGTGCCTATATATATTTCCTCCTTTACGAAGAAGAATACAACACACATGAAAAACTGCAGTTTGCAGAAACCTTTGTCTTTCTACATGGTATCAGAGCGAAGGTTGTAGAATTGCAGAGTTGCTCAAACCACGAATCTCATACCACACGGTTCTTTTTGTTATTCATTAAGCTAAATACTCATAAATATTACATGGCTAATCCCACCAGTATTATTCCAGTTCCACCAAATAACACACCAATTATCATCCACCAAGACAACTCTGCATTCCCTATAGGTATCATCTTGAATGAAACTAATTATCCATTATGGTCTCAACTTATGGAGATGCGCATTTGCGCTCGTAACAAAGTTGGATATCTTACTGGCGAAATGAAGAAACCCAACCACGAAGATCCCACGTTTACAACATGGATCACTGAAAATCAAAAAGTGAAAAGTTGGCATATTGATTCAATGAGTCCTTTACTCATGCAGCGGTTTATTCGTCTCCCCACAGCCAAGGAAATATGGGAGGCTGTATCAAAAACCTTTTATGATGGATCAGACGAGACCCGTCTTTTTTAATTAAATCAAAAGTCCTTCTCTATCAAGCAGGATGGTAGACCATTGTCAGCATATTACAGTGACCTTATTGCTCTCTTTCAAGAAATTGATCACAAAACTGCTTCTCAAGAAGAAATAGTTGAAGGAATAGTCCAGCTACATTCAGCAATAACTCGACTTCAAGTTCACATATTTCTAAGTGGACTTGATTCTGATTTTAACCAAGTTCGTGGAGAAATATTGCGAAAAGACCCAAAGCTGGACTTGGAAAGTTCTTACGTATATGTGAGGAGAGAACTTCAATAAAGACAGACTATGGGGAGTTCTCGCTCAATTCCTGAGCACTCTGCTATGATAGCAAATCAAACCCGACAAGGGCTGTCATCTGAGAAGAATCGCAATAATCAAACTGCTGGAAGATATATAAATTTTATATGTGGACATTGTGGTGAATCAGGCCATTCAAAACAAAGATGTTACGAGATCATTGGCTATCCGGAGTGGTGGGATTTTTCAAAAAAAACCAAGAAAGAAGTTTGCAGGAAAAGCTATGGTGACAGCAGCTACCAATGAAGTTCAACCTACGGTTAAAGACAAATCACAACCTACAGCTAATGTGGCTCACCCAGGTATTTGTGGTAAGGCAAATGTATTCTCTGCTACTTCTAAGGATAATACTTGGATTATTGATACAGGTGCATCAGATCATATGGTTAGAGACTCTGGTCAGCTACAGTCCCTTAATTCGTCTACACACTCCTTTATCTCTACAGCTAATGGCAGTACCTCTCCTACTGCTGGAGAAGGATCTGTCATCCTGTCTAAAACTCTTACATTAAACTCAGTCCTCGTTGTCCCCTCTCTTGAGTATAACCTTTTGTCAGTCGGCCAAATTACCTCTGCACTTAATTATACTGTAACTTTTTGGCCTTCATTTTGTGTTTTTCAGGACATTCTAACCCAGAAGATTCTTGGTTATGGTGTTAAATGAGGCAAACTCTATTACTTGGAATTAACAGAGACTGAAGGACAAAAATTCAGTCATGTATATCAGGTTAGGAGTTTGGATACAGATCGCGAAACTATATGGTTATGGCACCGACGATTGGGACATCTTTCTTTTGGATATCTTAGAAAACTACAGCCATATCTTTTTATAGTCAATGATTCAGAATTTTATTGCAATATTTGTGAAATGGCCAAAAGCCACCGTATTTCATATTTACCAAGTTTGAATAAAAGTTCAGAACCTTTTGTTGTTATACATTCTGATGTATGGGGCCCTGCAAAAATCCTTTCCATTTCCAAAGCCAGTTACTTCATCACGTTTATAGACAAATGTACGAGAATGACTTGGATATCTTTACTGCATAAAAAAAGTGATGTTTTTACAGCTTTTCAGGAATTTCATAGCATAGTGGGAACTCAGTATCAGAAACAGGTTCGTAGTTGGCAAATTAATAATGCCATGGAATTTCTAGATACCTCTGTTCAAAAGTATCTACATCACTATGGCAGAATGGATTGGCGGAAAGAAAGAATAGACAAATACTAGAGGTGGTTCGTGCTTCCCTCTTTGGCATGCACATGCCCCGGTTCTATTGGGGAGAAGCTGTGAAATCTGCAATTTATCTACTCAATAGGACACCCTCCAGAGTGATAGATTTTCAGACACCTCTACAACGACTACTGTCCTACTGTCCATTCCATATCTCCCGAATCTTGAACCCAGAATTTTTGGTTGCACAGCCTATGTCCACATTCCAAAAGTCTTGCGAACTAAACTTGATCCATGTGCCAAACGATGTGTGTTTGTTGGCTATTCAGATTTACAGAAAGGCTACAGATGTTATGATCCTCAAACCAAAAAGCTACACGTAATCATGGATGTATCCTTCCGTGAATCTGAACCATATTATTCTAAAGGACTTCCAACCACTACTTTTCAGGGGGAGAATTTTAGTCAAGGAAATGTGTTGCCAGAGGGTGGCAATGATGATGGCAATAATGAGTTTTTTGAACTAGAAGAAATAACTGAGAGGCTTAGCAACAGTAGTACACTTGAGGAGTTACCAGGGGGGACAGATGATGTTTCAGAACTAGAAGCAGTAACTGAAATGCTTGGAAGAAGTCACACTTGTGATGAGTCACCGATAAATATTGAGTTGCCTCTGTTAACACCATTACCTTATGAATCCACTTAGAATGTTGAACCTCAGGTACTCTTAAATCCCACATCTAATAAGTCCATTGTTATTTCTGATAAAACTCTTGTCCCTCTTGAAAGTTTAGTTCCAAGATATTCACAAAGATCAAATAAAGGTATCCCAAAGAAACAATATGAACCTGATCCTAGTGTCACTGTTAAATATCCAATCAACAATTATGTCTTTACCCATAGGTTATCTAAATCATATACACTTACTCTGAATCAATTATCCAATGTCTCCATTCCTAGTAGCATACAGGAAGCTTTGACAGAACCTAATTGGGCCACGACTATAAATGAAGAGATGAAAGCTTTGTAAAGGAATTCTACGTGGGAACTTGTCTCACTACCTGAAGGAAAGAGGACAATCGATTGTCGATGGGTATTCACTGTGAAACTCAAAGCAGATGGCAGCATTGACAGATATAAAGCATGGTTGGTTGCAAAGGGGTATACACAGAAATACGAGGTGGATTACTGTTGCGATGTCGCGGTCGCACAAATTAATTACCCTAGCTTAAAACATACAAGATAGTAGAGAGCAAGCAAGGAGTCGATCCCACGAGGAAGTTTCAAGTCAGATTTTTATGTTGTACGCTATGTAATTGGGGGGATTTGGTTTGTGATTATCTAAATTATGGCAGCAATTAAACTAGCAAACAAAATCAATTAAAACCGAAACTTATCAAGAAAACAAACCTTGGTCGCAAGCACACATCCACCAACGGAAATTAGAACCGATCCTTGAAACAAAAATTACAGTTTATGTTCTGAAATTTTATTTTTTCTTAACGTTGATTAATTAACGGATCCGCCGTATAACTAATCCTAACCAACAAACAATCAAAGTGTCTGCACTAATGATTCAATTTAATGGTAGCTTTAAGAACTAGATAATTTCATCAAGATTAACATACAAGCTGTCCGCAACTTGTGTCACTTTGTTCAAATGTTCTCCCTAGGTTCAATAACGTAGTTCCGCCACAATTATCAAACTTAGTTGCTTCACAAGTTCATATATCACAACTCCGGTTTTGATATTAAACTTAGCAATAGATTGTTCACAACAATAACTTAGAGTCCGCTCTAGCAATCATCAACAACAATCATAGGAAATATGCATAGGAAAACAATCATACTCATTCATAACATAACCTGAAAATAGAAGGAAGAATAAATCTCATGGTTTTTGAAATCCAAAGGTTTGTTGTGTCCTTGCAACCAAGAAAAGAGCTTAGCCTTGCATAACTATTGAACAACTACTTCTAAAGAATGAAAAGAGCATGATTTTTGGGTTTGTAGAGGAGAGAATTTGTGTTTATTCTCTGCTGGCTGCTGCCTCCTTCTGCTCTCCCTCTTTTCTTCTGGCTGCTGCCCCTTCTCTCTTTCTTTTTATATGCTAAGAAACCCTAGTCTCTATTTTACAAAATAGTCCTTCCTTAAGTTGACAGTTTACATTTAAGTACTTCAATAACTATTTTTCCTAAAAAAGAGAAATAGCCTTGCATGAAATCTTCAAACTCTGACTTAGAGGAGCTAAATTGCTGATATAAAAACTTGGATGTCGGTTTAGATGCTTCGAAATGTAATTTGGACTCGTTTCTTCACGAAACCTGTTTGCTGGCAGAATTCAGTTGTCATCTTTGGAAAATCATATCTCCCTCATATGACATCGTTTTTGGCTGAAATTTGGAGCGTGGATAGGTAGTTGAATTAGTAATCCAAGAAAATTAAGTTTACATCAATTGGACTTCTGTAGCTCCAGATATTAAATTTTGAATGGCCAAAGGTCAACACTGGCAGAATGCGAGATTTGACTTTGCAGGATGTGATTTCCATGATCTTTCTCCTTTTATTTTTCTTGCATTACATTTCCAGAAAGGTATGGATGTTAGCTTTTTAGTTTCACTGGAATCACTTCATTTCGATCTCTAGAACTCACGCTCTGCACAAAACATCGACTGAACGTCAAATCTGCCAATTACCTCCAATTTACTCCTTTTTGCATCTTTCATCCAAAAATGCCTTCAAAACATAAAACAAAGAATATCAAGGCATTTTATATATAAAACATGGACAAAACATTAGGTAGATGTGGGTGAAACTATCGAATAATATGGTTACATCAATTACCAAGAGACTTTTGCACCAGTGGCTAAGCTTGACACAATACACATTCTTCTATCTCTAGCAGCAAATCGAGAGTGGCCATTGAAACAATTTGACGTTAAGAATGCGTTCCTCAACAGAGACCTGGAGGAAGAAGTGTACATGGATTTACCACCAGGCGTAAAGTGCAGTTTTCTAAATCGAGACAAAGTGTGTAAATTAAAGAAATCGTTATACAGCCTGAAATAATCTCCTAGAGCCTGGTTTGGGAGGTTCTCCTCTGCAATGCGGACATTCGGTTATAAGCAGAGTGGTGCTGATCATACTCTGTTTATAAAACACAAAGGAGGGAAGGTAACAGCTTTAATTGTGTATATTGATGATATAGTATTGACAGGCGACGATCTCGGTGAAATGAAGCTATTGCAGGAATATTTATCTGCTGAATTCGAAATGAAGAGCCTTGGACAACTTAAGTATTTTTTAGGAATTGAAGTAGCAAGATCAGCTCAAGGGATTTCTTTATCACAACGAAAATATGTGATAGATCTATTGACAGAAACTGGAATGCTTGCTTGCAAACCAGCGTCAACACCTATGGAAACTAATCACAAGCTCGGAATTCTTCCCCATCAAGTTCCAACAGATATTGGCCGCTATCAACGATTAGTTGGTAGGTTAATTTATTTAACACATACAAGGCCAGATATCGCTTATGTTGTCAGCGTTGTAAGTCAATTTATGCATGCCCCCAGCGAAGAACATATGGATGCGGTGAACCGCATCTTAAGATACTTGAAGGGTGCTCCAGGAAAAGGATTATTATTCTCAAAAATCAGTGTTTCTAGCATTATGGGATATATAGATGCCGATTGGGCAGGAGATCAAATAACTTGAAAATCTACGTCTGGATATTTCACCTTCGTGGAGGGTAACCTCGTTACCTGGCGAAGTAAAAAGCGCAAAAAGTTGTTGCAAGATCAAGTGCAAAAGCTGAATTTCGAGGCATAGCTCATGGTATGCGAATTATTATGGATCAAACGCGTCCTGACAGATTTAGGGGCACAATACACACACCCTATGAGTCTGCATTGTGATAATAAGGCAGCTATTGAAATTGCACAAAATCCTGTCCAACATGATCGCACAAAACATATTGAAATTGATCGTCACTTCATCAAGAAAAAGTTAGATCAGAACCTCATCAAATTTCTGTTTGTTCGATCAGAACATCAGTTAGCTGATATACTTACAAAAGCAGTTTCAGGAAAGGCATTTCATGGAATAATTGACAAGTTGGGCATGATCGACATTTATGTTCCAACTTAAGGGGGAGTGTTGGCATGAGAAGTCTATTATGAATATAGTAGTTGTTTTATAATAGGAATCCAATTACATATAGGAAACAAATCAATCTTGTATATTAATATAGGAAAAAATATATTCCGCTGCTTAGGAGGAGATTATTGCCTATTTGAATTGTAACTACGCCTATATATATTTCCTCCTTTACGGAGAAGAATACAACACACATGAAAAACTACAGTTTGCAGAAACCATTGTCTTTCTACATTCATCATTTACAAGCACAATCTAAATCCAAGTGTCCTCCGGGTTACACTTTCTTTGATCCAAATGATGAGAGGAAGGGATGCAAGAAAAACTTTATTTCACAGGATCGTGACCATCCATCGCAAGAAATAGATAGCTTTGAGATCAAGGAAATGCCTAACACAAACTGGCCATTTAATGATTATGAAATGTTTGGTTCAGTGGACGAGGATTGGTGCAGACAGGCTTGCTTAAGTGACTGTTATTATGCTGTTGCCATTTTTAACAATGGAGATTGTTTGAAGAAGAGAATTCCTCTCTCGAATGGGAGAATAGATTTGGCACAGGTGGAAAGGCTTTGATAAAAGTAAGGAAAGGCAACTCCACTACAGGTTCAAGCTCGAAGAAGAATGATAGATCAACTCTGATCATAACAGGCTCGGTGCTATTAGGTTGCTACATCTTTCTAATCATTCTCTCACTGCTAGGAATCTCTGTGTTCTTTTCTCGATGGAACCGACGAAAACAAAAAATGATTCCGCAACACCATGTCATGCCGGACATGAATCTGCAGAATTTTACTTACAATGAGCTCGAAACAGCTACAGGAGGATACAAGGAAGAACTTGGTAGGGGTGCTTTTGGAATTGTTTACAGAGGGGCACTAGTCGACGAAGACAAACCGCTCATTGCAGTAAAGAAATTAGAAAAGATGGCCCCGGGGAAGGCGACACAGAATTCAATACAGAAGTGAACGTTATTGGAAGAACAAATCACAAGAATTTGGTTCAACTTCTTGGATTCTGTAACGAAGGGTAACATCGCCTTCTGGTCTACGAGTACATGAGCAATGGCTCTTTGGCCAATTTTCTTTTTGGAGATTCAAGGCCTAACTGGTACCGAAGAATGCAAATTGCTTTCGATATAGCCAGATGGCTCCTTTACCTCCACGAAGAATGCAGCTCCCAGATAATCCATTGTGATATCAAGCCTCAAAATATCCTCCTCGACAATCTCTTAATGCAAGGATTTCTGATTTCGGACTAGCCAAGCTGTTGAAGACGGACCAAACTAAAACAGCTACAGCAATAAGGGGGACCATAGGGTATGTAGCTCCTGAATGGTTCAAGAACCTGCATGTCACAACCAAAGTGGATACCTACAGCTTTGGCATTCTTTTGCTGGAGCTAGTATGCTGTAGAAAGAACTTTGAGATTAATGCTATGCAAGAACATCAGATAGTTCTTGCAGACTGGGCATGTGATTGCCTTAAAGAAGGAAAGTTAGACCTTCTAGTAGAAGATGATGAAGAGGCGATAGAAGACATGAAAAGGGTAGAGAGGTTTGTGATGGTTGCAATTTGGTGCATTCAGGATGATCCATCTTTAAGACCTGGCATGAAAAAAGTTGGGCGGATGCTAGAAGGAGCTGATCAAGTCTCTATTCCTCCTGATCCTTCATCATTTATCAGCACAATCTAAATCCTTTTTGTACACATATATATATCCAGGAACTAAGCCCAATGAATGTAACCTATCTACCATATTGTATTGAATATATAATCTGTAGTTCCTATCATTTCAGACATGTCTAGATCATCTTCTGGGTTCGTATTCTAAATTTCACGTCAAATGATGATTTCTTCAACTTGTCCAATTGAGTAACAGATTGATTGTAGGTACTGAGTCTCTATCTGGTTGGAAAGAAAATTAAACATCATGTGTTACAACATGCACAACAAGGCTTCAAATACTTGCATCCTTTTTTTTTTTTTCCTTTTCCATGTTCAAGAGCAACAAGTAGAATCAAAGAATTATTATTCAAAATATGTGCTTCATAACTAATTACTAACCAGTGCTTCAATCTTAAACGGTGTAACTCTCATAGACTTGACCCGTGTAAATAGTATGTTTGTTTCTTAAGTTATTTATCACAATGTAGCTAGTCCTAATAAAGAAGGCCGAGAAAAAAAGAATTTCAAGTTTATAGACCAGCTTGGCTCGAGTTTCATAAAAAAGTTTGTTCGTGGTTATTAACTTAACTCGGCAGGTCAATTTTGTTAAAATTTAGTTTGAATATATATAAAAGTCAATTTTATTTACTTAACTCGACAGGTCAAGTTAAGACCATGCATCTTCTATTTCTTTTCTCACTTCTTTTCGACTTCTTAGAATCATATATATGTTCAAGTCATTAGGTGAAAGCTTGCTGCTTTGAGCACAAGCTATGCTCATTAATTTCCTTACGAGTAGGGCCTGTAACTTTGAATCTCTCAAATTTTATCCCAATCCAAAAACTCAGTAAAATTTCCTCAAGAAAATAGGTACAAAACTAGCTTGCAGTTCTATCAGAATTTAAAATACAAGACTCGGTTTAAGTAACATTAATTTTTGCGTTTGAAATTATATTTTAAAAGTACATTTAGCTTAAATTCATGGTTTTTTTAGTATTTTTTATTTATTTTGATGTGTCAAAAATAAAAAAAAATCTAAAATAAATTATTTTAATATATTTTTAAAAAAATATTTTAAAAAAACATCCTACACCATAACATCAAACATACAATTAGTATTCACAACAGTAAATGCAATTCTCCATTTACTTACCAAATCATGAAAGATTAGATGCAGTAATTTAAAGATATTCATAGATTAGATACTCCACTATTTATAAATATATATGAAATATAAAAAAAAATTGTACTACTTCGCAAACCTAAAGTAACTTTCACTCAATGTTCTATGAGGTACAAAAAGAAAAAATATATATATAGTTGTTGTTTTTTTCAAGTCATGATCAAGTAGGCTTTAAGAAATTTAACACGATTAATTTGTTGGTGACGAATTATTTTAGACAAAATACCTTGGGAAAAAAGAAAGATTGAAAGAGAAATATGGACTGAAAAATGTTCCAAGCATCTTTAGTATTGACAACAAAAAAATCATTGTTATTCGTGTATATATCAACATAGGAATTTAGCCTAAATATATGATTATAGTACTCTAATACTCTGCAGCATGAATCTCAAAATTTTATAGTAATATCTTAGGATGTTTATCATTTGCAAGAATATTAATTGTGTCATAGTTTGTGGCTGCGGGGATTGTTTTCTGTTTTGTTTAAAAAAATATTATGAAAAATTATTAATATTTCTTGAACGGTTAGAATTCTTTGAATTGCCAGGATTACTCGGATAGTTTAGGATCTATTATGAATACTTATCATATAATTATATATATTTTGATATAATAAAAATAAAAACTCATCATTTATATGGATATAAATATATTGTTGAACTACATTAAATTTTATATTTATTCTAGTTTCTTTTCTATTATAATATTCATTAATATTTACTACATGTTCTTTCACAATGTCATAACCCAATTTTTGATCCTTTTATTTTAATTATTATTATTATTTTATTTACTGAAAAGGATATAAAAAATGATGATGAAAAACATAATAATGATGAAAAGCAAGTAAAATGAAATAAATGAAGAATGAATTAAAACTTGGGTTAAGGGCAACATGATTGCAAGTTTTGAGGTTTAATTAAACTTTAGAATTAATCTAATTAATCCAATCAAGGGTTTAATTGGTGAATTGATAAGTTTTGAGACTTAATTAAGCTTGAAATTAATTTAATTAACCCAATCAAGGTTTTAATTGGAGAATTGATAAGTTTTAAGACTTAATTAAGCTTGGAATTAATTTAATTAATCAAATCAAGGGTTTAATTGGATAATTAGCAAAGTTTGGGGTTAATTAAGGGTCAAATTGCAAGATATTAAAACCCAGGGACTAATGTGTAAATGGCGCTAAGATACAGGGGTTCAATTAAAATTTACCCAAGGATTGGACTGCAAAAATTCAAAATGTCAAGGATCAAAACACAAAAAATGGTGCCGTTTCTCAACACTGTTCATCTTCTTCGGCGCCTCAGCTGCCCACCGCCACCATTACTCCTGCAATAACAGTCGATTTATTACCTGGTAACGGTGGAATTCTGTGGCTATAAAGCCAGAGAAAACAAAGAACGCAGGGGGAGAAAGCCACGAACGGCAGAAAAGAAAGACAGCGAAAAAACCAGAGACAGGGAAAAAGAACCAGAAGGGGGGAGAAAAAAAAACTGGGGGAAGAACTGGAAAAAAGAGCAGAACCGAGAGGAGGAAGAGAGACCAGAGAACAAAACAGAGGGAAGAACTAGAAAAGGGAACAAAACAGGGGTACCGAGAGAGGGAGGACCGAAAACACAGACTAAGAAAAGGAGAGAGCAAAAAGCCAGCGTTCCCAGCTTTGCTTTCGTCCCCAGAACGCAAACAAAGTGAACAAAAGAAAACAAAGAAAAAAACAAGCAGAAAAAGAAGAACCACCAGAGAGCACCAGCATCATCGTCGGCTTCCCCTTCTCCAGCGCCAGCTTCCACAACCAGAGGAAGAAGCTAAAAAGGGGAGAGGAACGAGCAGCTGACGGAAGGAATACACCGACAGAAGGGAAACGAACGAACACAGGGATCTTGAGGCAAGGATAGACGACCAAGAAAGACTGAAAATCCGGATCGCCACTTCCAGCACCAGGTAAGTCGCGTTTTCTGTTCTTGCATTTTAATTACATGCTCCTGTAGCAGGCGTGCGTGAACTGCTCACGCACGCCTGCTGGTAAAAACTAAAAAAAACAATGGCCAGCCGGGTCAAGCCTGTGACCCGGCTAGGCCTGCTGGGTCCAGCCCAGCCACATGGGCTGAGCTGGACCCAACCCAAAAAAAAAAAAAAAAAATAAAAAAAAAAATTATATAAAAAATAAAAATATATATGCATATTTAAATTTATTTTTTTTAGGTTCATTTAAAAAGCTAGAGTCAGCAACAACATTCATTTTTGTTTTGGGTTACGTAATACTTACCAACGCTAGAGTTGGAAGTATACGTAGTCGAATATTCACTGACGCTAGAGTCAGGAATATTATAAGCAAATCATCATAACATAAACTAATAAACGTTTAGCAATTTAAGACAAAACCAGCAATGCAGTCTGCCTCAGGCAGAACGTTTAAGGGATGATAATATCTTCCCTTTTACGTAACCAGTCCCGTACCATATAATTTCTGTTGACCAGTTAGGGTTCCTAGTGACCATAAAACTAGGTGGCGACTCCTCAAACAAGACCTTTTCCCCTAAAAGAACAAGATGCCAGAAATCTGTTCTTTTTCCATAATTCAAGATTTATTTTTAGAGCCGCCGCGATGTCGGGTGCGACAGGATGGCGACTCCACTGGGGACTAATGGACTAAGCTTTGCCTTTTGTTTGTCAATTGCTATAATATTTGTTATGTTGTGTTTATTTGTTTATTTTTCTTGCATTTACTGCTTTAGCATGCATCCTTATTTATATTGTCATTCATCACGTTAAGAGCACATACTTTACAACCTAGGATAAGTGAGGGAGTAACGGTACCCCAATGGCTTTAGCCTGGGTAAAACTCGTGAAACCATCCAACACTCGTTCGGGAAAAAGACAAATGGAAAACGAAGAAAGAGCCCAGTTGGAAGCCCAACATCAAAAAGAGATGGACAATCTTAAGGAAGAAGTTACAAGGCTTACTAGTCTACTCGAGCAGGCCTTGAGAGATATAAATCCGGAAAAGCAACACTTATAGCTCAGCCTGAACCTATGCTTGTAAATCCCTTCAATCCACAGAATTTGGGGGCAAATGGGTTGTCATCTGATTTTCAACAAGCCATGCGTTTTCAACCAGCATACCCCACGAGAATGTCATTTACCATTGATTCTACAAAGAAGGAATCTCAAAACGGCAAGAGGGTAAAAGAAGATGGTATGAACAAATTAGTTGCCCTAGAGCAAAGATTGAGAGCATTGGAGGGAATTCGCCTATATGATCCTATAAAGGCTGCTAAGATGTGTTTGGTGCCCAACATTGTCATTCCCAAAAAGTTTAGAGTGCTAAAATTTGTCAAATATACGGGAACTCAATGCCCTATAACTCATCTTAAAGCATACTACAACAAAATGACCGAAATGGTTGATGATGAGAAACTGCTGATTCATTTCTTCTAAGACAGCTTGAGTGACGCTGCCCTCACTTGGTATATGCGGTTGGACAATACCAAGGTTAAAAAATGGAAGGACTTAGTTGATGCCTTCATGAGGCAATATAAGTTCAATATAGACGTAGGCCCTGATCATTTAAGCTTGCCAGCTATGGAGAAGAACAACAAAGAGTCCATAAGAGAATATGCCCGGGGATGGAAGACATGAAAAGGGTAGAGAGGTTTGTGATGGTTGCAATTTGGTGCCTCCAGGAAGATCCATCTTTAAGACCTGGAATGAAGAAAGTTGTGCAGATGTTAGAAGGAGGTGTTCAAGTCTCTGTTCCTCCTGATCCTTCATCATTTATCAGCACGATCTAAATCCTTTTAATATATCCTGTTGCTAAGGCCAATGAATGTTACCTATCTACCTTGCATTGAATAATCTGTAGTTCCTTGTATTGAATAATCTGTAGTTCCTGTATTATTTCAGGCATCATGTGTTAGACCTTGTATAATAAGGCTTAAAACGCATGCTTTCAATTATTATTTTTTATTTTCCATGTTCACCAGTAATAAGTAAAATAAAAGATTTGAAATGAAAATAATGGTAAACCCGTATATAATTAGATATTTTTTTCTTTATTTTTTTTTAGGATTTTAAATATTAACGCATAGATAAAGTTCAGGATATTAAATATAATTTCTAGCAAGAAAGTGAAAATCAATCTTAAAAGGTTTATTTTAATTATCCTTTTTAGATATTTGCATTAAGAAAAAACTTGGAGCACCCAAATCATTCACTGTGATATAAAGCCGCAGAACATTCTCATTGATGACTACTACAATGCTCTAAGCTGAGGAGAAGAAACGACAGTACTGTCTTGACAAATGTTTCCTATGTGAAAGCGTTGTGAAACAGGGAAGGCTTCATTCACGTGATCTTCAAGAGAAAGTTTTGGTTGGATACATAAATAAATATACTCAGAAAAAATGAAGGGAAAAAATAGAAATTTATTTGTTTTTGTGTTTTGAAATTGTTTTAAAATAAAACCTATTTTTTTGTGTTTTGAAAAAATAGAAAAAATTGTTTTGAAATTGTTTTTGAAATTGTTTTAAAACTTTATTGTTTTAAAAGAAAACAATACAAAACTAAAAAAAATATTTAAAACAAAAAATATTTCTTAAAAAAATTTAAAAATACTTTTTAAACATGAAAACAAATACAATCAACGTAAAGTCGGCAGCCCAGTACTTAGATTTTTTCTTTCTTTCTCACTCTCTCAGCTCAGCTAAAGAAAATAACGGGTTAAAGAAAGAAAGAGAAGAAGGGATTTTCCTATTTCAACGTGTTAAAGCAGGAATTATAATTCACCAGCACTGAATTTCTCGATTCATATATAAATGTTTAACTTGATTAATAATAATTAATCAGAAATGAATATAACAAAAACTCGATTCATATGTACTCGTTATCATCCGTAGCTAGTCCAAAGTCTCTAGACCAACATGAAAGACATGTCGTTGCTTTGTCCTCGTTGTTTGTGTTCATGCACGATTCGGTGGCAAATTAGCAAAAGGGTAAACTTTATCATTTGCCCCTGTAAATGAAACAATTTTCTTTTTGTACCCTTATATTTTAAAGATCTCGAACTTCACAATTCTAGTTTATAAATGAACCAAATTAATGTCATCCTTTTCATCAAATACCTTACCTTTTTTGAATCTTTGAAGTTTTTTATTTTATGGGGCTTTGAGAGGAAAATATAAATATGAAAAAAATCAAAATCAACATGAATAAATTTGAATTTTTTATATAACTTGTTATTAGGATTTTAAAGATTTTTTATATATAAAAAAAAGAAGTTGCAGCAGAATCTTAGATCCAAGCAGCTAAAACTGTGAAATTAGAGTGGTAAAAAAAAAGAAAGCTTCTGATTAATTTCATTAGTAATATTTTTTATATAACTTGTTATTAGGATTTTAGAGATTTTTAATATAAAAAAAAGTTTCAGCAAAATCTTAAATCCAAGCAGTTAAAACTGTTTAATTGGAGTGGTCAAAAGAAAAAGAAGCTTCTGCTTAATTTATTAGTAATATTTTTTATACAATATTATAAATTATATCTTAAATTATCATCAATGTCTTACATTTTTTTTATTAAACTAGTTATTTGATATAACATTAAAATTTTATTAGCTAAATTATTATTTAAATTTTTTTAATTTATTTTAGCTTTTAAATTGAATTTATTCTTTAACAACTGTTATCATAAAATAAGTTTATTTTTCTCGAGTCCTTTTTTTGTCCTAGATTTATTAGAATTTCGTGAAAAGGATTAGAATATATAACTTTTTAGGAACCAGTTATTTAACGATATTGAGTATGAAAACACTTCATTTTTGCATTTCTTTCTCCAAGTTCTAGTTGGATTTTCTCCGAAAGAACAGAGATTTAGAGATTTTCAATCAAGAAAATTTGTAGCACACGCAATCCAAAATCAAGAGAAACAGTGAAGCCTTTATAGTTGAAGTGGTCAGAAGAAAAGGGAAGCTCCTGACTAATTCCATTAGTAATGGTGACCATTGAAACAAGCCACTCCGTTTAATATTCCAATGGCGTTAGTAATTGCTCTAAGACTTATTGCTAATAATTTCCCTTTTTTGAACAGTACCCCTTTCTTCACGTTAATATTGGAAAACTTGACTATTGATCAGACTTACAATTTTCTAATGCTTTACTTTTACTTCATTAATTTATTCATTTGATACGTACGCGGATAGTTGGAGACTCATATTTTATTCCAACGGCAATACCCAGCATAAATAGAGAAGAGGGCTTGTGCCCTAATTAAATCATGCAATGTCTTAAAAAACAGTATCTTCACATCATGGATTTTCAACTACCATATTGTTTTTTCTTCCTTCTTCTTCTGCTTCTGCCATTCTCCACCAATGGTCAGACTTACAGAAACATATCTTTGGGGTCATCTCTCACTGCTGCAAGTGATAACCTTCCTTGGACTTCACCATCTGGGGAATTTGCTTTTGGATTCCAACAAGTCGGTGATGCTGGCTACCTACTTGCCATATGGTTCAACAAAATACCCGAAAGAACCATAGTCTGGTCAGCTAATAGAAATGATCTAGTTCAGGGGGGATCAAGAGTACAACTTACGGCAGATGGTGAGTTGGTTCTAAATGATCAATCAGGCAGACAAATATGGAGTCCAGTTTTTGGTGGAAGTGGAGCCGCCTATGCAGCCATGCTTGACACGGGAAACTTCGTGGTAGCAAGCCAAGCTGGTGCCAATTTGTGGCAGAGTTTTGATGAACCAACAGACACACTGTTGCCCACACAAAATCTGAATTTAGGTGCTCAACTAATTGCTCCCTACCTGGAAAAGAATTATTCAGATGGAAGATTCAAGTTCATTCTACAAGCTGACAGCAATCTCGTACTGTACACAACACGTTATCCAACAACTACCTCAAATGTTGCTTATTGGTCTACCCAAAGTTCTACTGGAAGCGGTTATAGGGTGATCTTTAACCAGTCTGGCTATATGTACCTCGCAGCCCAAAATGGCACTATGCTTAATTCGGTATTCTCTAATTCAGTATCAATGCAAGATTTCTACTTGAGGGCTACCATAGACTATGATGGAGTTTTTAGGCAATATGCTTATCCAAAGACTGCTTCCAGAAGCAGAAGGTGGGCTATGGCCTGGACGACTTTGCCAAACTTCATACCCTCAAATATCTGCGTGGTAATTATAGGACCAGTAGGCAGTGGAGCTTGCGGTTTCAACAGTTATTGCATAGTAGGAGATGACCAAAGACCGACATGCAAGTGTCTTCCTGGTTACACTTTCTTTGATCCAAATGATGAGAGGAAGGGATGCAAGAAAGACTTTATTTCACAGGATTGTGACCATCCATCGCAAGAAATAGATAACTTTATGATCAGGGATATGCTTAACACAAACTTTTTTTATAATGATTTTGAAGATTTTCTTTCAGTGGACGAGGATTGGTGCAGACAAGCTTGCTTGAGTGACTGCTATTGTGCTGTTGCCACTTATAACAGTGGACACTGTTGGAAGAAGGCAGGCCCTCTCGCGAATGGGGTAACAGATCCAAGTATTGGTGATAAAGCCCTGCTGAAAGTAAGGAAAGGCAACTGGACTGCAGGTTCAAGTGCAAAGAAGAGTGATCGATCAACTTTGATCACAACAAGATCGGTGCTTTTAGGTAGCTCCATCTTTCTAATTGTTCTCTCTCTGCTAGGAATCTACGTGTTCTTTACTCGATGGAACCACCAAAAACAAAAGGTGGTACGGCCGCAACTCCATGTCATGCCAGAAATGAATCTGCAGAATTTTACTTACAATGAGCTGGAAACAGCTACAGGAGGATTCAAGGAAGAACTTGGTAGGGGTGCTTTTGGAATTGTTTACAGAGGGGCACTAGCCAACGAAGACAAACCGCTCATCGCAGTAAAGAAATTAGAAAAGATGGCCGGGGAGGGCGACACAGAATTCAATACAGAAGTGAAAGTTATTGGAAGAACAAATCACAAGAATCTGGTTCAACTTGTTGGATTCTGTAACGAAGGGGAAAATCGCCTTCTGGTCTACGAGTACATGAGCAGTGGCTCCTTGTCGAACTACATATTTGGATATTCAAGGCCTAGTTGGCACCGAAGAATGCAAATTGCTTTCGGTGTAGCCAGAGGGCTCCTTTACCTCCACGAAGAATGCAGCTCCCAGATAATCCATTGTGATATCAAGCCTCAAAATATCCTCCTCGACAAATCTTTTAATGCAAGGATTTCTGATTTCGGACTAGCCAAGCTGTTGAAGGCAGACCAAACCAAAACAACGACAGGAATCAGGGGGACGAAAGGGTATGTAGCTCCTGAATGGTTCAAGAACATGCCTGTCACAACCAAAGTAGATACCTACAGCTTTGGCATTCTTTTGCTGGAGCTAGTATGCTGTAGAAAGAACTTTGAGATTAATGCTATACAAGAACATCAGATAGTTCTTGCAGACTGGGCATGTGATTGCCTTAAAGAAGGAAAGTTGAACCTTTTAGTAGAAGAAGATGAAGAGGCAACAGAAGACATGAAAACGGTGGAGAGGTTTGTGATGGTTGCAATTTGGTGCATTCAGGATGATCCATCTTTAAGACCTGGAATGAAAAAGTTGTGCAGATGCTTGAAGGAGCTGTTCAAGTCTCTATTCCTCCTGATCTTTCATCATTTATCAGCACAATCTAAATCCTCTTTATACACGTATATGTATATTATATTCAGAAACTAAGGCCAATGAATGTAACTTATCTACCATGTATTGAATAATCTGTAGTTCCTATCATTTCAGACATGTCTAGATCATCTTGTGGGTTGTACTCTAAATTTCAAGTCAAATGATGATTTCTTCAACTTTTCCAATTGAGTAGCAGATTGATTGTAAGGACTGAGTCTTTATCAGCTTGGAAAGAAAAACATCATGTGTAATTACAACATGCACAACAAGGCTTCAAATACTTGCATCCTTCTTCTTCTTTTTTCCTTTTCCATGTTCAAGAGTAGCAAGTAGAATCAAAGAATTATTATTCAAAATATGTGCTGAAAAACTAATTACTAACCAGTACTTCAACCTTAAACGGTGTAACTCTCATATATAGACTTGGCCCGTGTAAACAGTATGTTTGTTTCTTAAGTTATTTATCGTAATGTAGTCCTAATTAAGAAGGTCGGGAAAACAAATTCCAAGATCATATACCTCAGTTATTAAACCCAACTTAATTCAACTAATTTAGTTGAAATACAACTATCTTAACTTGATTTTCATTAAAAAAAAAAATTGTTTGTGATTATTAGATTAACTTGACAGGTAATTCACAACTATATATATATATATATATATATATATATATATATATATATTGTTTTTAATTTTTTAAAAAAATAAAATAAGTAACCTCCCTAATCTTTAACATACCTGCTGGGGATTCTGGCTCTCTTATGCGCGGACCGGTGGTGTTCTGATAGTTGCCCATTGGAGGCTTAACACACTAGCACACAATATTTAACGTGGTTCGGCAAATCGCCTATATCCACAGGAGAGAGGTCTATATTATTAGAGATAGAAAAATGATACAATACAAATACATGAAGGAGGAGGATTACTTCACTCTAACTCAACTCTCAGCTCTCATTGCTGCACTTGCAGATGCTGCAGTGGCAACAACTCTTTCTCTCTTGGTCTCTCATATTCTGCACTCACTCACTTTCTCTCTGCTCTCTTTCACCGCAGCAACTCTTTCTCTCTTGGTCTCTCACATTCTGCACTCACTCATTTTCTCTCTGCTCTCTCTCTCGGTGCCTATTTATAGACAAGAATGGTGTCACCAGCTCCAACTTATGTTCAATAATGGTGGCTGCAAATGGGTTGCACCATTTTGTCAATGGTTGGTGCAACTACCATTGTAGCCTTTTGACAATGGCAACCCTACTTCTTAGGGTAGGCTACAAAGGTTGTTGCCCGTTAATGGCAATATCCCAACAATCACCCCCTTTGCCATTTATGTGGGGCAACTTTCCTCTTGCTTCTTAAGCACAAGCTTGCATCCTACAGCTCTTCCAAGCTTACCATTCCGAGAGCGTCTGTGGCCAAGTTTACAGGTACTTGCCACACCTTTCAATCACCAGAGTCACCAAAGCACACCTTTTCTCACATAAAAGGATCACTACAACCAAATGGTCTGCCACATCACATCTGAAGAGTGTTAACGCTTGTCTCTAGGACACAACATTTCCTTTCGAGCTTATCAACCATACTCGGTCCGGAATGATTCATCAAGCCTCACACCAAGGCTTACAACACCCCCTCAAACGGAAATTTTTATTTCTAAGTGCGATAGTCATTATCTGAGTATCTCAATATGATCACGAGCTCACCACTTTTTCAAGAGTTTACTCATCCATGAAAAAATATATTCCGCTACTTAGGAGGAGATTGTTGCCTATTTGAATTGTAATTGTGCCTATATATATTTCCTCCTTTACGGAGAAGAATACAACACACATGAAAAACTACAGTTTGCAGAAAGCATTGTCTTTCTACATTCGTCATTTATAAGCACAATCTAAATCCAAGTGTTCTCCGGGTTACACTTTCTTTGATCCAAATGATGAGAGGAAGGGATGCAAGAAAAACTTTATTTCACAGGATCGTGACCATCCATCGCAAGAAATAGATAGCTTTGAGATCAAGGAAATGCCTAACACAAACTGGCCATTTAATGATTATGAAATGTTTGGTTCAGTGGACGAGGATTGGTGCAGACAGGCTTGCTTAAGTGACTGTTATTGTGCTGTTGCCATTTTTAACAATGGAGATTGTTTGAAGAAGAGAATTCCTCTCTCGAATGGGAGAATAGATCCAAGCACAGGTGGAAAGGCTTTGATAAAAGTAAGGAAAGGCAACTCCACTACAGGTTCAAGCTCGAAGAAGAATGATAGATCAACTCTGATCATAACAGGCTGGATCGGTGCTATTCGGTTGCTACATCTTTCTAATCGTTCTCTCACTGCTAGGAATCTCTGTGTTCTTTTCTCGATGGAACCGACGAAAACAAAAAATCATTCCACAACACCATGTCATGCCGGACATGAATCTGCAGAATTTTACTTACAATGAGCTCGAAACAGCTACAGGAGGATACAAGGAAGAACATGGTAGGGGTGCTTTCGGAATTGTTTACAGAGGGGCACTAGCCGACGAAGACAAACCGCTCATTGCAGTAAAGAAATTAGAAAAGATGGCCGGGGAGGGCGACGTATAGAATTTATGCACCATCTGCACTTCCCGTTCAAGTATCTCGGACCGCCGTGAAGGTATCTGAGGAATGCTGCACAATCAGATACAGGTTCAGATTGCTGAGATCGTGAGCCAGTCAGCGTCTTGCTGCTTTCTCTCGAGAGCGTTATTTGCTTTACTTTAGAGAAAGTCGTTTCTTTCTCGCAAGCTCAGTAACCGGCAGACAGCATGGAATGAAAGAGCTTACTTACCGAAGTTCAATACAGAAGTGAACGTTATTGGAAGAACAAATCACAAGAATTTGGTCCAACTTGTTGGATTCTGTAACGAAGGGGAAAATCGCCTTCTGGTCTTCGAGTACATGAGCAGTGGCTCCTTGTCAAACTACATATTTGGATATTCAAGGCCTAGTTGGCACCGAAGAATGCAAATTGCTTTCGGTGTAGCCAGAGGGCTCCTTTACCTCCACGAAGAATGCAGCTCCCAGATAATCCATTGTGATATCAAGCCTCAAAATATCCTCCTCGACAAATCTCTTAATGCAAGGATTTCTGATTTCGGACTAGCCAAGCTGTTGAAGACGGACCAAACTAAAACAACTACAGCAATAAGGGGGACCATAGGGTATGTAGCTCCTGAATGGTTCGAGAACCTGCCTGTCACAACCAAAGTAGATACCTACAGCTTTGGCATTCTTTTGC
This sequence comes from Populus simonii, assembly GCA_007827005.2. Taxonomy (NCBI): domain Eukaryota; kingdom Viridiplantae; phylum Streptophyta; class Magnoliopsida; order Malpighiales; family Salicaceae; genus Populus; species Populus simonii. The sequence continues at coordinate 22,120,822 of CM017466.2, read as the reverse complement.
TGGAGCTAGTATGCTGTAGAAAGAACTTTGAGATTAATGCTATGCAGGAACATCAGATAGTTCTTGCAGACTGGGCGTGTGATTGCCTTAAAGAAGGAAAGTTTTCTTAAAGAAAACCAGAATATATATATAATTTCTTGGAACAAGCCACCTTTTGAAAGGGTTTTCCTCTCCAAGATTTAGTGGAATTTTCTCAAAATCTAGAATATATAAATTGTTAGGATTTTAGAGATTTTCAATAGAGAAAACTTTTATAATTGAAGTGGTCAAAAGAAGGAAGCTTCTGATTAATTTCAATGACATTATCTATTGCTCTCAGGCGTACAGATAATAATATGTCTTTTTTGCATGGGTCTATCACACAGTCCTTTATTCGCGTTAATATATATTGGAATACCATTGAAAATTACAACCACCTAATGATTGACTCATTAATGCTGCGATAAGCTTTTTCTGAAAAAATAAACAGGAAGCTGCTATGTTTTGTCCTCCAGTCAAATATTGATAATATTTATTTCAGTTTTTTTATAGTTTACCCGACCGGGATTTAGTCAATTCAGATATTTTTTTGTTATTTTTTTAAAAAAATTATATTAATATTATATTAATTTTTTAAAATTAAATAATATTTTTATATGGTTGATCAGGTCAGGTTTTTTTTTATTAAATCAATTCAGATATTTAATTTGAAATCTAACTAGTTTAATGCAGATAAATGCATTGACCGTTTAATAACTGGAAGGTTTTTAGCATTAGTTTATTCTCATGCATGAAAAAAAGATTCGAAATTAGTTGAAATCTCTTTATCGCAAGGGAAAAATACAATCACATAAATACAATCTCTTTATCAATTAGTTGGAGACCCATATTTTCCTCCAACGGCAATACTCAGCATAAATAGAGAAGAGGACCTGTGCCCTAAATCATGCAATGTCTTAATATACAGTATCTTCACATCATGGATTTTCAACTACCATATTGTTTTTTCTTCCTTCTTCTTCTGCTGCTGCCATTTTCTGGCAATGGTCAGGCTCACAGCAACATATCTTCGGGCTTATTTCTCACTGCTGCAAGTGATAACCTTCCTTGGACTTCACCATCTGGGGAATTTGCTTTTGGATTCCAACAAGTCGGTGATGCTGGCTACCTACTTGCCATATGGTTCAACAAAATACCCGAAAGAACCATAGTCTGGTCAGCTAATAGAAATGATCTGGTTCAGGGGGGATCAAGAGTACAACTTACGGAAGATGGTGAGTTGGTTCTAAATGATCAATCAGGCAGACAAATATGGATCCGTCCACAATCGGGTGGAAGTGGAGCCGCCTATGCAGCCATGCTTGACTCGGGAAACTTCGTGGTAGCAAGCCAAGCTGGTGCCAATTTGTGGCAGAGTTTTGATGAACCAACAGATACACTGTTGCCCACACAAAATCTGAATTCAGGTGCTCAACTTATTGCTCCCTACCTGGAAAATAAGAATTATTCAGAAGGAAGATACAAGTTCATTCTACAAGCTAACGGGAATCTCATCCTTTACACCACACACTATCCATTAACTACCTCAAATTTTGCTTATTGGTCGCCCGGAAGTTCTATGGGTAGCGGTTATCAGGTGATATTTAACCAGTCTGGCTATGTGTACCTTGTAGCTAGAAATGGTACTGTACTTTATCCTGCATTCTCTAATTCAGTATCAATGCAAGATTTCTACCTGAGGGCAACCCTGGACTATGATGGAGTTCTTAGGCAATATGCTTATCCAAAGACTGCTTCCGGTAGCAGAAGCAGGGCTATGGCCTGGACGACTGTGTCAAACTCCATACCATCAAATATCTGCTTGAGAATTACGGGACAAGAAGGCGGTGGAGCTTGCGGTTTCAACAGCTATTGCAGATTAGGAGATGACCAAAGACCAAGTTGCAAGTGTCCTCCTGGTTACACTTTCTTTGATCCAAATGATGAGAGGAAGGGATGCAAGAAAAACTTTATTTCACAGGATTGTGACCATCCATCGCAAGAAATAGATAGCTTTGAGATCAAGGAAATGCCTAACACAAACTGGCCATTTAATGATTATGAAATGTTTGGTTCAGTGGACGAGGATTGGTGCAGACAGGCTTGCTTAAGTGACTGTTATTGTGCTGTTGCCATTTTTAACACTGCTGGACAATGTTGGATGAAGAGAGTCCCTCTCTCGAATGGGGTAATTGATCCAAGTGTTAGTGGAAAAGCCCTGGTAAAAGTAAGGAAAGGCAACTCGACTGCAGGTTCAAGTGCAAAGAAGTGTAATAGATCGAATTTGATCATAACAGGCTCGGTGCTTTTAGCTAGCTCCATCTTTCTAATTGTTCTCTCACTGCTAGGGATCTATGTCTTCTTTACTCGATGGAACCGACAGCAACAAACAATGATACCGCAACACCGTGTCAAGCCAGACATCATGAATATGCAGAATTTCACTTACAGTGAGCTCGAAAGAGCTACAGGAGGATTCAAGGAAGAACTTGGTAGAGGTGCCTTTGGAACTGTTTACAAAGGGGTACTAGCGAACGAAGACAAACCACTCATTGCAGTGAAGAAGTTAGATAAGATGGCCGGAGAGGGCGACAAAGAATTCAATACAGAAGTGAAAGTTATTGGTAGAACAAGTCACAAGAATTTGGTTCAACTTGTTGGATTCTGTAACGAAGGGCAGCATCGCCTTCTGGTCTACGAGTACATGAGCAGTGGCTCCTTGTCTAACTACCTGTTTGGAGATTCAAGGCCTAATTGGTACCGAAGAATGCAAATTGCTTTCGGTATAGCCAGAGGGCTCCATTACCTCCATGAAGAATGCAGCTTCCAGATAATCCATTGTGATATCAAGCCTCAAAATATCCTCCTCGACGAATCTCTAAACGCTAGGATTTCTGATTTCGGACTAGCCAAGCTGCTGAAGACAGACCAAACTAAAACAACTACAGCAATCAGGGGGACGAAAGGGTATGTAGCACCTGAATGGTTCAAGAACCTGCCTGTTACAACCAAGGTGGATACCTACAGCTTTGGCATTCTTTTGCTGGAGCTAGTTTGTTGCAGAAAGAACTTTGATATTGATAAGAAAGAATGTCAGGTAGTTCTTGCAGACTGGGCATGTGATTGCCTTAAAGAAGGAAAGTTAGACCTTATAGTAGAAGATGACGAAGAGGCGATAGGAGACATGAAAAGGGTAGAGAGGTTTGTGATGGTTGCAATTTGGTGCATTCAGGATGATCCATCTTTAAGACCTGGCATGAAAAAAGTTGGGCGGATGCTAGAAGGAGCTGATCAAGTCTCTATTCCTCCTGATCCTTCATCATTTATCAGCACAATCTAAATCCTTTTTGTACACATATATATATCCAGGAACTAAGCCCAATGAATGTAACCTATCTACCATATTGTATTGAATATATAATCTGTAGTTCCTATCATTTCAGACATGTCTAGATCATCTTCTGGGTTCGTATTCTAAATTTCACGTCAAATGATGATTTCTTCAACTTGTCCAATTGAGTAACAGATTGATTGTAGGTACTGAGTCTCTATCTGGTTGGAAAGAAAATTAAACATCATGTGTTACAACATGCACAACAAGGCTTCAAATACTTGCATCCTTTTTTTTTTTTTCCTTTTCCATGTTCAAGAGCAACAAGTAGAATCAAAGAATTATTATTCAAAATATGTGCTTCATAACTAATTACTAACCAGTGCTTCAATCTTAAACGGTGTAACTCTCATAGACTTGACCCGTGTAAATAGTATGTTTGTTTCTTAAGTTATTTATCACAATGTAGCTAGTCCTAATAAAGAAGGCCGAGAAAAAAAGAATTTCAAGTTTATAGACCAGCTTGGCTCGAGTTTCATAAAAAAGTTTGTTCGTGGTTATTAACTTAACTCGGCAGGTCAATTTTGTTAAAATTTAGTTTGAATATATATAAAAAGTCAATTTTATTTACTTAACTCGACAGGTCAAGTTAAGACCATGCATCTTCTATTTCTTCTCTCACTTCTTTTCAACTTCTTAGAATCATATATATGTTCAAGTCATTAGGTGAAAGCTTGCTGCTTTGAGCACAAGCTATGCTCATTAATTTCCTTACGAGTAGGGCCTGTAACTTTGAATCTCTCAAATTTTATCCCAATCCAAAAACTCAGTAAAATTTCCTCAAGAAAATAGGTACAAAACTAACTTGCAGTTCTATCAGAATTTAAAATACAAGACTCGGTTTAAGTAACATTAATTTTTGCGTTTGAAATTATATTTTAAAAGTACATTAGCTTAAATTCATGGTTTTTTTTAGTATTTTTTATTTATTTTGATGTGTCAAAAATAAAAAAAAATCTAAAATAAATTATTTTAATATATTTTTAAATAAAAAATATTTTAAAAAAACATCCTACACCATAACATCAAACATACAATTAGTATTCACAACAGTAAATGCAATTCTCCATTTACTTACCAAATCATGAAAGATTAGATGCAGTAATTTAAAGATATTCATAGATTAGATACTCCACTATTTATAAATATATATGAAATATAAAAAAAAATTGTACTACTTCGCAAACCTAAAGTAACTTTCACTCAATGTTCTATGAGGTACAAAAAGAAAAAATATATATATAGTTGTTGTTTTTTTCAAGTCATGATCAAGTAGGCTTTAAGAAATTTAACACGATTAATTTGTTGGTGACGAATTATTTTAGACAAAATACCTTGGGAAAAAAGAAAGATTGAAAGAGAAATATGGACTGAAAAATGTTCCAAGCATCTTTAGTATTGACAACAAAAAAACCATTGTTATTCGTGTATATATATATCAACATAGGAATTTAGCCAAAATATATGATTATAGTACTCTAATACTCTGCAGCATGAATCTCAAAATGTTATAGTAATATCTTAGGATGTTTATCATTTGCAAGAATATTAATTGTGCCGTAGTTTGTGGCTGTGGGGATTTTTTTCTGTTTTGTTTAAAAACATATTATAAAAAATTATTAATATTTCTTTAACGGTTAGAATTCTTTGAATTGCCACGATTACTCGGATAGTTTAGGATCTATTATGAATACTTATCATATAATTATATATATTTTGATATAATAAAAATAAAAACTCATCATTTATATGGATATAAATATATTGTTGAACCACATTAAATTTTATATTTATTCTAGTTTCTTTTCTATTATAATATTCATTAATAATTGCTATGTTCTTTCATAACATGATGAATATGTAAAGAAAATATATGTTTTATAAATTCTGAAAAGTGTAAAAAAAATATTTTTTTCTAAAATAACTTACTTGGTTGTTTGAAAAAATATTAAGCTGACCTAAGTAGAAAATAAATAAATATATATATATATATAATTAACTAAAAGTTTAAAAAAAATAGCATTTTCTATACCTAATCCGGGCATGAAAAAAACTTGGTCGAATAATAGTTTGCTGACCCATAACATAAAACAGAGTCTATATAACACTCCAGCGAAATTCCAGTTTAATTCAATAATTAAATAAAAAATAATACTTATTTTTTGTTAAAAAAATTTAACATGTTTAAACCTTTTCTTAAACTTTACTTTATTTATCTTGTTAATAAATAAATGTATTGGCTAAACATTTGATGTGGTTTTATTCTTACAAACAATATATACATATATACTTAGTTATGAAACTCATGTTTCATCACGGATTATAAATTTTTTTTTCAAAATAACACCAGATATACAGACAGCTTCAACATGTTTATGTTAATAACCCAAAGATCAAGAACAATTTTTCCACCACACCGTCATTTTCTACAGTAAAAGAACTATGCATACACAGTTATCAAAACAGTAAGACATCTGCACGCTTTATATGTTCTATTAATCCTGTGACGCTACTGTAGCATTACATCAATATTAATCTTGTAATCATGCCCATGATTTTATTAGTGAAATATTTAGGTGATTTGACAGAACTCGAAAGAGTAGCAGAGCTCTGAGTTGCCGGGAAAGAAGCAAGAAAATGTGTGGTCAATTTTAGAATGGAGAGATCATGTTTCATCAATGTTGTGCTCAAAGGATAGGGCCTAGGGGTCCATATGTTAGTGGTTTTCCTTGACCATTTAATAGCATGTGCATTATTTAGTTTTAGAAGTGAGGTCCACAAGCATAAAATGTTACCAAAATTTATCGTAGAACAGGGTTTTTTTTTTTTCCTTTGTAGTGAAAAAAAGAAAGAACGTTTTTTTATGAAAAATAAATTATGGGGATTGTTTTTTAATGGAAAATGTGAATTCATTTTTTTTTATTTAAGAACAAGATAAAAGAAAAGACTTCACCCTTTTTTATGGTATTTCTATTTATTAGCATTTTAAAAAAACAATTGGCAAAATATTAAAAAATACATTTGCCATCGAAAAACACTACATTCATGAGATGTTGCTATTCAAAATAATGATATTTAAAAAAAAATTGAAATGAGTTGCACATTAGAAGAAATGAGAGAGGAAAGAGAAAAATAAAAAGAAAAAAGATACAGGAGGAATATCAAAGTTTTGATATTCAAGTTATTATTGATGATTATTTTTTTTGGATTTATTTTGTAGAAATTTTTTTTATTATATTAATAGTATTATAATTGGAGTTTTAATATATCTTCAAGACTTATTTTTTTTATGAACTTTTAATCATGAACTTTCTTGATTTTCTTCAAACAAGTATTGCAACTTTTTCTTTGTAACCAATCAAGTACCCAAAATTTATTATTTTCGTTAGAGTATTTCAATTCTTTTTTTTTTTTTAGTTTAACGTGGGTGTCCGGGTCAGCTTGCGCGCACCTCGACTAATCCCACGGGCCCTGAAGTTAACGATCATGTAAGCCTCCAGTGGCCATCATATGAGCAACCACAAGGCTCGAACCTGAGACCACATAGGGGACAAACCTCTTGGTCCCAAGCTTTTACCACTGAGCCACCCTTTAAATGATTGAGTATTTCAATTCTTGATGCTTCTTGTTGGAGTATTCAACTCTCTATTTTTCGTTCAATCATCTACCAAATTCTATATGAATTAATTGCTTTCAACATATATGTTATACACTTGATTGAAAATAGTAAGAGATAGAATACTAAACATAAAATTAAGAAAAATTATTTCTCAAAACATATTGTTTTTCACATTTTCTCCTCTTGAATTTTGTTAGAATAACTTTTCCTTCTTGATAGTAGCTAATATTTGTAAAAGTTGAATTGGTATGAAAAGTTGATTTAGAACTTGGTATTTTAAACTAGTCTAAGTTGAAAAAGAAATAGTTGATTTAGTGTAAAACTCAAGTTTACCTTATAATCTGGTTTAACCATACCTGACCTATTTAAAATCCACTTTTAACTTATTATTATTATTTAATTTTTTTATCAAAACAAAATGTTATGATTATCTTTAAAAAAAATTTAAAAATCAACATTTTTAACCAATAATCCAAGTCTTATCCTGAGTCGATCCACCAATACCCGGACTAGCTAAAACGAAAGTCAAAAGGTTGGGTTAGAAATGTCTTGAAATTATTATGAAATAGAATATGCATGCACCCTTGTACATGGTGAACAAAGCTGTCAAGATTAAGACTTTCTTTATCAATCTTTCGACAAATTTGGCTGTCATCCTTTACTTAAAATGTCAAGCTAGGTGCAGACTTTTGTCTGCCAATCACGTCTAAAATATGTGGCTATTGCTAGATACTATAGGTTCAGACACCTCTCATATTTGACAAATTAATATTCCCTTTGCGATCAATGAGTTTAATTCTTAATTAAATTTCATATGGGTTTGATTAATTAATTACATTCAAGATTAAGAGAGAATTTACTTGTTTACAATTCCTTGCTTTATTAATCTTAAGGACACTTTTAGAATAGGGACATCCTCTTCTTCTCCTAGCTCAGATTAGTTTTTCTTTTTCCTGGTATTGAACCCAGAAATCTTTCTTAAGCCGTTGATTTGTTAAGCTATCCTCTAGATACAACTTCATAATTATTATATTAAAGAGTAAGAAGAAATCAAAGGAGAGGAGCAAAGGGTGCCTTATTGGGATAGACTTGTAACTAGAGGATAAATATATAGTTTTGTACTTATATTAGGGAAATTTCATGTTCAACCAACCAATATCTCTCTGGCCTATCTAATATTTTAAAACACAAAAATTAACTTATAAAATATATATAAAAAACAGAAATTAAATCACAAAATATCTTTTATTTATTATATAACAATAAATTTATTTTTCATTCCTCCCATCATAATATTTATTAGCTTGCATGACTGGATTAAGTTCTTCTCTTCTCGAGTTGGACATTCACATCCAAATCAGGACACCAACACATCATACCATGACACATTTTTTGGTTCAACAAAAAATTCAATAAACTTTGGATTGCATAAACTAGAATAGCTTGCCCTATCAAAAAAATTTAAAAAGAAGATATAAGATATAATTTATATTATTCTTTAACATACCCTGAAGTGAATTTATATCAATTAAAATAAGGTGATGAAATTAAAACTCGTGATTATTTGATCAATAAGACTCTAATATTATGTTAAATATTCCTCAAAACCAATAAAACAATTCAAAATTCAAAATACTTATTACATTAAATAAAATCCAATTTTTGAAATAAAAATCTAAACTTGAATGAAAATAACAAAATAATAGAGCGTTTAAAGCATCGAATCATAAAGATAAAAAAAAATATCGCGGAAAGAAGCAAGGCATACCAACAAATAAAATAGCAGGAACTCTCAATCAAAGATCAACCTGCTAATCAAAGTTAAGAATCTGAAATAATATTAAAACAGAGAGGAGAATTCAACCAACTTAGTGAGAGAATAATAATTAATATATATCTTAAATATTAATAATTTACAAGTCGTACATATCTTGATATAGATTTACATACTAAACATATTAATATAAGATAGTAGAATACATGTCAGAGATTAGATAACAACCGAAAGTGATCACTGTGGAAGAATTAGTTGCCAAAAGTTGGTGCCTCTCGCACTAGCTATGTATACAGAATACGCGTAAGCGAGCACACACACACACATACGTGTGTGTGTGTGTGTGTATTCAAGAAATAACCACTTGTACTCATCATCTAATCAACATACATATATTATTTATATTACATGTATATTAAAGATTATCTCACTTACTTGGAAAATAAAAGCAAAATACAAACGAATATAGAACTGGAGACTACTGAAGATTGTTAAAAGAAATATCACCAAAACCTATAACAAATATAAAAAAAACACTCAAAAACAACTCAAAGCAAGATAACATAAAAGATTAAAACTTTAAACTTAGATACCAAAATGTAATTATAAAGACAAACTAATTCTCCTGATCGATCCTGAATATAACTCAAACTAATCAAACCTAACAGATTCGATTAACCCCTACTGTTGGGTCAATTGATTGACAAAAATGACAAATTCAGTCAATCACTACAACAAGCCAACTAGTTCGCCGATTTAGACCAACCAATCGACTAACAACAACCAGTTAGCCAATTTAGCCAATCGGTTAACCAATTTATCAGAATTTTTAGAATCCCAATCAGCTAGTTTTTAAATATGTAATTCCCCAAACAATTAATCTATTTCTTTAGAGCCTATAATTCCATTTCTTAATAAGTTCATTTTAAGTCAAAATTAACACCCTAAACATCCATAAAAACTCTTAAATCGTTTCATTATAAAAAAAATAAAAACTCTAAAAACTTTTTTAAATCCTTCCATAATCAATTCCCTAATTGAAAATAACAAAAAAGGGAGATAATTACTTCTTCCTTCAACTTTCCTTAACCAAAACTTAAGTTCAAAACTAATTTCCTTGGTATTTTGGGGAAAAGCTATGATAGAGAGAAGAAAAAAGAAAGAAAAAGATAAATAATTTTTTAATAACCTTTTTTTTTAAAATATCCTTGCTAGCTTGATTGAATTTTGAGCTGAGATTAGATGGCCAAGAATATAGATTTTACAATGAGATCTTAAAACATGATTTATATTTTTCTAACAGTAAATAAATACTATATCTGAGACATTCCTTCAATTGATGTTATTATTTTCATCTCACTACAGCAATATGGAGTGATCAATAATAGTTTAAAACATGGCTTACTATATATTGCTTATAGAATTCTGAGTTATTTGAAGTTGCTTGAATGTAGAGATCGGGGATAGGAATCCTTTTAGTTGCTTAATCTATCAAAAAGCCTTTACAATTATGACAAATTATGACTTCATCTTTAAGCAAATGACAAAAAAGGGTTTAATATTTAAAAAAGGGCATGTTTTCACTTTTCATTGTCACAATTATCAGTAAACAAACGCTATTTAAAAAAAGTTGGGAGAATTTTCTTAGATACAGATGAAGTGTTTAAAACTTTATTAGATTTATTTGTATCGATGGATATACACACAAATTCTTGGGAGGATGTCATATTTTTTTTCTCTTTTAAATTTGTTTTGATACTACTAATGTGTTTATACAATAAATTGATTATATACTATCCAAAAAACATTATGTTAATTTTGAGAGATTTCACAGTATTAATGTCGAGATCAAATCTTAAAATATTTTTATGAAGTTAACTCTCGAACAACAAATGTTATTTTCTTTATCATTTAAACCAACTTCTCCAAGATTTCTTTTTTTATTATTATTTTAGTCTGACAAATCAGAGAAAATTAAAAGAATCTGGTGGGGGTGTTTTAGATTTTAAGGCAACACACATGAAAAGAGATACATAGCATAGAGAAGCATAGTTTTAAAATTCAATTTAAAGCTTAATTTAGGATGAAATTCGTGTTATGGGTGATCTCTAAATCTTTCAAGCATAAAAAAAAAAGATATATAGCATAGATAAGCCTAGTTTAACCGGATGAACTCATGACACAGAATCTACCCCAAGATTTTAACCGGATGAACTATTTTGTTTTTCTATTTTTTTAATCTGAACTAATCTAAGATGGATCGACCTGCCCGCCTGTTCACGTTTTGAAACAAGGCAGACAAGAGCTCCATGTTTTTGAAGTTTGAATAAAACATCAGACAGAAGAAGTTTGAAGTTAATAAAAGTATGTCCACTAACTAACATAGTAAACACTGGACCCAAATTTACCACAATACCCTTTCAATTCATTTTTCCTTACACTCACCTCCCTCCTCACACAGAGAGATTACATCACAGCAAAGTATACAGAGAGTCACACACATAGACTAACCAATCAACGTATATCTATCAACTCTTCTCTCTGTCTCTTCCTCCATCTCTTGGTGTTTCATTTCGGTCATGTTTTGTAGTTGTACTTAGTACTTTTCTTTTTTCAGATTTTGGAATCTCAATGTTTCTTGATCTGGGCATCAAGTGTTTCTTCTTTAGATCATAGTTTAGTGTTAAAAATCTTTGCTTTTGTCACTGTAAGAGGAAGACCTATCTGGGTTTTGGTCTTTTTGAGTGCCTTTTGCTTTCTTTAACAAATTCAAAGTAATGGGTTTCTTGTTGAAGTTGCAAATAAGGTTTGCTCAATATCAGGTTGGTTTCATTTAGCCGTTCTGTTTTTGAGATATTTTTTATGTTTTGTTGTGTATTTGTATTCGTTTTTTAGTTTTTGATGTTTGTGGCTTTTGAGGAGCTACTTGAGATTGTTTTTGATGATTAATTTAGCTCTACTATGTCTATATATTGTGAAAGTTGAGATTTTTATGCTTTTCATGGATCTTGCTTTGAACTGGTTTGAAGGAGATTTTGTGCGGTTTTTGAAAGTATTGTGAGTCTGGACTCTTTGATTCATCAGTTTTCAAGATATCAAATTAGTGACCCTTAATTTTGAGTTATCGGTATATAGATGTGCCTTTTCTTCTTGATTTCACTTTCACTGTTATTTATGTTATGATGTTTCTAGCTATTGGAAGCTGTGTGATATCTGTTTCAATCCTTTTGTCTAAAATACCTCAGGTTCTGTTTGCTTTGATGAGGATATAGAAATGGATGTTCCCTCATTCTGCATTTAGCTGTAGTGGAAATATATGAAAAAAGAGCTAGTCACATGACTTATTGTTAATGGGCATGGAAAACTATGCTTTTACTACCTTGATTCTGATAAAGTGATGATCTTTTAGAAGTTGAGTATTTTAACTTTCAAGCACACATTTGATAGGAAAAACCTTTGTGATTGTGTTGGTCCTTTGTATTGTATTTGCAACCAAATAGGGGGTAAAGACTATGTTCTTAACATGAAATGAGTCTTCAGCTTCATATCTGTAGTTCTGTTCTTGTTTGGGGTTTTCGAGCTGAGAAAATGGCATTTGGCCTCTTTGTGTAATCCATTATGCGTGTATAATAGGTCATTAAAGGGAAGGGAGCTATTGCACTAAGTTATGAATATAAGATAAGTGAAACCATGTAAGCATTTGGAATTCTATAAATGATGTCATGCATTTATTATTTAATTAATTGGAAGGTAGTGTGAAGTCATCTTTGAAACATGTCTGGATTCGGACGCAAGGTTTTATGTTAATGTTAGCAGTGGAGTTGGGCTGGTTAGTCTTGAAATTATTCATTTTATGAAGCACCACTGATCATAGAATAGAAATCTCTATAAGCTTTGTAATGCATGTTTCTGGTTGGCTGGCATGATACATGAACTCTGCTCAGATGGTTTGCTGTTGTGAAACCACGGGTGTGCTTCTTGCCATTGAAATTTCTTCATTAAAAGCTTAACTCTTGTTTCTTTGATTTGACAGAAATATTCTTCATCTGCATGAGTTTTTCTTTCGCGGAGTTATAGAATTATGGGTAGAGGCAGAGGAAAAGGAAAGAAGTTGACTGTTAGCAATCATGATGATACTGGAAGTGGCGAGGAAGAGAAAATTCCAGCACAGAAGAGAAGGGGAAGGCCACAAAAACCGCTGAAAGATGACATTGACGAGGAGGAAATTGAAAAAATTGAAGATGAAGATGTAGAGAAAGGAAAAACTGACATCACAAGCAAAGATTCAAAAAGTCCAACAGCAGCAGAAAATGGAAAGAAGAGGAAGCGATATTCACAGGCAAAGGAGAAACCAGATTCAGTAAAGGAAGAAAATGGTGTTGGAACCAGATCAAGTACTGATGACTCAACCAAGTCTAATGGTTTTCGTCATAATGGAAGTAGGCGGAAAAGCAAGCCTCGTCGTGCTGCTGAAGCAGGTGTGGAATGTAAGTGAAGCCATTGTTGGCTTTTGCAGTGCAGGGTCTCTTCTTTTGATGAATTTCCAGTAAATTATATAGGAATTGAGGCCTAGTAAAATCTCTAGTTTCATTTTGAATTTTTTGGTTTATTATTTTGGTCATCCTTTTGCCGATTTCTTCACTTTAATTGGGAGTTTTGTACTGCCTGTAATTTTTATAATGCTATTATGTTTCACACCGTCTCTGGGTTCCTCTATCATATGATTTGCATACTTGCTTGGCCCGTTGAAATGTCCTCTTCATTCCTTCCAGATGTCTGTTGTGATTATTTCCTATAATTTTATCTTCATCATTGCACTTATAATCTCACAGCTCCTTGTCAAACTCCTTTGAGCGGTTGAAACGACAAGGAATTCTGCCTGTTCGTAGAAAATTTATGCCATCTATTCTTAGTTCCTATCAGTTATGCATATGATGTGGAAAAACGTTTCAAATTCTCTTTCTTCCTGTCATGGCATTTTGATCCAGCTGGTAGGAGTTGGGGGACTACAATTACCGGGGTAGTGTATTGGGTTGTGGCTAACAGCTGAGTTTTACATCTGCCTTTTACTGTGGACTTGAATGGTAGACTCACGTGCTTTGCGTATGTATTTCTCAATTCTTTCTCTGCCTTAAAAATGCTTGATCAATAGTAGTGCAGTTGTGTTCGCTTACCAGGTCTAGAGCTTCTGAATTACATTTTATAAATTCATTTACCTTGCCTCAGCAAAAGAGATGATGTAGATACGAGTGTTGGTCTTTGTCTTGTACGTTTAAGAATTTGCTCAAGTTTGTCCTTAGTTGAAGATTCTTATGATCTTGCATTACTTTATTCAAGAGTGTTAGTTAAAGACAAAAGGTTAGAAATTGTGCGTGATAAGCTTTATTGACAGTGAAGCTGAGAAGTTTGAATTGATCACTTGAAAACCCTGAGCATCAGTTTTGAACCTCTTAATCGAGTGCCTTTAGTAAGAGCACGAGCATCTTGAATAGTTAACAGCATGCTTGAGCAAGCACAAACAATTTTGCTTCATGTTCAGTGAATTCTGGCCTTCTAGGGCACAAAGCATTGAATGATGTTGGACTTCTGCGGAAGTTTTCGAGTGACGTCCAGAAGATGAAGCCAGAGAAGAACATAGAGGAGAGATCTTCACTAAGAATCTCCTTGATTTGATGCCCTTTGCCTTGAAAAACATACTGCTTTGTGTACGCGGTCGATTGCACTTCAAACTGTAATTAAGAAATGATGTTTTTTGCGGCAAACTGTGTTTAAATAAACACACGCCGACTCTTGTAGGGTTCATGTCGGGACATTTCTTGTGGTGGAGTGATTCATTACTTTATTTCTTGTTTGTTGAACCAACATGGTTGTCTGTAGTCGTAACGCAATTTGTCCTTGTCTTTGAGGATTTCATGTTTCATTATAGTCCCCGAGAATGTTAGATCTTCGATATCGTTTTTCCCTTTTCTTCTAGCTTGTACACATGCAATCTGCAAGAAACACCATGCATGATATTCTTTAGGTGGGTGGGCTGCCCTCCCAAGACTTTTTATGTTGGGCAACCACCATGATTGCCTGCTCCTTTCTTCTTTCTTTTTTTTACATCAATTAAAACCACTATGGTACAAAATCACATCAACAGGAGCTATTCGTTGACTAACATTACTGAAAATCATAGTTGTTACAATGTCATGAGACGGAATTGGAAAAGCATCTAGTTGATTCTGTTATCATGTCAATATCCTATCCTGGGCTAATACGTCAATTATTTTTATTACTTGATAAAATTTGGATCGAGGTTATTAAAAATCTTATTGGGTTAATTGGGTTTTGACGAATCAATTTTTCTTTGTTTTAACTCGGAATGTAATTCAAATCAGGTTAAATTATAATTTTTAAACAATACAAAAATCCGGACAGATATGTTTGTATTGGTGGTTTTAGCCATAGAAATGGCATTAGATGAGAGTTTGCACTGCCATGAAGTAAAAGAGGGGCACAGCAAGCTTGACATTGTGTGCCAAGAAGAGCGAGGTTTGACTTTGTTCCATGGAAACTGGGGTTTCGATGGTTTAAGGGAGAAAATTGCAATATCCGAGGCTTAGATTGGGGTCATAATACACAGAGGAATGAATTGAGAAATTAATTCCAAGTGGGGATCTCATAGTTTTCTTAGATTTGAAAAAAGATTTCTGTTTTCAAGTTTGATGTTTCTCATTCATTAAATTCATCTTTATAATGGTACACCTGCAGAAGCAATTTAAGCATGGGCAGGCTCCATGGCCTCTGAGGAATTTTCTGGATCCTTTAATATATTGTACTATACTGTATAAGTGTACTCCAATAGTATTGAGAACTTGTTTTTTGCATGAGTACAGATTTTGCATATTGCTCGACTTATCTGAGCAGTAGATTTTATTTATTAACAAATACTTTTAAAATGATGGGGAAATATTGTTCTTTCAAGCATAGTAGAAACACTCATGTACGAATAAATATTTTACATCACATTACTAAACACATACTAAGTAAAATTAAGAAATGATTTTATAATATATCTTAACATATTTTTCTAAATTAAAACTTTTTAAATTTAAAATATGTACAATTCATTACTATTTTATGTGTATTTTTTTTTTACTAGTAGAAAATAAGAATGGAGAATTTTAAATTTGGACGTTTGATTATTATAGTTATAATATCGTATTTTTATACTACATTTTAAATAAACTTGTTATTAATCTTTTAGCCCATGTCAGTCCGTCCATTGATTAGCTTAAGGCCTTACCTCTATTTTACCGAGTTCTTAGTAAAAGTTTGGGCTTCAACCTATATTCGCTTTAACCTGAGGCTGAGAAAAAACGATTTAAATTAACATTTTTTTTTTTTAAAAAAAGAAAAACTAAAGAGCATGGAAAAGAAAAGAAAAACACACGGGCCGCCCCCATTAACTTCGGCGCCATTGGAAGCTTTGGACAGCATGATGCTTGGTCATTTTTAGATAAAAGACACGACAGCACACTCTCATCCAAAGAAATGTAAATCCACTGGTTGACATGCGCAAAGATGTACCTCTTGCTTTTTTTTTAATGATATTTGTATTTGTTAAGTTACCAAATTGTCCCTAACTGAAAACCGGTAATAATAATAATATTAAAAAACCGTACAAAAAAGATGACAATGCCATTGTGACAACAACATTAGTTTTTTTTTTTTTTTTAAAGGGCGAATCCATCATTTGACTTTTCAAAAAAGAATGAAAAAATAACAAAGCCCCTTTGTAAATGCTTGATTTTAAGGTAAAACCACTATTTTACTATTTTGAAAAAACAAAAAGATCAAAAGGTCTCTTAGGCAAGCCTATTTTTTCCTTTTTAAAGGTAATTAAATCTTTTTACTATTTAATATCAATTGAACTTCGTGAAATGACTATTTTGCCCTTAATTACTTTGCACATCTTTGACTAACATTATGAAAAGCAAAAACACCATTGCACTATAGCAATCCATAATATAGTGTTTCTTGCTCTACGGTGTTTTGTTACCCATTTTGGGCCCTACATAAATAAAAAATCAGGAAAAAAAAGAGAGAAAGAGAAAATACAAAAAAAAATTGAAAAACAAATGCCGGAAGAAAACAAAAAAATATATATCAATAAGAAGAATATAATAGAATGCCCAGGAAATTGTTGAATACTGGTTGAGAAAGATCAAATATACAAGATTAAAAAATTTAGCAGTGTATTTTCTATTTATGAAGGTTCTATTAGCAAAGAAAATTTAATTTGAGGAGTAAATTTCAAAATTAAACATTTAATGACTCAATTAGAATTTTTCAAGGTTTATTTAAATTTATTAAGAGCTTAATTGCAAGAAAAATTGATTTTTAAAGTCAATTTAGTATTTAATCATAAGAAATTAAAGTTTAGGGGTCAAATTATAATTTTTAGGAGTTAATTTGATCAAATCAGAGGCTTAATTGCATAGATATTAAAGTTTGATGGGAATTTAGGGACTTGATTGAAGAAATCCAAAACCGAGGATCAAAGTGGAAAAGACGAGAATATAGGGGTTGAAATTGATCAAATCAGGGGTCAAATTGAAGAAAATAGAAGTTTGTTAGTCAATTGAAGGTCAAAATGCATAAATTCAGAATCAAGAACCAAAATGGAAACGGGGGCCAACTTAGGGGTTGATAATTGAGTTTGGCAGGGGTAAAATTACATGAAATTAAAAAGGTTTATTTCAATTAAGGGTGCATTTGCCATAATTGGAAAAACAAGGACTAAATTGAAACCTTTTCAAATCCCAAATTAAAAAATCTTATTTCGAGGGTTTATCTCAAACGACGGGTTGTTCAGCCTCTGTTCATTTTCTTTCTTGGTAGTTCACAATGATTAGGTTGACACCTTCCAAGAGCTCGCTGTGAAGTTCTAGACATCCAAATGACATGAGTTTTTTTACAAATGGAAGAAGAAAATCCCCTCTACAACCATATTTACATGAAAATTAGATGTTTACATCCCAATTTATCTATAGAAGTTCCTAACATCTTATCTCTGATCAGCTATCACTCAATTTTTAGATTTTGTGTTGATCATGTTAACAACTTCAAACGCATGAATATGGAGTTATAAACCTCCAAATTCAATAAGGATAGGTCCAAATAAAAGGTGTGCATCCATTCTGCAAACTTCAGGTGGTATCGGGTGATGATGACATCATAATTGCTCCAACGAGGCCTCGAAAGTGAGCAACTCAATTAACCTTGGCAGTGCAACCATCATGCAAAAAATAATTTGGTTTTTGTGTGTTCACACATTAAGACTCATCAGTGGGTTTTTATCAAGGGCTCACAACCTTTCTTTCAAGATTAAGAGGTTACAAATGAATTTAAAACCCTAGCAAACCCTATAAAAACCCCTCCAACTTTAAAGGAAAAAAAAAGAAGATAAAGAGAGAAAAGGAGAAAAAGAAAAGAGAGTGGAGAGAAATATCAATAAGAAACACGAGTATAGAGGTCTAAGAGCCTAAAGAAAGATTTCTTAGCTTTACAAGTTTATAAGAGGTAAAAATTTCCAAAAGAAAACAAAAGGAGAGTAGTTGTTTTATGTATACTTTTTTTATCCAAAAGTAGGTCATTTGTGGCCTGCTTCTGATTTTTTTTATTTACTTTTGTTTTATATTTATGTTTATAAGTATCGAAAAGAGGTTTGAATACTTAACAAGTAATGTTGTATTCACCTTTTTGTTCATGTGTTTTTATTTAATGGTGTTTATTTTGAAGTTTTTTTTTATGTTTTTAATACATTAAAGTTGTTGTTTAAGTTTGTTTTTGATATATAATGTTGTTTTATTTTTTTTTGTTTAACTTAAGCTATGAATGTTAAAGCAAAAGTGTTTTACCCTAGGTTAGGTCTGTTCATCCATAAAATGGATTTAGAAAATCAATTTTGAAAACATGTTGCATGAACATATAGTCTGTTTTGAGTTTATTTTTTTGGATTTAGTACCTTTTGCTTGATTTTGATGTTTTTTGTTAGTTTTTTTATTCAAATATTTTTGTGTATGATATTGTGAATTTTTAGGATAAAAAAGGCATGTTTTAGAAGATAAAATTCTCATTTATAGGCTTGGCAGTGGCTGCCATTTCTGGGCTTGACTGAGTTTTTTTTTTTTGGTTTAGGTAATAATCTTCATGTTCTTGAGAAGAACATTTTCTTAACCCCTAGATTTGAACCAATTTTGGTACATTTCTTTATGCATACACTTTTTTTTTTTTGCATGATTAATCAATAATCTAATGTATATTCGCATCAATAACGTGTTTAAATGGTTTTTAAACTTAGGGTTTTGATTTTGAACCGAAACTCATTTGGCCAAATTATAATGATCCATTGATAATAAAAATGAATGGATTCTAGATTATTAATCCTTACATGATTTCCGACCAGTATATGTCTTCGGTTTGTCCATATCTGGTCTGGTTTGAGAGCGACATTATTGGGCTCACGTTGAATGTTCTTCATTTGTTCTTCATTTTTTTCCCAAGAACATTGTCTTATCTATATGATTTTGACTTGTTTTGTTTCATTTATTTGCTCAAAAACCTTTCTTATGCACGATTAACCAATAATGTAGTGTTTATTTGCATCAATAACATGATTTCAATTACTTTTAATCCTAAGGTTTTGGTTTAGAACTGAAATCTATTTTGATAAAATCATGATATTTTAGTGATAATTGAAGTGATTAGATGCTAGATTATTGATCATTGTATGATTTCCAACATATATGTGTCTTTGTTGTGACCAAATCTGGTTTGATTTGGAACCCACGTTGCTTGGTTCGGTTTCAAATGTTCTTCATATTCTTTATTTTTTTTTATCTGTTTTGTTCAAGAATTTTTGAGTTTTTATATTTTTTTAATCTTTTTTTGCTTTGGTTTTGCTTTTGTGTTGTTTTTCGGTCAACCAATATTTTTGGTTTGGTTTCTGATGGAACCAAAAATTTCTGGTCAACCTGGTCAGGTCAACTCGGTCGGGCCAGGTAAAAAAATATGGGTCAAAGGGTATTGTACCCTGTTTGGTTTACTATTTTTGTTATGGGATTTTTCGAGATTAAGGATGTGTTTGGTAAACACCCATTTGACTTATTTTGGGTAGTTTTATTACAAGAAAAAATGAGTTTTTGTCACACAAAGCCTAAAAATTTTGCTTGCATATGGCCAATAAAATCTAAAATTATTTGAGTAATTTTTTCAAAGAGCATTTAAAATATTTTTGTATGTTTTAACAAAATATTGTTGGATTTTACAACAAATTTGTAAAATCCCAAAAGATTTTGGCCTACATTTCAAAAATATCAAAATAATTTTTTTTGTTTCTTTTAATATACAAGATTATAAACTTATATGTAAGATATATTCCTGATACTAAAAAAAAAATAGTTCATTTTATTTTTTATATTGACATTAGAACTGTTAAGTTCTTAACCTGATAAAATAAGGATTTCTTTATTGAGAAAGACTTTTCTTAAATCTTAGATAGACCAACAGTTAGAAAACACAATATTTTCTTAGTTTATATCAAATAAATAAATAATACAACTTACCTCATGTAAGACATAGTAGGAGTGTCAATACTTTTCCTTTAGACAATCAATCCCGTTGCTTAGATTTTGAGACCAGTTAAGGCCATTTATAGTGACTAAAATATTAAATGACGATTCTCATTATTATTTTTTCTACTAATATAGGATAAGGTTTCATTGTCCTTTCCACCCAGATTATTTCCGACGATCTAAATTCGGGAGGATGATTATTGCAACACCATACACGTGTGACATAATAATAACTCTACCGGGGATTTATAAATAAAGCTTTATTTGTTTGTTCGGCTGAGTATTGTATCTAACTTTTTTATATATATATTTTTATGCTTTAATTTTATATATACATATTTTGGTATATTAGATATGGACTAATATCTTATGTACCATCTGTTTTAATTTTTAAAAAGCACAGACAAACTTCTAGATTAATGAAGGAATTAGTGATTTGCCCATTGACAATGTTAAAGCTATCTTTAGAGTGGTGAAAGATGGTTTTGGTTGTTTCTGGTAATTCAGTAGCTAATGGCTATGGACGTGGGACTGTGATTTGGTATGTGTCTTGGTGGTGTGAGAGGCTGGAGCGGGTAGAAGAGAAGCTTGGCTTGATTTATGAAAAATGGTGACTGAGCTTCAGGTGGTTGTCAAGGGTGGATGAGAGAAACTGTTTAACTGGTATGGTGAGAGAGGACAGGTCTACGGTAGAGAGAAGGTAAACTCCGGTCGTTGATGGTGAAGAAAATGGCTGTCGTGGGTTGATGAAAGTGTTGTGATTTGGTGTCGCCGCACTGGCCTATGGTGCTGTGCTATGACTGGTAAGCGTGTTTGCTATTAGTTAGAGATAATGACAAGATGGTGATGGTTTTAGTCAACGATGGGAAGAGGGACGAACAATGATGGTTTCTCATTGCCGGACAGTGGTGAGGTTAATTTGAGCGGCGGTGAGGGAGAGGGATGACTGTGTAGGCTGGTTCATGATAATATATATATATATATATATATATATATATATATATATATATATAGACAATCAGTGGCCAAAAGATTTTCTCCCCGCGGTTCTTTTTTTAATCTTTTCGGGTTTTTTTTTTTAGTGAAATAGGATTTGCATTTAAGAGAGTTGGTTTTATAAAAAAGAAACAAGAATTATGGTCCCTAATCTTTCATAAGTTGATAAATCAAACCCTTAATCAAACATCAATCCCTGCTTTTTTTCTATTTTTAATTTTAATCCCTCTAAAAATTAAATCAAGAACAAACAGGTCAAAATCCGGTATGGGTTGTTGAAACTCTTGACTTGTAAATATGGCTTGTTGACACCGTTTGACTTATAAATATGCATTGTTCACATTTATATGTGGGTTTTTGATGGCTTCTTCCTTTGTGCCATGCTTCAAAATTTCTATTTATATTATCTTTAAAATAAATTTCATCCTTTTTAAAAAAAATAAATCTCATTCTCATTTTTTTTTAACACTCATCTTAGTTGTATTTGGACTAACTAAATTAATTGGATCATATCAAGACAACTCTCACATGATTTAATTTTAAACAAAAGCTAGGAAAGAAGCTGAGTCGAGAGTTTTTTCCTGTCAATTTCATTATTTTTTCCCTCTCAATTTCATCCTTAAAATCTTTTACTGGTCAGTTGGGTTGTTTTTAAACTAACCAAGTCAACCAGGTCACTTCAAGACATCTTTCATATGGTTTAATTTTAAACCTAGTCTAAACAAAAAGTCAAGTTGAAAGATTTTTTTATCAATTTCACCATTTTTATCTCAACTTCATCCTCATATTTTTTTTACTGGTTGATCGAGTTACTTTTGGATTAGTCAAGTCAACTAGGTCATATTGAAATAACCCCACACAATTTTTTTTAAAACTCCGGCTAGGTAAGAAGTCAGATTTGAAGGTTTCAAGATTGATCTATTATGACAAATTTAATAACAATACCAAATAATATTTTTATGACCCGTATATTTTTTTTATATTCAATTTTTTTTATTAGATACATAGCATAACATGAACTTATAAACTAGTAAGATCATTAAAAAGATGCAACTTAAATATTATTAATGTTAAATTAATAAATTAGTGCTCTAGTATTAGAAACTATTAGATTAGTCCCCTTTTTTTTAATCAACAAATGTCCTTTGTTCCCTTGAATACTTAAGAATTTATTTTCCAAAAAAAAATATAGTCTTTTTCTCCTTGCTTAATTAACACTTGCATATACATGTGAAGCGCAATACACGATTTTATGTCCATGATAAGACACGCCAGTACATGAACCCTAAAAAACAATTAGCACCAATACAAGCCATAATTGTGCACCAATACAAGCCATAATTGTCAAAACCAACCCATCTTTATTTGCAGAAATAATTCCACAAAAAAGTTTATGCTTTCAATAATGTTGTTAGTCATGAATTGACCGAGCACATTCGATTCATTAATAATCTAGTCAAAGTATATGTTGACTTAGTCAAAGTATATGTTGACTTAGCATGTTCATTAAATTAATCAAGTCTACATAATAAATCCAACTATCCTACTTACACACGATAAATTGTATTTGGAAATGATCTTGTTAGTGTTGTGGGAAATTAAATCCACAATGACTTTTTCCTTACTGTGAGAAGAGAAGTTAATATGCTTCATGCTGACAAGAGGACACGATAAAAACAAACAAACAAACAAACAAACAAGATCAAATCTTAAAATAAAGAAAATATCAGATAAATTAGAAAATATAAAAAAAAATACTAGATCTTGGATTATTTATTAAAAAAGAAGAAGAAGAAAAAAAGGTCTTGCCACTAGTGCGGCAATCCATAAACTAGACTCTTGTAAAACACATCATTACAACAATCTAAAACATACCAACCTCTAATGTATATTTGCTTTATAACGCAGTGCTCAACTAGAAATATATTAAGAATTCTTGGGTAGAATGGAATTGCACCGGTAATTTACAAAACTAGAAATTCCATTATATTGTTACCTTTTACATGGACATTGTGGTAAAAAAAAAAAATGCAGAGCACATTTGATTTGATTTGACTAACAATTACATGGACATGACAGTGTTAAGATGAATCTCTAATTTGATTTGACTAAAAAATAAATTAGAGGAAATAATGGAATTTCAACCAATAAAATAAAATTAATGCAGTAATTAAATAGTATGAAAATCTTATATATATTGGACTCTAATGTTAGTGTGTAATAAGCACACGAATATTACACAATTAGTTTACCAAACCTAGTCCACTCTTAGCTTACCAAAATGAAGTCTGTCAATGCCTTCAATTATTTCTCTTGCTGAATTGACCTAGCACATTCAATTCATTAATGGTTTAGTCAATGTATATACATGTTGAACTAGCATGATGGTCTTTATTATGATGTTTAATAAAATTAGAAATTATATGGCATTTAAGATGTATTTATTAATAATTATAGCATATAGATAAAAGAAGAAGAAAAAAACAAGAAAGAGATAATTAAAAAAAATCAAGGAGAAGATGAATATTTTTAGGATCTAATGTGATTTTCTCTTCTTTCTTTTTTTATTTGTCTTTCTTTCTTTTATGTTGTAAATATTAATGTTAATTACCCACTTCAGTATGATAGAATTTTTCTTTAATAAATTTGATCCTTGTCTAATTTATGTAACCAAATAAGCTTTTAGTTTTGTAAGAATACAAAACAACAGCATATCCTTGTCTTTTTTTTTTTTTTTGAAAGAATCAGAGATCATAAAAAAAAACATTCTACTTGTGTTACATCCAATTTCACCAAATATATTGTAATTCTTTTACAATAAGATTAAGTTTCCATTATGATGATATTTCAAATGAACTTGATAGTTGGTGATAGAAAATCTAACAATTGCAAAATAATTTTTTTTATGGGATTTAAGAATTTTTCGATAATAAAGTCAGTGACTTTCAATAAGGAATTGCAATAAATAAAAGAAAAGGCTTTAAATTTTAAAAATAAAAGTGTTTATTCTTATTTATGTATGATAAATGCTCTAAGAATAAAAATAAGAGTACTTAGAAAATAAAATCTCTGAACCCTTTACTTGAGTGGTTCAAAGGGTATATATAGCTTCCGAACTTTGTCATGTTGTTTGAATGGAGGTGTTGAAACGTCATCTTCTCCTAGCATCATTAAAGAGAGATAAATATCTCGTACACAACACTAATGATGGATACTTACACAATGTTAATGAGGGATGTATATCCCTTACATAATATTAATGTCAATGGCAATAAGGTAGGTCCTTAGAAGACTTTTATGTACTTAGGGGTGTAGGGAGATAATCATTTCTTTACTTTTAACATTTTATATTAAAAGACATGAGAATAAACAAATAAATCCTTATGACCTAACATAAGACCTAAAAATAATATCAACTCTAAATATATTTGGGACTGAAATGATTCTAAACCTAAGGGTAATGGGTCTTGGCACCTTGTCAGACCCATATATACTTAGGCTCAACGCGCAGTCGACCATAAGGCAGTTGGGTATGGCATTTTGCAAAACCCACTTGCATTTGGGCTCAGGTGTAACTGAACTTAATGATGTTGGGTCTGAAACCTTGTCACACCTAAATATACTTCAACTTAGTTTGTAGTTGAACCTAATGCAATTAGATTTAGTATTTTATCAGACCCTCATGCACTTGGACTCAGTATGCAACTAGATGCAAGGATGTTGAGTCTATCATCTTTCCATACCTACATATACTTGGGCTTTGCTCATATCTAAACCTAAAGAAGCTAGGTCTGGCATTTTTCCATACTCATATGCACTTAAGCTCAGCACATAGCTAAACCCAATTACATTTGGTCTGTAATATTTTTAGATCCATATATACTTGGGCTCAACTTGTAACTGAAACCAACGACATTGATTTTGGAATTTTGTCATATTTACATGCACTTTGGCTCAACATGTAGTTGAACCTAAGAATATTTAGGTTTGACACTTTGCTAAATTCACATACACTTAAGCTAAGAGCGTAGTCGAACCCAAAAATATTGGTGTTGACCTTTAGATCACATATTCATATTCTTTTATATTTTGATGATAATAATTAAATAAAAAATGGACTAATATTGTCTGGTTGAGAATAAGTTTAAACATGTTTATTCGAAGAACATATCAACAAGCAAAATGAAAATAAGTCTAAGAAGTAAAGCAAGTGAAGACTAAGAATTAAGTGTTTATTTTAGTACTTATGTAAATCTTAATATCCTACTTGATAACACTAATTAAAATGAATGCACACACTTCACTTTATATATATTTAAAAGGATTGATAAAACGGTTCTGAGAATTCACCAGGTTTAAAATTGTCAAAACTGAAATTTTGCATGAATCGGTCGACTATTTGGTGATACCAAATGAATCGGTTGACCGCTTGTTCATCATGGATGAGCACTTAGGAATTTACAAGAACCAATTGATCGATTGACTTGACCAATCTGATATGGTCGACCATTTCAGCTATTAGTGGGATATTAATGGCTAGAAACAGCTAGTTTCTTTTGTAAACTTATAAATAGCTCTCATTCTTGCAAAAAATAGAAGATAATTTTGGACATACAATATATAAAGACTACTTTAAAAGCAAGACTAGCTAGAAATCATCAATCCTAACATACTCTAAAGTTGTGCTAAATTAAACCTTCATATTCTAACACAAGAATATAAATTCTCACACTTATTGCACTTAAATATTTTCATATTTTCTCAGTGCTATTGAGTGAGTTATAAAGATCATAGTTTTCAATTGTATTATCCACTCTTTGAGAGACTATTGTTACATTTCAAACAATTATAAACCTTCAAGAGTTTAAGTGAAAAACTCTTGGTCATTGGTGAGATACATCACCAAGATGAAAAATCTTGAAGAAAGTATTTCTTCACGTGGTGAAAAAAGACTTAGTGAGGACTTATCAAGGATGTTGTAATCTTTGGCTTGTATTACTAAAGAATATAATACTCAATACCAATTGTGATGCTTGAGGTGTGGATGTAGGCTTGCTAAACCACGTTAAAAACCAAGTTTGCAATTTCTATTTCTTTACTCTTTATTTTACACAATTTAATTATATTGTTGGTTAATTGTGTTTAATTGAATTAATTTTAATATTTGTTATTATTAGTGGAACTTCTAATTCACCCCCTTATATGTATTGTTTCCGTAATCATAGAATAACAGTTGTGTATAACATCTTGTCAGACTCATACATGTTTAAGGTCAACATGTAGTTGAACCTAAAAATGTTGAGTTTGATATCTTGCCAGACTGATATGTATTTGGGCTTAGTGCATAGCTGAACTCATGGATGTTCGGTCTTGTTTCTTACTAGACTCGCCTAATGCATTTGGACTCAGCATATATCTAAACCCAAAGAGGTTGAATCTAGCACCTTGTCAAGCTCACATGTACTTAGAATTAACACATAGCTAAATACAAAAATATTGGGAGTGAAAGAAAGTTAGATCTATGTCATCTAGACTTAGCGTTCTGCTAAATCTAGATATGTTAGGTTATTATCCTGCTTTGAGCCTTCTAATCAAGAACTTTTTAATCGAACATATCATCATTATATTAATCCATCACATTACTAAGTTACTTACTGTAATCCCAATAACAAAGCAGCTAAGTTCTGCAGCTAAATCATTCTAGTCAATAGACTTTGTTTCAAGAATAAATTCATCAAAATGATTTTTCAATTTTAAGAGTTCATACCAGCATCATGAAAGGTTGAAAATCTAAAAGTCATTTACTCGTCCTTTGATTTGGAAAGTAAACACCGTGTTGTTATCTTTTTTTTCTTATATGCATAAAAAAAATCAATAGAACAAGGGATGAAAAAAAAGGGGTGCAAAATCATCAAATCTAGCAGCCGTTAAGAGTAATTACTCGTATTCGTTTGAGTTTTGAATGCCCTGTCTTGGAAGGAATGATTGTACAGGACCAGCAATGTCAAACTTCCAAATTTCAATAGTCAACTCAGCTTTTTCAATAAAATGCGGCTCAGCGTATCCATTACCCATATAAAAAAAATTATGATGCCCGCTCCACGCGGAACATGACAAGGTGTGGCGTGTGTGTATCTATATACTGTCAACAAAATATAAATTTTATATTTTATGGTGTATAAGAAGAAAGTAATGATATTTTATTGATTGTTTCTGGAAATTTATTTAAAAAAATATAGAGAAAAAAATAGATAGAGATATTATTATTATTATTATTATTATTATTATTAATGGATTATTATTAAAAAAAAATTCTTATATTTTTTTTAGTTTTGAAGAGTAACTAATATGATATTAATAATTATTTATTGAGCACCATTAAATTTTATATCAAGAACCCCAACAAAGAACATATCCTTTTAATATGAAAATCTTATGAAATTTTACAGATTAATTATTGTAATTGAATATTCCAAATGGCATTTCATAAAAAATTAAATTAAAATTTTTTATATATATTATTAGATTATTTAGATGTGTTGATGTCAAAAATAATTTTTAAAAAATAAAAATAAATATTGCTTAAAATATTTTTCAAAAAAATTAATATTAAAAAGCAACTGCTATCAAAATTCTCTAAATCAACTTAAAATATTACATATTAAACTTCTTGTGAAATTTCTTCATGATAGCTACTGCCAATTGCCAGCTCTTCAACATTCAAATTCTTGCTGAATTTATTTAACTAGATTAGCACTTTGGTGGTGGAGGATTTGGTCAAAAGAATCATATAAAAAAAGGGGCAAATAATTAAAAATTTTAACCAACTTAGACTAATTCATAAAAAAATAATTAAAAAACACTCTTTAATATGTTAATTTTCTTCCAAATTAATGGCCGCAATAGCATCAACGCTAATTAGTTTTATTTTTATTTTTCCGTGTCCAAGAAATTTTTAAAAAATAGATACACATTCAATAACTTATTATTTCCGTAACATGCTTTACCTATCCTATCTTATAGATTAAGGTATGATTATAGACCGCGTAGTAATTAAAAGGTCTCAAGAAATTGGATTAGTAGTTGAGAGATTCAACTTATCGTGGCACACAATTAACTAAGAATTTATATATTAATTATCCCTGTTTTTCTTCTAATTTTGAGAATCGGTATATATATATATTAATTCAACCGTATGATACTGAACAAGCAGAAGGCCCCCAAAACCACCAGAAAATTAACCAATAAATCAAGACAATTGCAGACTCTTTATTTGAGATGTAAAATGCAATGCAACATGATCGATGGCGTTTTCTTGGGAGAAATTATTGTCCAAAGAAATGTCAAACTTCCAAATTTCCATAGCCAACTCAGCTTTTCCAATAAAATGCGGTTCAATTGGTGATGCCCACTATACGTACGTGGAACATGACAAGTTGCATATATATATATATATATATATATATATATATATATATATATATATATATATATATAACAACTCCTTTTTTTTTATTATTAATATGGTATTCGGGTCAGTTTACATATACTTCGAATAATTCTACAGGTCTTGAAGTTAACGACCATGTAAGTCTCTAATAGCTTTCAGATTTGTGAGACTCGAACTGATGATCTTTACAAAGCAAACTCATCAGTTGAGCTGCATCTTTCAGAGTTATATATTCAAGATCCCTCAACTAAGAAACATATTTATTTATGGTGTAATTCATTTTGATAAATTAATAATTTCAATTATATAGTATTTTTATTCTATCTTAATTTAAATTTAAAGTTTAAATAATATCCTTATTAACTAATTAATGAATTTTAATAATTTTAAATTTATTAATTTATAGAGGTTTAACTGTAGTTTAAAAATATTACAAAATTTTACTTTATGTATTGGTTCTATATGTTATGATAGCCAACCGTACGTCTGATATTAAACAAGTTGGATGAGATTTTCATCTCTGAAATTAGCTAATTGATACAAAATTTTACTAATTAATGTATTGATTATTTCCTCCTCTTTAATTTTTTTATGCAACTATAGTAAAAGTTTTTTTACATGTTTGATTAAATAACAAAGAGCGATTTTGTCTTATGTTATATAAAACCTTAAAAAGTATATGGTTAAATCAATTAATGTGCCAATAACATCTAACTTGATGAAAGCTTGTAATGCCGTTAATTTAAATTATTTTTTAAATCAAGTGGATTTAAAATTATTTTTTATTTGAAAAAATATTAAATTAATTTTTTTATATATGTTTCTCGATTATTTTGATATTTTAATGTGAATAACTTATAAAATAATTTTATAAAAATATATATCCAACACTGTATTATACATCAAACACAGAGAGAGAGAAAAAAGATAGCTAAGATTAGGATGGAAGAAGAAGTAATCCAAAACGCACATAAAACCAATAACTCAAGAGTACTCGTTTATTTGTGATTAGCTAGAGAGTGCAATAAGGAAGTCGCTGTCAATTACAGAGGGCGTAGAGTAGAAAGTTTCTAATTCCATGTTATATAATGGCCATTTAGACGCTCTTTGTTTTGAATTGACCAGCTTGTCCATTAATTTAAGTCATATTATCAAGTCGCATTACTTTATTATTCTCCTAATTTAAATTCATGTAAGCATTGATAATTCCGCAATTTATAAATTTTTAGTAGTAAATCAATAATTATATATACCAAGGAAATTAATAACAGTTTTGAATTTCAAAGAAGGGACTACAAGCACACCCTATATATATATGTGTGTGTGAGAGAGAGATATGCGAGTGCTACATCAAATTTATATTATTTTTATGTTAAATTTTACTAAAAAATAAAGTCACTGTAATTCAAAATCTTATGACTTCGTTTAATCAAGTTGTGCTTATGAATTAAACATATTTTATCCGAACTTTCCAAACAAATATTTCTGATAAAAAAAATTACTTTTTAAAAAAAGTAAATAAGGTGTCACCGTAAAACGGATAAAAAATGATTAAGATAGAAGCATGTCTTCTCCTACTTGTCCTATAATAAATTAAATAGAGTGCTATATATTTATTAAAACAAAAACACAACAAAACATACCCTTAGATACTGAGTTTTTAAAATAATTTTATATTAATTATTTAATATATAAAAAAATAAAGATAACAAGATTTGAACTAATGAACAGTTATTAATTAAAGCTATTTTACTCTATTAAAAAATTATCTAAATTCAAAACCTTAAATTTTTAAATAAGACTCCCATAATAGTTTTATTTTAACTCTCTCTCTCTCTCTCTCTCTCTCTCTCTCTCTCTATATATATATATATATATATATATATATATATATATATATATATATATATATATATCTTTACGCGTATCCCTGACATATATACATGTATGAAAGTCAATTAAACCTCGTACAAAAACTTGATAAAAGCGCAGTACTCGTTGTTAGCACATAGTTTCCATGGTCATGCTCGATTTCTATATAAAGGTCTCATGCCTCTCTTTGTAAGCACATCACCTAGCTATCGGTTCCCATTCTCGTTTACGTACAGAGAAAACAAACATGGCCGCGTTATTCGTTCTCATTCTTGGCTTGTTGGCTAGTAATGCTATAGCCACTACCACACCAAACCATAAGATTCATTCTCTTAATCGTTATAGTTTTCCTCCAGGTTTCATTTTTGGGTCTGCATCTGCAGCTTACCAGGTCATTCATTGTTAGTCTTAGTTTTCCATCATCTAGTGATTTTACTTTGTTCATGATGCATGGGATTTTTTTTCCAACACACCACTTTACCTTAAAAGACATAACTTCTTTTCCTGTTGGACTGACTAAAATTTTGATTCTATTTTCAAAGTGATGATTCTATTCAGGGTGTTTCTTAAACTTGGTATTTTTCTTGTGTTGTTACTGTTTATATAAATATTTAAATGTATATTTGATATCATGATGCGGCATTTATGTTTTTTTATTATTATTTTGCGTTCAATTAATATCTCCTTTATAATAAAATAAATAAATAAATTCAGACGTTAAACCCTATTATGTTGTACATTTTCTCAGTACGAGGGTGCAGCTTTTGAAGGTGAAAAAGGACCAAGTATCTGGGACTCATTTACACATAATTTTCCAGGTTTCTTTTTCTTGTCATAATGTTTTATTTAGAGTTTTTCCTTAATTTTGTTTGTGGGATAAACATTAAGATCTACTTATGTAATGCTTTCTTATCTTTCTTCATTTTCGTTAATATGTAATGCATTATTTATTCTGATTGATTGATTCTTTTGAATCTGGTGCACGCATGGGTGTTGATATGATCGCACCCTATAGTGCATTAATTATTAACCCTACTGTTTTGCAGCAATTGATCAGATAATTCGTCATCCATCACTCTTTAACAAGTAATACTATATATATATATAAAAAACAAGTGGTTTGCTACCCTACCCATGGCAAAATTGCGCTACACACGCACGCACGCACACAAAATGACAGCTTAGCACAAGTTCCTTTCTGTCTACCTTTTTCTTTATTCAGCCCTGGTGGACGTGGTTCTGTAGTTCTTCTATCTTATCGATGAGTTTAACATTAGATACACAGAGCATTTTCTATGATTGATCATGCATGCGCGCCTTGCCCTGGGGATTCAATAAATCCTTGGGGAGTTAAATGCTATACGCATCGAATGTGTCTAAGGGCTACATCTTGACGAACTCTAGCTCGTTGAGTTGTGATATTGGGAGTGAATATTTTGTTTTTTATATATATAGGTGCAAAAATATTAATTGAGAAATATGTTCATGGTGAAATGCAGATAAGATAAGTGATCATAGCAGTGGAGATGTGGCTCTTGATCAATACCACCGTTACAAGGTAATTAATCATGATGAGAGATAGGAAAACGAAGATTATCAAACAGGGTTTTCTAGTATGAATTATGAGTCTCGGGTTAATATTCCACATTTAACCATGTCCATAATATTTCTCTGTAATAAGAACTCAAATACAACTTTGAAAAAGAAAGAAAGAAATTGTTAGGAACATTGAAAATCATAATCAGTCAAAAATAAATATTTTGTAGTGATATATATGACGGGTATTGTTTTTATTTATTTATCCATTTTCCAATATATATATATATATTGAATGTCACAGGAGGATGTCAAGATCATGAAAGACTTGGGCTTTGATTCCTACAGATTTTCAATCTCATGGCCAAGAATATTGCCAAGTAAGATGATTCAATTAATTAGATCTGCGTAACACTTGCACCCATCTGTTACTGCCACCATTTTTTGCAGCAAATTTTAAAACTCAAATGGTTATATGTTCTAACATGGAACCTTTTTGTTCTTAATCACTAAATACTTTCAGAGGGGAAGCTAAGTGGGGGCGTGAATAAGCAAGGAATCAAATACTACAACAACCTCATTAATGAGCTCCTAGCAAATGGTATTATGGCTATGATTCAATCTTATAATAATTATTTCCATCATCTAATTAAGTTGACATTATAATACCATGTGGGCAAAGTGAATTCATTTTGATCCTTGCTATAATGTTCAGGCTTGAAACCCTTTGTAACTCTCTTCCACTGGGATACTCCTCAAGCCTTAGATGATGGGTATAGCAGTTTCCTAAGTCCTGAGATTGTGTAAGTACTAACATGATTAGTTTTCTTCATTAGACTTGAGTTATTTCTCCATGATATTGTGATTAACCAAAACCTATAATTACAGGAAAGACTTTGCGGACTATGCAGATATTTGTTTTAGAGAGTTTGGAGATAGAGTTAAGCATTGGATCACATTAAATGAACCAAACATTTTTAGTCAAGGTGGCTATGCGAAAGGAAACGCACCAAATCGATGTTCGGCTTGGCAAGAGTTAAATTGTACTGCTGGAGATTCATCAACAGAGCCCTATTTGGTGGGACACAATCTGATTAAATCTCATGCTGCTGCTGTAAAATTATACAAGACAAAATATCAGGTATAACTTTCAAAATCCTACACAACTATATACGTATAATTGCCTTAAGAGGCATATTTGACATTAAAGGGAAACCTTTTTTTACTTCTTTATGCAAACCATAACTTAAGGGTAAAAAAACACAGTGCAAGTAGGCATGTGTTGAGAGACATTGAAAATGGAATTTTTGTCTCTTAATGACGTGCACTCATGGCCGCATATAGTGTAGCTTTGATGGGGCCACCCCCCTACGCAAAAGAATTCAGAAATGCAATATTAGTCCCTAAAGTTTAGCTTTTTTTCAACTTTAATGTGGCATGACATTCCTTCTTGCCCCTCTAAGAAATGTATTCATCCTCAACCTCAAGGTAAACTTGAATTATAAACCCTAAAGATCAAACAAAATCTTCACAAAAATGGTCTCAAGCACGATAAGTTATCGAATGTTTCGTTCTTGCAGGAAACTCAAAAGGGCATAATAGGGATCACAGTAGCATCGCATTGGTTTGAGCCATATTCTGCTTCTATACAAGACCTAGATGCTGCAAAACGATCTCTAGATTTCTTGTATGGATGGTATGTGTTGCAGGTGTTGGAATTTATTTATTTCTCTATTGATTTAAATCAAATGACAACAAATTGTAGAATCATATTTTGTTGTGACTTTGCAGGTACATGGATCCAGTAGTTTATGGCGATTATCCACGCTCAATGAGGTCTATTGTCGGAAGACGATTGCCCAAATTCACGAAGGAGGAATCCGATTCGATAAAGGGATCATTTGATTTCATTGGATTGAATTACTATACTGCTTTCTATTCGGCCCAGTTGCCTGCATCTAATATTACACATCAAAGCTACTTGACGGATAGTCTTGCCACCACTAGGAGTAAGCACGCCTTGAAAAAAATCCAAAGATAATCGAGGATTTATTAATATGTTGATAATCTCATTGGTCCAACGTTAACCCTTTTTTTTCCTGTCTTTTTGTGCATACAGGTGACCGTAATGGGGTTCTCATTGGTCCACAGGTGTGTATAATCAACTAAATAGAAAAATATTTTTTATTCTTTATGACTTGTGAGTAGGTGGGGTGTTTAATTATAATTAAGGCTTGGGTTATCACAACTAATTACCATTACTTGTTAGGTATAGCCACGTCCAATCATGAGGTCCCGTTTTATATATCAAGTAGTAGACCTGGTCCTAAGGTTGACTCTAGACCTGGTCCTAAGGTTTACTCTAGAGCTCTTCTGTTATTCATAATTGACTTGGAATAAAGTTTGGATTACAAGTGGATGGTTAATTTTAATTTTTTTATTAAAAAACTAAAATTATATTATTTTAATAAAAAAATAAATAATCAACATGCTAGTATTTAAATTATAATCAAGTTACAGTTTAATCAGGTTTTCATCTTATTATATATTTTTTTAATTAATACCAATTTAAATTATATATCAATTAAGTAACGTATGAATCAGTTGAGCCTAATTTTATGAATTTGCAAGTTTTTATTCTTCCATTCGACAAACCATAGCAGGAAAAAAATAGGAGTATAGAACTTATTCACTAAATTCACAACTTATTAATTTCATAATTTTTTTTAAAAAAATTGCAGACAGGATCATCTTGGCTCCATGTTTATCCGAAGGGGATTCAGAAGCTTTTGCTTTACACCAAGAAGAAATACAAAGATCCAGTTATTTACATCACTGAGAATGGTAATTAAGAGACTTCTATTATCATAATAA
Organism: Populus simonii; assembly: GCA_007827005.2. Taxonomy (NCBI): domain Eukaryota; kingdom Viridiplantae; phylum Streptophyta; class Magnoliopsida; order Malpighiales; family Salicaceae; genus Populus; species Populus simonii. The sequence goes on along the minus strand of CM017466.2, from coordinate 22,085,671 downwards.
ACTACGTGATTTACCATTCCAATTCTTTCTAAAAGCCCATTAAATATTTGACGTGAAATATATCCCTTGTTTTAGGCGTCAGTGAGGTAAATAATGCCAATTTAACGCTTAAGCAAGCCCTCCATGACACCATGAGGATCGATTACTACAGTCGCCATCTCTCTTTCTTGAAATTAGCAATCGAGTAAGTACTTCTTAATTGATATTTGTACCTAGCTCATAATTAACATTAAAATATTAATTCTATGATATTATGTTTTAATTTTAATATATATATTTTTTTAATTTGTCTTTGACAGGGAGGGTGTCAAGGTGAGGGGATACTTTGCATGGTCACTATTGGATAATTTTGAATGGAAGTCAGGCTACACAGTTAGATTTGGGATCGTTTATATTGATTATAAAGATGGATTAAAGAGATATCCAAAACTCTCAGCTCGTTGGTTTAAAAACTTTCTCAAGAAATAAGGAGACATGCATGATCCATTGATTTTTTTATAGATTAAGCGATAAAATTGTATGTTGGAGAGGACAAAACAGAAGCCTTGGTTTCTGGTTTTTCTTTTCTTTTCTTTTTTTCTCCTTTTTTCCCTGTTATTTCTCTGCCCAGAATAAGCATTGTTGGCAGAGCTCTCCAGCTTGTACACTGTATTCTTTTTACTACATCAAATAAATGGCAACATCATTCGACTAAATAGTGTGTTCATTTTACCATAGAGTTAATATATATAAAACTTTAATTGTTTAAATTTTTGAATTGAGATGATTTTTTAATATCATAGTAGTATTATGTGGGATTTCAAGATATAATTTATATTATTATTTAATATACACTCTCAAATATAATTAATTTGGTGTTAAAAAACTTGTATAGATAGATATTATCTTGTGTTATTAATTAATTTTAATTAAAAAAATAAAGATGATGATATTTAAATTCATGATTTTTTGGTTTATAAGACTCTTGTATCATATCAAATAATTATCTTAATATAAATACTTAAGCTTTTAAGTGAGATTTTATTACATAATTTATATTATTTTTTAGCAATTAAGATTTTAATAACTAAATTGTTATAAGTTGGAATCCTATAATTTTTATTTTTTTCTAATTAAAAAGAAATAAATTATACCCAAGAGAAGATAATGATGATTTTGCTCGCATTAAGATTTAGGTTAAAATAATTTATTTACATATCTAGAAAGCCAACTGCAACAATTATAATACTTATGATCTTTACGAGAATTTTCTATATATATTCAATGAATAAGATGTGATTTAATTAGTGGATAAAGAAAAGCTAAAATCACTGTACCGAGCATGGGCCCTGGAAGGTCATAAACCAAAAGAGAAGACAACTAGAAAGGTTTCTCTCTGGTCTCTTACTCTCTTTCACCTAACCGGTAAGCCATACACACTGGGGAAAGCCTTCAAACACCCGTAAGCCATCCTCTGATTTATTTTTAATTTTATATTATTTATTTATAGTTTGATCAAGTACTCATAGTTTTTTTTTTCTATTTTCTTTAAATAACTCATCACAAAGAAGAAATACATCACTGAAAATGGTAATAAACGTTGCTGCATGTCTTCCTAGAAATAAAAGCAATATAAATATATATATATATATATATATATATATATATATATATATAATGATCTAAACTTTATTTAATTCCATTTTATATTATTTCTTAATTTCATATTGATTTATTATTTTAAGAAATAGAAAGAGTAAAAAAAAATAACTTTATTTATTCTAATAAACGCCTTAATTTGTTCTGTTTGCCTTTTCTCTATCATTTTATAACTTTATTTTTTCGTATTCCCCTCGTTTGATTTTTTTCTGACCGTCCGATTTAATTATATGGTTTTTCATTTTTTTTTTAATTTGTATAAATCAGTTAATACAAGTAGCAAAACACAAGCCAGCCAAGAGGCCGTCTACAATATTCTATAATAAGAATGATAGAGAAAAAAAAATATACAATTTGGACAAAATGCATGAAGGGATCTAATTGGATTTTTCTTATTTTTCATTTAATTTAATTTAACTTAATGAATATTTTTTACCACTTTCGCAAAACTTATATTCCTTGAAATCATACTCTTGGAGTTGGAAGAAGCTCAGCCGATTCAAAGCGGGTCCCCATGAACTGGGGTCCACTCGCCTTATTCCATAAATTGAACCATTAATTTGTAGCTTTCTTCGGAGCTATCACAACGCGTGCACCATAGTAAAAATCGGGAAAATACACGAGAATGATGAGCTAAGGTGTGATTGGTACTGTTGTGGTTTAAACCCTTTTTAAATTATTTTTACTTGAAAAAAATATAAAAATATATATTTTTTTTATTTTTATATCAAAAGTAAAATAAAAATCTAAAAAGCTATTATTTTAATACATTTTAAATTAAAAAAACACGCTAAACCACACACTACGTACGTTATTCAAAAGCTAGGCAGTGATATATATATATATATATTACCTGTCATATTGCATGCTTTTTGGCATATCTAACTCCTATATATATATATATATATGAAGGCCGCAGGGTCTCTCTTGTCTAGCTAGCTCAACGACAGGCTATGGCAACCAAAAACTATTTCTTGCCAACTCTGCTTCTCGTTCTTGGCACAGTGACTTCAAATGTAGCAGCTGCTGCACCAAGCCACATTAACATTGCTTCTCTTAACCGTAGTAGTTTTCCAGGAGGTTTCATCTTTGGGACAGCATCATCAGCTTACCAGGTTAGGATTATATATATATTATGGTTTGTTTTCTCCTAGGTTTTGAAATCCTGATGAGATGTTGATAGGAAAAGCTGTCTTCTTGATTTTTTGTTTTTGTTTTTGTTTTCCAGTATGAAGGTGCAGCAGCTAAAGGAGGCCGAGGACCCAGTATATGGGATATGTACACCCATAGATATCCAGGTTCTCCTCTCTTAATTTGTAGCTTTAGTTTGGTTGATAAATCTACTTGCTTTTTTGCTATTTAATTCTGCTTTTTACCTCTTGGTAGAATTCAGTGCTTGGACAACAAATCAAACTTGCTATAGAAAACAATTAAACTTGCTATTATTATTATTATTATTATTATTATTATTATTATTATTATTATTATTATTATTATATGTGAAAAGTTGTTACATATATTTGATGCTCTCTCTTTTTTTAATTTAAATACATATAATTTATTATGAAATATCCATTAACCATACCTTTTTTTTTTCTTACTGAATAATTCCTCCTATAATTTTAATCTGAACAACGGGTCAGATGCATGTCTCATCCCAAAAAGTTCCCTTCCATTCTAATGTTATTGAAAGTTTACAGCAGCTATGTTGAAATTTTAAGGCACCAGCTGTTTATTTTCTTATTGATTTTTTTATACGTAATAATTAATGCTTATAGATTGATTACATCTTAAGTTTTAAGAAATTAATGCTTTATTATTTTATTTTATATTTTCAAATCTTAGAGTCATCCTCGGAAAAAAGTCATTAAATTTCTCTGAGCAGACCAATATAATAAATGCACTATTAAGATTGTTACAAAAATTAATATTAGGTGACATATAAATTGATTTGAAGATACCATATACTAAAAAAAAATACATATATTCAACTTCACCTGCATATTGCATATGCCCAATTTAATTAATTTTGATGCCGCAGTCACCCTTGACCAGTAAAAAATAGAAATGCTCACCTATTAATTAAAGAATCTTATTGACTATAGGATCTAAGTGATTATAATATCCTAACGTTGGTTTTTTTTATCCTAACATGTTTTTTTTATTTATTTATTTATTATCTTTACGAAGTATATGATATACAATATTGTATCAAGTTGGCCATGAAATTCAAATTCTTGACAGCCTCAATCTTTCTATCTTATTATTGTCTTTGGACACAACGTTTTGGACAAAATATAGCAGGCACTTGCTTTAAAAAACAAAATGACTATTTACCGTAGGATTAGAAATTTTTACATCATAAAAGTAAGCACATTTCCTCAAACAATCGTATCAATTCTCTAATATTATCCATAACAATTAGCTTTACTCTTGTTATTTTTATGTTCGGATTCGGAATTTTTAAAATAAGATAAATAAAATTTAAAATTATTGGATTACACCTTCGTTAACATCTCGTATTCATAACCATAGTATAACGTACATATTAAGGACAATATATTAAGTAGTGTCGTTTCACATTTTTAATGAACAATGTCTAACCTGATCTGAGAAACAGCATGAAGCCTAGCAACTATAGGGTTGAACAATCCTTTACATAATTATTAACTTCAAAGCCTTGGAGGATTAGTTGAGGTGCATATAAGTTAACTCGGATACCCATAATTAATTAAAAAAAATAAAGAATCAAAATAAAATATATGAAATTTAAAGCCACCATCTATATAACTTTTTATTTTCACTTTGATACTTTGACTTTTCAATCTTTTCATAAAAAAATATATTTAAGTGTTAATTTGAATTCAAAATAGTTTAATTGTGGAAAAAAAATTGCGATAACCAAATTAAATTTTAATTTTAAATATCTATACCAATTCATAATAATTTGTGAATGGATGAACAATAATTAAAGCTGTAGTGTTTTGGCCCCAAGGCTTAATTTCTGTTAATACTAGTTTTGAATAATTATCATCTTTAATTATTACCATTATTGTCGTAAAGGACAAGTGGGAGAGACACCCTTCGCCTTTCCCAAGTTGTCTCTTGTGCTGGACAGATCAAATTTAATAACATATATAGGCATCGATTCTTGCCTTGCGCGCCATGTTGTTTATTATATTTATTTATTTATTTATTTCATAAAAATACGTGCATGGTGGTGAAATGACAGGCAAGATAAAGGATGGATCCAATGGAGATGTGGCTATTGATTCATATCATCGCTACAAGGTACGTATATATATAAAATTGTATATAAGGGAAAGAAAACAAAAATTACAAGGATTTCAATGTATTAATTATGAGTTATATACTATCCTTTTCAACTGCTTGTAGATCAAGGGGTTAATGCAATTTTGTTGTCAAATTATTTCACAGGAAGATGTTGGCATAATGAAGGAGATGGACTTGGATGCTTATAGATTTTCAATATCATGGTCTCGAATATTACCAAGTAAGCTTCATGTATATATATATATATATAGCATTAAATCGCCAAAAATACAAATCTACAAAGACTTAAATTCAATAGGGTTATCAAAACAAGAAGGACGACAGGATTAAGCTCTTATTTGATATTGTTTTCTAAATGAGGATTGGTTAAATTTTAATTTTTTTTATGTTTTTAGATTATTTTAATATGTTGATATTAAAAATAAAAAAATATTTTTTAATATATTTTCAAATAAAAAATAATTTAAAAAACAAACATTAACACACTTTCAAACATTTTAATTATAATAAACCACAAAAAAAAATAACAATACACAAAAGATACAGCTTTGTCTTCATGTCACCAAACTTCTAAGCTAGATTTGATACATTTTCACCGAGATGAATTTGTTAACAATAATTAATCTTCGAAACTTAATTAGTTTTTTTAATTTGGTTGATCACACAACTTAGTTGAACATCATCTCATGATTAAAAGTGCCTTTGATCTTCTTAATTATTAAGTCAAATTAACAAATATTTATTGACCTGTGTGGATAAGTTTTTGTTAATTACATCTTTCGAATCTAATATTAATTTATTTACCTGAATCCTCTCAGATGGAAAGCTAAGTGGAGGTGTTAATAGAGAAGGAATCCAATACTACAACAACCTCATCAATGAGCTACTAGCCAATGGTTTTAATTAATCTTATAATTTCTTTTTAATTTTCTTTCAAGAAATCTCGGCATGGGCAAATAGCTTATTTCTTTCTTTAATTTTGTCATACACAGGCATACAACCATTTGTAACTCTCTTTCATTGGGATCTCCCCCATACCTTAGAGGATGAGTATGGAGGTTTCTTAAGCCCTAGAATTGTGTAAGTAACTTAACTAAATTCCTTAATATATCTTTTTTTAATAATTGAGTGTGTTAATTAAAAAACAGTCATATATAAGATAACCCTTAAAAAATTAAATGTTTATTTACAGAAAAATGAAATTATGCCATTGCTTAGAAGATTTTAAGTCAAGGTTTTAAATTTATGATCTACCCACTTGGTGCATCTAAATGTTTAGGTCCTTCCCACATCTCACTGAGATTAATTATTGATAAGATTTCACCTTTTTTTTTTTTTTTTGCAAAAGTACCAACGGGCTTGTAGCCATTGATGCATTGTTACCAAATAATGAAGATTTTGGATTCGTCATCGAATGATGAAATATTTTCGACACCTATGGTAATGAGGGTGATATAATTTCCTTGCTTAAATTGTTATCTTGGAACGTATAAAATGAATTATTAACATATGATCATGATTAGGGCGTATAATCCCATTATAATACTGTCGATCAGATTGATAGTTATCTAGAATGAATTATTGGGATGGAATTTCTTCACAAGAATTAGTGTGGTGTAAATTTTTTTTACTAATCAAATACCATTTGTTTAATCACAGGAATGATTATGAGGACTATGCAGAGATTTGTTTCAAAGAATTTGGTGATAGAGTTAAGTACTGGATCACTTTGAATGAACCATGGACCTATAGCATGGGTGGTTATGCTGCAGGTTTGCTAGCACCAGGCCGATGTTCAGATTGGCAAGGACTAAATTGTGCTGGAGGAGATTCAGGAACAGAGCCATATTTGGCAGCACATTATCAGCTTCTTGCCCATGCCAAAGCTGTACATTTGTACAAGAAAAAATATCAGGTTCAATACATTACTAATTCTATAAGATTTTTAACTTCTTTTAAGATTGCCTTTGAGATAGAAATAACATATACATAAGACACAAAAATGTATTTTTGTTGTTATCTATGATTAGTTTCAGCCTTAAACATTACAAAAAAGACATTCAATTACTTCATTTATTTATTTTTGTTTTGAACTTCTGCAGAAAACTCAAAAGGGAGTGATAGGGATCACATTAATTTCTCAATGGTTTGTGCCATTTTCTAACGCCAAACATGACCAAAATGCTGCCAAGCGGGCACTGGATTTCATGTTGGGATGGTATGTATTTACCTCGTGATGGTTTATTATTTGATTTATTTTTATTTTATATTAACATTAATAGTTAAAAAATAATATAAATTATATCTTAAGATCTCATTTAACAGTTTAAGTTATTGGATTGAATTAGTTCTTTGATATGGTATTAGAGTCTTGATGACCAAGCGATCACGAGTTCGAATCTCACCATCCCTATTTATTTGATAAAAATTAAGCACAAGTCAATATGGACATGTGCAAATTTCAAGTTTAAAAAGCTTTCACTTGAAGGGGTGTGTTAGAGAATAAAATAAATCATATCATGGAACCTCATTCTTATCTAACAACTTAAGCTATTGAATTGAATTGTTTATTTGACAATAATTTAGTCATAAATCTCAACTTGAAAATTATTTATTTATATATTTGTAGGTTCATGGATCCATTGACAAATGGTGACTATCCGCACACAATGCGAGCTCTTGTTGGTGACCGATTGCCTAAATTCTCTCGAGAGCAATCCGAAATGATAAAAGGATCATTTGATTTTCTTGGGTTGAATTACTATACAACTAATTATGCAGCTTATATGCCCCATTCTAATTCTCCGAATGCAAGCTATTTAACAGATTCTCGTGCTAATCTTTCAAGTAAGCATGATCAGAAATTATACCAACAATTTCGAGTGTTTATTTGTAAGTAAACTCATCATAATCAATATCATATAATTCTTTTTTCATGTTTTTATATGTAGCTGAGCGGCATGGTGTTTTGATAGGTCCAAAGGTACGTATCAACTAAATAAAGTTTTAATTAACAATTTTAAATTTTAAATTAAGATATTTTTTTATATAATATCAAAATTTTAATGATTAAATGACCTATGGCTTTGGGAATGGAATGGGCGTTGTAGGCCTATCTCATGTACTATAATGGCTTGAGACGTAGGCCAGACTAGGCTTAACAGTCATTAATCAAATCAACCCATTTATTATAGTTCTATGGCCATAGATTTGTACTGTCGTGAGCTAGTCGCAGGATCATACAGCTAGTTCAGAAAAATAAACTAAAGTCATGCTGCTAACTCACTAGACCTGCGCCAATACTCAACCGTAGGGTTCCTTTCCCTTTAGTATATGACTGTAAGTTACCATTTTCAACCCCTTTGCCATCATGTTGATTGAGTTGAACACGCTCTGCATATATATATACGCCATGGCTTCCTATCCATGTTGTTTTTGCAAGTGTCAGCTGTACTGGTAGTTTAAGTTTCAAGTCCACCAGGGTTCAACGAATATTTTATTTTCTCAGCCCTTATCTTCCTCCTCACCACATTGTTGTGTTTTCTTGAAATGAAATATCGCAGGCAGCTTCAGATTGGCTTTACATTTATCCAAGAGGAATTCGAGACCTTTTGCTCTATGTGAAGAGAGAGTACAGAAATCCACTCATTTACATCACTGAAAATGGTAAATACTTTCTCATTAAAGCCAGGATTATTTCAAAGCAAAACATAAGATGCAAATTAAAACGCCAATTTCAAACGAAATATCCTTTTTTTTCTTCTTTAGGTGTTGATGAATTTAATAATGGTTCGTTAACTCTTAAAGAGGCCCTTGTTGACACCATGAGGGTTGATTATTATTATCATCATCTTGACTTCCTTCGAAGATCAATCAAGTAAGTGCTATATATGGACTGGAATATTCATTTTCCTGCTTAATTTCTTTGTCCTCTCTCTCTCTCTCTCTCTCTCTCTCTCTCTCTCTATATATATATATATATATATATATAAAACACGATTAATTCGTATCATTTGTTCCTTTTGCAGGGATGGTGTAAATGTGAAAGGATACTTTGCATGGTCGTTATTGGATAATTTTGAATGGTATGCAGGTTACACCGTACGATTTGGCATCAACTATGTAGATTATAAAGATGGATTGAAGAGATATCCTAAACTTTCAGCTCACTGGTTTAAGAGCTTCCTCAAAAAATAGACATATATGTCTCTTCTTGTAATAAATTCAAATTTTCTTGAAAATTACCATGATGAACAGTATTTTTTAGTGGTAATTAAGGATCGCGCACAAAATAGAGAATATTACCATGATGAACAGAAAAGAAATAATCATGCAATGCAGTGATCTTGAGTTGTTCTGCTGTGTCTACATCCACAAACGAAGAGAAGTTTTTTATTATAATCGAAGCAAATACAAGTTTTGAAGAACTCTCAAATATGAATCCCAAATAATATACTTAATCCTTGTAACACATTATAAATTTCTCTTGTTAGCTCTTTTTTAAGCACACAAGAACGTGCAAGATGATTCTAAGAAAAACGAGGCCTAAGCAAAATCTTAATCCTAATGGATAGATAATCAGTCAAAATCTTAATCTCTTCTCTGTAAAGGATTATACTGATCAATTTGGATAGCGCGCAACAATATGATCTTCGACTCCAAAACTTCAGATGGGGATGCGATTTTTGACCTCACCTTTCATCGGTTGGCCTTTTGGTTGAAGTCCTCTGTTAAAAATTTCAGTTACACAGGTTCTGATTTTTATAGAAATCCTGAATGTATCATGAATTGGACTAACTAGTCGGGGTTGTAAATTCATCGCTCTCTTTATGTTTTAATTCCCCCTGTAATCTTTCTTATTGCAGCCCTCATCTTCTTAATGGGGTCGTCTATTTATAATATACTCGATTACTATAAAAAAAAAGATAATCAGTCAAAATCCTGATTCTATGAATGATTCCTTTCTAGATAAAACAATTCTAAGCTTATAAGATTTTCAAAATTTAATTTGAAGTCTTTATATAATAATTATACAATAAAGATTTGAATTTACGCTACATCTTAACCATCCGATAAATACTAGAAAAGTTGTAACTAACAATTCTAAGGTTACTCAAGAAATATGGCTTCCCAAAAGTCTTAAAGATTTTGAAAGATTAAACCGCAAATTAATGGGATAGAGAGGAAATCTGAATTAATTGCATTTGACATCAAGTATTGTGCTTGAATATCTTTTTACCATACCATATTATACATGGCAAAATTGCTTACATGATTAACATTAGCTAAACTAATTTAATGTGAAGAGACAACATAATACTGGATGAAAGTGTTATCTTGGAGCATGTAAGTGAATTATTAGCATATGATCATGATTCTGGACAGTAACTCCATTACAACGTTCTTGATCACATTAATTTTTTTTTATTAATATAGGTATCCGGGTCAGCTTACGCGCACCTCGACTAATTTCACGGGCCCTGAAGTTAACGACCATGTAAGTCTCCAATGGCCCTGAGGTTTTTAAAACTTGAATTTGTGATTTCTAAGGAGTAAACCTAAGATTTGACCAGTTGAACTATCCCCTTAAAATTTAATCAAATTAATTTTAATCTACTATTAATTGGAATCACAAAAATTAGTTGGTGAAATGCATCTTTTTCTTATGAATAATCGATATTAACTCAGGGGGTGGCTAGCTTGATGCAAGCAAAACCAAAAAAAAAAATAATCAAAAGTGGCTAGTAATTAACTTATACCATATTTCACTTCGAATCTTGATAGCTTGCAGGTCAATTTGTAATTAATTCTATCAAATTTAGATAAGATTTAATCAGCTTAATTTTAAATATTTTTATTTTAAATTAAAATAATATCATTTTAATAAAATAATTGACATGAATTACTCGATAACTTACTAGTTAATTAACTCAAAAATCAAGTGACCCAGATCTTCAGGTTTTTCACAACTATGTCTGAAACAAAAAAAAAAAAAATAAAAAAACCCCATTCAACAACTATAATATATTTAATGTTGATCTTATGCAGAAAACTCAAAAGGGAGTGATAAGTAGCACGTTTTTCTCACTGGTTTGTGCCACTCTCTTGTGCCAAAGATAACCAGAATGCTGCCAGGAGAGCACTGGATTTCATGTTCGGATGGGATGTATAGGATATTCTAGCTAGCTCGATGTGTGATCTTCTTGATTGTTTAAGATGACATTAAATTAATTAATTAAAGTGTAGCTTAGGATCTCCACACCAACCATTAATGTCCCCCATAATTATTTGGGAGCCCAATTAATTAATATGGTCTATATATTCTTTGTGGGAAATTAATATATTTTTGAAAATTTATTACAAATACTTAAGAACATTATCATATAAATAACATCATCAAAAACCCCACCAAACATAACCAGCTGACTAAAAGCCGATCTCATTGACTATTGAAACAGTCATGTATTTCAGTGCATTCTTGTCGTTAAAAGGACAGTAACATTTTCAGCTTTTTTTTAACTGGGAAAATTTTGTTTTTTATTGGCAGTAGGAATTTTTTACATTACCAAGTAAGAATGATGATACTTTTCACTATTACTTTTTACTTAAAAACAAGTAAAAATTTTCAGTTTAGTTGTTCTGTTGAAAATATTTCTTACATCATCTAACGCTAACAATATTTGAACCCTCCAAAAATGAAGCCATGGTAAAGAGATTACTTGAATTTCTAGTAATAAAATCTACATGAATTTTGTAGGTTCATTGGGGATTTGGATCAATTCATTTTAAAAAAATAAAAAATAATAAGTTTAATCTATTCTAGTCAATGATCAGGGTTGATTTGCGACCCGCGATCTAGATTGATTTAAATTTTAAAAAAATAAAAATAAAAATAATTTATTTTACCTCAGTTAATAATCAGGGTTGACTTGTAACCCGATCAATCTAAATAAAACTCATTAAAGTATTTTAAAAAGATTTATATCAAAATGATATTATCTCAATTATTTTTTCTATAAAAAAATAAAATTAACTTGAGTTTGCCATTCTAATCTATAATTTAAGACAAATCAACCGAGTAAAATTTTAAAACTATGCTAGAATTATTTGGTTTAAGTGCATGCTATAAACCATTTTTATGATTTTCTCGTAAAACAGCAATTGTTTCCCCCCTTCTTTGCTTCTTAATTATGTCTTTTTAGCATTAATCCTCTCCATTTCCAAGATAAAACGTCTAGATTATTGGCGGGAAAATATTTTTACAGTTAAGTATTTAGCTGCAGAGCTCACACATAAGCTTCTTATACTCTTTAGCCCTAACACCACCCTTCCATAAACTCCCTTCCAATCTGAACCGTCAACCAACTCAAATCAGAGGTACACTTAATCACAACCGTAGAGCATAACACACACACAATTTCCCCCCACATCTCACCACACTGCATAACCAAACTCCTCTAAAAACTCTTAAACCCTATGACATTAGGTTTGTGCATTTCTCCTGCTGAAAAAGAAAAAAATTAATTCAATCACAAAATCAACAATTTTTTTTTCAAAAAACCAATTTTAATTATACCCGTTTGGATTTAGAGTCTGATATTGTGGATTTTTCGAATGGAAATCGGAGGAAGCAGTGAAAGCCAAAATGAAACAAAGAAAGGCAAATCAAAGACTCCAAGGAAACCCAAAGAAAGCCTTCTCAAACAAAGTCAGTGTTTCTCTCTATGGATTCATTATAAAAATCCCATTTTGGTTAGACCCTTTTGTTTTTTGAGTTTGATTTTTTTTTTTTGCAGAATCTCCAGCTGAATTTTTCGCAGAGAACAAGAACATTGCCGGGTTTGATAATGTAAGTTTCAGTTCTTGATAATGTAAGATTCGTTGTGATTGTTTTGATAGTAAGTGGGTTTTTTTTTTTTTTTTTTTGATTGGGTGAAAGTTATTGTGAATTTCAGCCAGGGAAATCTCTTTATACTACAGTGAGAGAACTTGTAGAAAATTCGCTTGATTCGGCGGAATCGATATCGGAACTTCCTGTCGTAGAAATTACGATGTCAGTTTTTTAGTTTATGATATTTTTTTGTGTATGTGAAAGTGTGAATTATTTAGCTTGGTCAAATTTTTATCTGGTTTGTTGCAGTGAGGAGATAGGGAAAAGTAAGTTTAATTCAATGATTGGTCTTGTTGATCGAGAGCGTGTTGATGCGCAACTTTATGATGACTACGAGACAGCTAAGGCTCGCGAGGTGTGTGTGTGTGTGTGTTGGGTTCTATTCTGAATTCTGATATTGGGTTTTGGCCGTTTGTTGAAATTAAGCTGTTTGTGGTGTGTTTTGAGTTGTGCAGAAAAGATTGGCGAAGGAAGCTCGTGCTCAAGAAGTGCAAGCGAAGAATGCTGCTCTTGGGAAGAAAGTAAAAGAACAATCGACTATGAAGGGCATGAAGGGTCGAGGTGAGGCCTCATTTTACAGAGTCACATGCAAGGTGTGATTTACTTTGCACTCAATGTTTTATCTAGTATTTGTTGTTTCATACGTGTTTCTTAATTTTGTGGTGGTGTTAATGTGTTTCTGAGTTATTGCCAAAATTCTCTTTGAAGGTGTGAATTCTAATGACTCTTGACTGATTTTATATGCAGGACAATGGAAAAGGAATGCCACATGATGATATCCCAAATATGTTCGGACGAGGTTGGTTGTCACTTGGCAACTTATGTTTGTGCATGCGGATTTGAATAGTTACTTAAATATGAACAAATATCTGAAACTACCATAATTTTTACGAGCTTGATTTTGAGTGTACTTATGTATGCAGTTTTGTCCGGGACAAAGTATGGTCTCAAGCAGACTCGTGGCAAGTTTGGTCTTGGTGCCAAAATGGTAATGAATTTCTCTGCAGTTTGCTGCATGCATGACTATGCAACTTTGTTACTGCCATTTGGAATAAGTTATCCCGCGAATGTTGATGCTACATGATCATTATATTTGCTTTTTTCCTCCCCCAGCTCTTGTGCTGGGATATATCCTTGAATCTGTCCAACCACCTTATGGAAATTGGATAACAAAATATCAGTTAAATTGCATCTTATGATCACAGATTGGCCATTTTGATGCTGCCTTAAATGAACAGTGTCCATATTATGATTGTTGGCAAATGATTAAAGTTAAGGGAAGCTTTTTTAGCTACAAGGCTTCACATTGTCTCAGTTCAGAAGCTTATTTGATTGATTTGGTCCACATTTTTGACACTTAATTATCATGTTATAGATTAGAAGTTAATGTTAATTTACTGTGTTTTACTTATGCAGGCATTGATATGGTCAAAAATGAGTACAGGGCTTCCTATAGAGATCTCGTCATCAATGAAGGCCCAAAGCTATATTTCATTCTGCAGGCTGGATATAGATATTCACCGGTATGACTCAAATTTAGGAATACACAGAATGCACAATGTTTTCAAGGATCGTCTTATAAACATAGATGTTACATATTTCATAAGTGATGGTATTTTTCTATATTTTAGGTTGTTTATGTGTTTGTTGTTACATATCCACATGTGTATTGTGCTGAGTTTCATATTTAGTTCCAAGAATATATGGCAACTTTTTAATTCCATGGAAAAAATGCTTGAGGTTATAGCTTCTATCAGACTATTAATGGTGCTTCTTTTAAATAACCAGGAACATTCCTCACATTCATTTACATGAAAAACGGAACAATGATGATTGTTGGCATGGAGCTGAAATTCAAGTTGTTATTGAGGGAAATTGGACAACTTATCGTGTATGTAGACCATAATTTGCCTATGTTAACATTTCGTTGTACACTTTGAATTTATGCAATGCATTGCAGTTGTGTTCAGCAATGTTGTTTGGTCTATTTTAAGTTTTTAATAGTGGTGTTTTGTCCTGTATGTGCAGTCCAAGATATTGCATTACATGCGGCAAATGGCTGTTATCACTCCTTATGCCCAATTTCTTTTCAGATTTATATCAGATGCGCCAGAGTATGCTCTCCCTCTCCCTCTCTCCCTCTCCCTCTCTCTCTCTTGTGTACACATTCATGCTTCTATTCTTGTGCATCATCATTCTGTTAAGCACATGCTACTTCCATTTTTGCAGTAAGAATGTTACTATAAAATTTGCACGGAGAACTGATGTGATGCCTCCAGTTCCTCTCGAGACAAAACACCATCCATCATCTGTTGATTTACTGCTGATCAAACGCCTCATTGCGGAAACTTCAAAACAGAATCTTTTGCAGTTTCTACAGCATGAATTTGTAAACATAGGAAAGTCACTTGCTGAACGATTAATTGGTGAGAAAATTAATATCTACATTCTATCAGTATGCAATTCAACAATAAAATTCTGTGGTTGTAATAATAATCCTTCCCAATTTTTTAGGGGAAATGGGTCCAGAATTTAGCCCAAAAATGGTTGTAAAGTCTCTGACTGATCAGCAGATAGTTCGCATCAATCAGTTGTTTCGCCAAGCCAAGTTTGACGACCCTACTGGTGATGTAAGATGCTTTTAGGCTTTGAATGTAATTTATTTGCCATTGATTTTGCTGATGTGATTTGTCCTCACTTCATACTGTGTGGTGCTCTACTTGTATAATACAGCTTTTATAGCTTAGCACATTACTGATAAGCCATTTTCAGTGTCTTAGTCCTGCAGGGGAATACAATCTTCGTCTTGGAATTATAAAGGAGCTGCATCCAGATATGGTTGCAACTTATTCAGGCAGGTTGTGTTCGAATCTCTGTTTGCTATATCTATTTTTTTTAACTAAAGCCAACCTGCATGGTAAAATAGTTATTGGTATCGGAACCAAAAAAATATTACTAATCTTTTTTTCTGCTAATGGATAAAGAATGTTCTAAATGTGGCCTTTCTTTACTACCATTATATGCAGTGCTCAAGTATTTGAGGGTCACCCATTTATTGTAGAAGCTGGTGTCAGTGTGGGTGGAAAGGATGTTAAGCAAGTAAGTGTGTCTCTCTTAATATTGTGATTGTGATGAAACAAAGCAGGCTAGCTTAGGAAATATGTGTAGGTTTTGATCAATTCCAGCACCTTAAAACCAGGAATTTAAGGATTTTTATGATTCACAAACCAACACCATTGAAAGTGCTGGCTTGTGTTGCTTTCGGGACAATTGGACCTTGTTTGTACATCCCAGTTTGGTAAGCAATGCTTTGTGAAATTGAATAGACAGGCGTTTGTATTTATTGGGTTGGTTTATTAGCTTAAAAATACACATTTTACTTTCTTTCTTTCTTTTTTTTGGTAAAATAAAATAAATTAAGGAATTACTATTCCATCTATGGAAGTAAAAGCATCAGGCACTGGTTTGCCAGTTAGCTTCTTAAAAGCAATATGATGTTAATTGCACGCGCATGATACTTGATCGTGGGTTTCTAAAGGCAACTCTGCAAATTCTGTGATGGTGTATTTAATGCCCTTGGTCTGATGTATTTCATGCTTTATGCTAATTAAATTGCTTTCTGATTTTCTATCCTAGTTGATATTATCCTGCAAAACTATTTCTCTAAACTGCAGGGCTTGAATATATTTCGATTTGCAAACCGCATTCCACTTCTATTTGAGCAAGGTGCAGATGTTGTCACCAGGACTGCACTTAAGAGAATCAAGTAAGATATAACAGTACAGCCATTTCTTTTGATAGTTTTGGGGTGGGTGTGGGAGGCAGATGGAATGTTCTCACAGTTAATGCAACAAAATGGTTTATTAAAATGTCCTTTCAGTTGGGGGAGTTACAAGATTAACCAGACGCAGGACAAAATTGGTGTCTTTGTCAGTGTCGTGAGCACAAAAATCCCCTTTAAAGGGACTGGCAAGGAGTATATTGGAGATGATATTAATGAGATAGCTACAGCTGTGAAGGTGGTTTTTTTTTATTCCCATTTTCTGTCATTTTGATCACAGCAGTAGAAATTTACAAGTTAGCTAATAAAATCAGCCTTCCAGTCTGCCATTCAGCAATGCTGCATCCAGCTAAAATCCAAAATTATAAAGAAAATGCTGGCCCGTGAGCAACAGGAGAGAAAACGAAATCTAAGCAGGTACTTCCTGTTGACCTGACCTGTTCTCTCAAGAGTTGTCCAAATTGTCCTATTCTTTTTCCTATTTGCATGTACTGAAGTCTGAAACCAAATTTTAATGCACTGGCAGGTATATTCCTGATGCTACCAATGCTGTATATGATGTTTTGAAATACATGTCACAATCATATGCATCAAAGAAGAAGCGTTACAGCGGTGAGGAAGCGGAAATACTTAGCAACATAACAGCTAATTTGATAACAAAAGAGACAATCAAGGAAAAGCTTGCTGAGCATGTTGAAAAGGTGAGGTCTAATTGAAACTTGTGGATCCTCCATCACTGACAATTTTGAATGGCCTTTTGGTGCATCCTAGCTATGATTTGGATGGCTGTTGCATTAATAATGGGGGATTAGAGACTATAAGATTCTCCTATTGCCAAACCAAGTTCCAACTCTTTGGTAAAAATATGCCAAACTAATCAAGCAATACGGGATTCTAATCAAAAGATGTAAAGATGTTGCTACGTATTGAAAACTGACATTAGAAACATCAAGGAAAAGATTTTATCTGTCTTTCAATTTTCCGGCACAGCTGGTTCTCTGGCAGGCTTATAACAGCCCAATGTTTCGATTTCAAGTCAAATTTCCTAGCTATCCCAGTCCTCCCTCGCATATTTTCTTTCCCTTGCATGTAAATTTTATATTTCTTTGACATGTATGAATTTTATTTGCAGGTGGACTATGAAATGGCATTGGAATATGCGACACAAAGTGGAGTGACCGAAGAACCAAGAGAAGATATATTCATCCAAACCCTTGATCCTGAAAATAAGTTCATCGAATTCCAAAGTCCCATCTTTGTTTTCAGACTAGTATGTTAGGAATGCATCCGCATTTACTTCGAATACCTTCATCCTTGCCTGCTTACTATAGATTCAAAACTCTGGTTACACAGTCGATTTCATTGTTTACTTGTATCTGATTAAACTGCAGCCTTAAAATCAAATGTGATTGTATGAATTATCTGTTAAAACTGCTGTTGTATTTACAATTTGAAACATGATAGATATTGTAACAGAAGAAACTGTGTGCTGCTGTGAAAGAGCTTAATACACGGTTGGGTTTTAAATGAGTCAGGCCCAGGTAGATTAGATTAGCAGATCAACTTGGCAAATCACTAAGTTTTTTCTTTCTTATATTTTGTCTTCAACCCAAATCGGTATAAACCCTTGGTCGGCAGGTCCCAAGGCGATCTGCCATGCCATGACAGTAAAGATTTTACAACTACGTCTTGGATGAAAGATTCAACTAGCTGAGCTGAGGTGTGGTCGGATTTTAAATTTATATTTTTTGAGATTATTAATTTAAATTTTATAAATTTTAGGATCATTAAAGGTTTATATAATTATTAATTTTATAATTTATAAAATTAATTAAAATATACACAAATTAATTCAAATATCTAATAAAAAGAATTCAAGTAGCTCACGTACTTGTATAGTCAAACATTTTGTCAATCTATCTCTCAATCAAAGACCTAACACCAAGAATTTTCTTACTAGTATACGTAGTTAGTTTGATCTCTATAGCATACGTAACCACATCCAAAACGTCAACATTTCTTGTGTCAAATTTCCACAATTTGTTTTAGCATACGTAGTTAGTTTGATCTCTATAGCATCAGAGATGATTAAATAATTTTTTTACTATTATTTATCAAACTCAGCATTTTTTTTCTTTTCAAAATTGTCTCTTTTCTCTCATCAAATTCTTCTCATCTAATTACTTTTTTCCATATTTACCAAAATAAAAAAAGTAAAAATAAATAAATTGAAAAGGATATAAAATTGATAAAAGTATTATGTTATATTATATTTAAAAGACAAGTTAACAAGACTAGGTTATTTTTTTAACAAAAACAATATTATTTTGAGTAAAAATATCTAGTGTAATATTAAATTTAGTCAAGATTTAAATTAATAAATTATTGAATTGATTTTCTAGAACGACAAATATGATTAAATTAACACATTATTAAAACATTAAGCAAAATCTATTTCATTTTTTGTGCTTCTCTTTTCCTTTATATATTCATTATAATATCACTCTCATCAAGAACCCATTTCCAAGATTCTCAAGAAATGGCAAACCAACTTCCCCAGATATCCGTTCTTGGAGCTGGCATCTTTGTCAAGACTCAATACATTCCAAGACTAGCTGAGATCTCTCATCTTTTTGTTCTTAAATCCATCTGGAGTCGCTCTGAGGTGATTCATTGCTTATTACTCATTTCATTTCTTGATTATCTTTCTTGCTTATATATTTATTTACATGTTCAGGAATCTGCAAGAGAAGCAGTGGAGGTAGCAAAGGAGCATTTTCCTGGTGTGGAATGCAAGTGGGGTGATAAGGGTCTTGATGAGATCATTCAAGATGAGTCAATTCTTGGTGTTGCTGTGGTTCTTGCTGCACAATATCAGGTGTGTCATCAATTTTGTTTCTTTATTCAAATGTTGATTATTTTATGGTGATAAGGCTTAGAATCTTTCTTGATATGGCTGTCACTAAGCGATCTTAGATTTTTCTTAACAATTTTAACAAGAAACTGTAAAATCATAGCTACCATGGTGCTCTTGTTTGTTGCATTTCCATGCGTTGGTTGCTGAATTTTCTAGTTCTGAATCAAGAATTTGACTCTTAATGATCGAATTCATTGCTGGTTATAAAGAATTTCGAGAAGGAGCCTATCTGTTAGTCATTTTGTCAGTATAAGCTTAGTGCAAAGCTAAAATGTAATTCAGAAATTGGGCAGGCAACATGGCAAATGATAAATGTATGTACTGGAGTCTGGCGATGAGCTTTGGTCGTGTTTAGAGAAATTTTCTCGACAGACTATCCTGTGATTTCAGTTTGGATGTCATCTTATATGTTCCATCTCTTTTAAGGAATTTGCTTTGCTTTGACATGTTATGTTTTCAGTAAATTTTTCACTTACATAAACTAATTGATGCAGGTTGATATGTCACTAAAGCTACTAAAGGCAGGGAAGCATGTCCTCCAAGGTAATATAAGCTCTTAGTCGCAAAATGAAGGCATTTTTTAGTTCAGATTGATGTGGGTTGTTTCCTAAGACATTCCCAAATTTTAACCAAAAACAATCTAAAAAATGTTGAATAATAAATAAAGATGGATAATTTACTGGTGAATTTTTTGTTGATATTGCTGTTGTATTTATATTTCTCATTTGTGCAATGTTCTTAATCTTCTTTTATTTTGGCATGTCATCTGCAATTCTTGAATAACTTGGATGATCTGAAGAGAAACCAGCGGCATCTTGTAAGTAAACTACGATGTTTTCTGGTTGTTTGTAGCCTCTCCGTGATATTTAGGAATAGAAATCATCCCACTAGATTAAATTTATGTGGAATTTTTGCAGGTTTAAAAACTCTTGCACATAAAGATTCTCTTGCATAGAAACTCTTTTCATGCTATTGAATTTAATTTACATATTACAAATTGATATAGTGGCACTAGGAATAGTTCTTCATTTTTTTAGTCAGTAGTGAAACAGTACGAAGAATAGATAAAATGTAACTGTGAATTTTGCAATAAGGAGTAGGTGATAAAAGAGATATGAAGTCATTTATTGTTGAGATTGATGTGTGAGATCATTGTCTGATCATACCAATAATCGATCTAGATTATTGTGTTATTTTTTTATAAGAATATATACAGGGGCCATCCTTGCTTCAAACCACAAAGGCCAATCATGTCTTGAGAGCAGAAAGTTCACACAAATAGATTTGTCCAAACAGAGTCATTATTTGATTATATTCAGTTTGGCAGGATCATAACTGGATAGTGGCATTGTTTTGGACAAGAAAATATGCTTCTATTATCAATGTGACTCTCTTTTCCTTCTGAACTATACATAATTAGTATCTTATCTGCCCACCATAGATTGACGAGGAAGACTGCTAGAACTTTTGTTTGCAAGAAAGTTAACTCCAGTCAAACAAAGTCCCATATTCACCCATCGCACTAGGATTGCTTGCATCTATCAGTAGTAAGCTTTTCCACTGTTGAAAGAAATCTCCGGCCCAAAACATATTCATTAGCAGTCCCTGTTCAAGATGAACACTTTTATGCATACAATATGCTCATAAAGTTTGAGTTTGTGTGCATTCGGATAATGGTTGGATAATGCAGCTATTAGTGAAATAGAAACCAGCCTGTCAAGCTACAAATCTATCTGTGCAAATTCACCTGGTTATCCAATTTGGGCTGTGGCAGAGAACTATAGGTTTGAACCTGCACTTGTAGAGGTAATTGTTTCAAATATCTGATTTGAGTTGATGTTCAAGATATTAAGATACTGTACGTTCCAATATACTTGCTATTGCTTTCACAGAGCAAGAAATTATTGGCTGATATTGGGAAAATGATGAGCGTCCAACTTATAATTGAAGCATCAATGAATAGTGCAAACCCTTACTTCTCAAGCTCTTGGCGGCGGAATTACACGGTTTGTGCTGATAATATAACTGAGTTATATTACTCAGAATTTTTTTACTGATTCTTAAAAGGATTTGGTAATGTGCATATGTTTTCAACGTCTATGGCCCAAGCTACTTATCTATGTTATAATCGAGAAATATACCCTGAAATATGAGAGGAGTAGTTTTATCTTTCTAGATATCAGATGCTCCTTTACTAGTTGATTTACCATGCTTAAGCCATTTACCGTTGCTATTATTGACCAGTGCATCTTCTGTTTTGGCAGGGGGGTTTCATTCTAGATATGGGAGTGCACTTCATTGCAGGACTGAGAATGGTAATCTCTCATTTTAAATATGCCTTATTGATAAATAGTGACATTGGTTCCTGCTATCCTTATTAAAAGATGATGTTCTGCTACTACAATATCACAGACTTCCTAAGTGTATATTTTTTATAAAATATCACAGACTTCATATGGTCTTCTGAATTTTGCGCTAGCAATGTATCACACAACAGTTTTATTGTTAATGGCACTTCTCCTTTCACTTCTTTATCTCTAACTTCTCATTCCTCCATTTTAACACTGTTGCAATTAATTTATTCCTAGAGTTAAGTCATTCACACAATTATAGTTTTCCAAAATCTTGTTCCTATATCAAGAATAAGTTCTTATATCCTTTGCATGCTTTTAATTCTGGACACACCACAAATGTTATATCAGTAGTGTTTCTCTGTGTAAATAGAGCTTGTATAATTGAGGCCACCTAAGCCTTGTTAAATGGGTATTAGGCTTGCATGTTAATCAGAACTTGTATAATTGAGGCCACCTAAGCTTTTTAAAATGGGTATTAGGCTTGCATGTTAATCACTATTTATTGCTCTCTGAGATCCAGCTTTGACCTCTAAATTATGCATTTCTATTCAATTGAACAGCTTGTTGGATGTGAGGTGACATCAGTGTCAGCTATGACCTCTCATGTGGATACAACTTTGCCTCCACCTGATAACATATCCTCAGTTTTGTAAGTTTCTTATGCATGAAGTTGATTTTCAACCAAATCATTTCCTGATACTGTTGGAAGCATAAAAGTCACCGCGTGAACTTTTCCTATTTTAGTCACCTGGAGAATGGATGTTCTGGAGTTTTTGCAATGGTTGTGTCCTCCAAAACACCCAAGGCAAGTGGTAAATTGATGGTTTTACTTTAAACTTCTTGATAAATAAATTATTCTTTCTCATTTCTTTTAATTCGTTTAGATATTATGGAGAATTGTTGGCATAAACGGAACAGTGGAAATTGGGCGTGGAAACCAAGGTGGACAGCATGGTTACACGGTATGCCAAAACCCAATATGTTGTGGTCAATTAGATCTTCATTGGCTGCAGTAGTCGGATCTTAGTTTGTCTGAGCTATCTAGCTAAATTTTAAATTTCAAAATAATTGATTTCTTACCTTTAACTTGTAGCATTTATATTTGAGAAGTAACCTTCATTTGATATCTTACAATGCTGTGGCAGATTTCTTTTTATGGAGCTGGTGGACACTGTAAAAGCAACTTCTACCCATTTAGTGGAGTGACCGCTGAACTGAAGGCATTTTTACATGACATTTCACAGGCCAACCTTAAGGTAATATAAGATGACAAGCTCCTGTGTGCATTGTCACGGTTCGCTTCAAACATAAACCATAAGCATGGTAGTCTTCACATTTAGCCTTTTATTATTAGTCTTAATGTGCTTTGAGTGGAGATTACCTTCAGTTCGGTTGTTTTGTTCGACATTAGAGGAATTTGACTCATTTGATTGACAACAAAACATTCTGTTAGTTGGAAATTCAGAGCTTACTGTTCATTTATTAACCCTTGTTGCCTTCTTTCGTCAACAACAGCCTGATCTTTCGGGTAACTGTTGTTGGATTACTAAAACTTCCATTTCTTTAACTAAACAGGAATTAAAATTTAATGATTCTGATAGAATGCTACTTGCTTTAACTGATGCATTCAATTAAATACCTTTTTATCTGTCACAGAAGGGAAGTAGCTACGAAGTTGAGCCTCGACTCTCTTTTATTGAAGGAGCCAGAGATGTTGCAGTTTTAGACGCAATGCTTGAATCTGGAAACAAGAATGGAGCACTAGTTCAGGTGAAAAAGTTTTAAGGACCAATTTCATCATGTTTCACGCAGCTAAAAACACTTCTGAGACCTAGCAAACAGAAGGGTAGGGAAAGGAGATATTGTTGAAATGCTATGGAGAAATTTACAATTTTTAAGATGAATGTATCCTTATTATGATAATACATATTTCTTAAGAATAATTAGTGCGTATGCTAGAGAGGGGAAAATTACATGAGTACTGTTTAAACTGATGTATTGAATCAAAATAATGCTGCAGACTCGTTTACATGTGTATTTGGGAGCTTCCCTCAGATTAGGCTACGAGCGGGTTTGTTCTTTACTTTATCAACTAGGGTTCAAATCTAAAATGAGGCCTCGAGAAAGAAATTTACTGTAAAATGCACTAGTATGAGCATGGATAGCATGTCTAGAACCTTATTGGGAAGAGACTTGTCTCAGTATGCGAAGATTAATCCGAAGATGCCAAGACTTCAACCGAGAAAGAAGATAGTTTCTATCATGGTGTGGAAGTTGAATCCCTCCAACTGCACTCTGTAGGGGTTTTTTTTGTCTTCTATCAGTCTTTTGACAGACCACCTTCAATTACTGAACTAATAACTAGGGGAACCGCAACCACATTGAATTGGTGTCTAGCGCTTTTGTAAGGAAATTGCGTTTAGTTTGCTGGACTGATGCTGCTAGACTCTTTGGTATAAGAAAAGTGCATGTCTATATCTAGTGGCGTAGTTACTTTACTGTTGCTTTCTTTCATGTTGATATATGACAAACTGGCAATAAAAGTGTACATTTGTATTTGGAAACATGATAATCTGTAAGTTTACAAACAGGGTGTCTATATATTTCTACCTTGAGTTACACCTTTATGGGATCTATTTATAGTATAGTGTAAAACCTGGTCTGACTTGACGAGTTGATTTGAAAAACTCGAAACCTAGAGCCCCACTCAAGCCGGGTTGCTAGTTGAACTGTTGACATGTCCAAACCAAGCCAGATTACCGCTGTTTTAATAAAAATAGTTTATCTAGTGACCTAACAACACAAACCCTTTTCCAGGTCAGTTCTTGAATAGGATAGAACAAATAATGACGGGATACAATGTAGCATGTTAGCACAATGGCCATGTCTATAGCATTGAATTGTTGGATGGCTTCTCAGAGGTGGTAGCAGCAATTCATTATTGCAATTCTACAACTGCACAAAGTGCAAGTTGCCAGACAGCAACTTAGCCTAGCTGTAGTGTCCAGTGAAAGAGATTATAAGAAGAGAAGGGGGAAAAAAAACAAGTGATATTTTTAGTCTGGTATATTTTGTCATGAAGGAAACCATATATTAATGGCAAAGAAAGGGTTACATTATGGATGGAATTTTTGCTTAATAGTAGTCGTATTCATATCTACAAAGCTAGGAAAAGACAAAATGCTTTTGAATTCAGTCTTAGTCCAGTTGCCCTAGCCACCACCACAACAACAACAAAGAAGAGAGAGAGAGTAACATCAAACTTCAAGATCTTGTATTTTGTTCTTTGTATCATGATTAAATTCTTTTTGATTGGATTTTAGAATTTTAAACAATGAAAGATAAATCCTTTTCAATTCTAAGCCATCCTTTCCCCCAATCTCCACCTAATGGAAATCCAGATTTGACATCCCCAAGTGTCAAGATCAAAACATTCAAGATTAAGTTGCAAACCCTAATCAACTCAACTTCTTGGCAAGTATTTTCCTTTTTTGTCGTCATAGAACAGTTTGTTCAACTAAAACTGGGAATCGAATCATTTTCACAAAACTCTTAATATATACAAACATATAAAGTCTACAAGTTTTGTGAAATTGTAATCTTCAACGTCAGAGTTCCTGCTTTTTCCAGTACAGGTGAGTAGCAAAACCTAACATGACGGCAACAAGCTAGAGACGATATTGGGTTGAATGTGCACATAATACAGAGATAGGAAGGCATGCAGCTCAGCACCCTTTTCAAAACCAACTCCACCTAACTCCATTTCTTTCTCATTATTTTCTCAACTGTGAATGAAAAAGATTGGACATACCATTTCCCATATTCTTATCAAAATCATGCACAGGACATTGATGACATGGGTACAATAATAGGTTACAGGTTACTGTCAAGAATTCAATTCTGGCCCCATGAAGCGAGCCTATCATAGAAATGGTGATTTTGGGTATGGACAATCTACAAGGTGACAACACAAAATCGATTCCCTCTTCTGCTTCCACCTCTTGCATCATAATTGCTGTCTTCCATGTAATCTGAGGGTACCCTTCTTGGCTAGAAAATCTAATCATGTGTCTCAACTAATTATATTGCTTATGGACTAACCTTTTTCATATTTTGTAAGGAAATAGATACATAAAGCATAGGTTAAAATAACTTTCACTGTCTAGGAAAAAGTTTTTCAATAATGTTAATAATCTTCGCCTGTCCCCAATGTGTCCAAGACTCGGTACAACTTAAATGGGAGTTGATTTGATTAAATTTGGTGACCGATAGGTTTCCTTGTAATCCGAGTTAATATTAGACTACCAAAATAAATATTCACATACTAATTTCTTTTTTTTTTCAATGAGCAACATCTAGCATCCTAGACTAAAAAAAAAAAATACAAAAAAGATAAAATGTATTTTATTGGGGGCACAGAGACAAAAATGTAATAATAAAAATGTTTATAAAATAATTTTAAAATAAATTTTTATCATTTCAAAATATAAAAGCAATAAAATATATATTTTTTATCCGAAATATTAACCAAATATTACTAGAATGAAAATGATTTAAATATTATGATTTCATACACAATTACTATTTTTCTTACGGGCTCTATTAATGAAATTATAATTATAATTATATATATAAATGTACAATCACAAAAAGCACGCAAGGTGTTTGGGTAGAATATTCCAGGTATCCATTTTCGCGCGTGTTTTTGGCTGAGAAGAAACGACACTGCAAACACCCGGTAAAGGTCGGAAATCCTGCAACTGACCGCACTCATCCTTCCAGGTGTCAAAAGATTATGAGAGACCGATTTTCATAGGATTTTTTTTTATGATCGATTTTCATTAAATAAAGTACACAAATTAAAAAAAATTATA
This sequence comes from Populus simonii, assembly GCA_007827005.2. Classification (NCBI taxonomy): domain Eukaryota; kingdom Viridiplantae; phylum Streptophyta; class Magnoliopsida; order Malpighiales; family Salicaceae; genus Populus; species Populus simonii. Next base: position 22,058,922 of record CM017466.2, on the reverse strand, counting down.
TTTATCATTTTAGATAATAAATTACACACACGTCAAATCAAATGATATCATCTCCACCTCCATACCCGGATAAGTCGGGTTTTTTTACCCGTCTCTTTTCAAGTAAATGAAAGCAGACTTTTATCAAAACATATTTAATTAATTTTAAAATATCAAAACTATTAAAAAACTCTAATTAATTTCACCGAATTACACGCCAAAGACTTGCATGTTTTGCCGCAAAATGATACGCAACTTGCACCAATGCCTGCCTATCAAGGATAGATTTGAAGTGCGATTGAAAGCGTTGTGATTCTTGTTTTTTATATGTTTAAAAATTATATTTTATTCGAAAAAATATTATATTTTTTTTTATACATCATATCATATATGGATGCTATTTTTATCAAACCCCACATCAAATCTCAATTATATTCCCCCGTACAATTTAATCTACTCGACCAAATCTTATTTTACAAGTAGCTTTTATTCTCGAAAACTAATTTTTAAGTGTTTTTAATATGAAAAACATTAAAATAATGATTGTTTTTATGTGAATTTAAATGATTTTGATTCTAGAAAGTTAAAATTATAGGAAAAAAATTTAAAATTTAATATAAATAAAAAAATACTTTGAAAAATCAATATTAATCACATTACTGAACACAGGTAACAAATTATTACGATCTTAAAATACACGGAATGCCTACATTGAAGCAGTAAATCTAATGAGAAAGCCAAGAAAATGAAAAGAAGAGTTTTTCCCATCTCCCAAGTCCAAGAAATAAACAATTCCAACCCCAAGTAGTCCCTTCATGTGCCTAAACCGACCATGCTCTTCGCCTGTGCTCTATTAAGATTTCCTAGTTCATGTGCGAATTTATAACCATGCACACAATTGCTCTTAGCAATAAATTATGTAATAAGTATGAATCTTTTTCTTGAGTAATAAAATATGAATGAAGAAAGGATAAAAACTATAGTAAAAAAGGTTTAAAGAAAGTTGGTAGTGAGTAGGTTCAATTTTTTCTCTTTCTTTTTCTCAGTAGATTCAGTCTTCGATAGATATCACCCCACATCCTCAATATTTCTACATGAGTTCGCTCCCTCTTCAACCCCTCTTAGCTCCATTATTGTTCTCTTAAGAAGGGTTCTTGGCTTCAACAGTAGCTAGTGGCTGACCACTAAGGTACCGCATTTTTCTACTTTCTTGTTTTCTTGATAATGCAATGTGGACACTCAAAGGGTAGTGTAATTTGAAGTTGGTTGGAGTAGTTGTTGAGACTCTAAGCTGTTTTGTTCACTCTTTTAAGTAATGGGAATGGTGGGTGCATATGATGCTTACATGTGTTTCTTGTAGCTATGGGAAAAGTTGGTGTTCTGTAGTGCTTGTTTGTTTAAGGTTGCTTGTTGTATTTGGTTACTTAGGTTGCCCAACTATTGAAGTAGATCTGTTGTGTTAATGTTACTAACTCCACTTTCTTTATTACTGAGAGTCTAACAAGGCCACGGTGATTAATGTGTGATTTATACTGTTTGATTGTTGTGAAAATGTGGAAGGAACTTTCGTTTTGGGCCTTTTGAAGCTTGAAGTATGCATCAATGGGTCTTAATCGAGTAAAATGTTTACTTTGAGGCTGAATGAAAGAGTATTTTAATTTCATTTCCCATATCATGACACCCCATGTGGTATTGCAATGCCATTTTCTTTGATTTTCTTTCATTTTCTCAGCAGTTGAAGTTGTTCTATGAGTGTAAATGTTGACCCGGTGGTTTTCTTGCTGCTTTTGCAGATATTCGTGGTTTCTGGTCTAGAGCTTCCAATTGAAGTGCCTAGTGTTGCTCTGTAACTGTGTCATGGATGAGGAATTATAAGGTTCTTTTTTCTTTTGTTTCCCTGCCTTCATCTTTACCCTTTTAGAGGAAGAATTCAATAAAGTCCATGACTGAGAGAAGTGGTGACTCGTAATTGTGGTAAAAAAAACCCTTGGATTTCTTGTATTCCACCATCAACTTTAGTGACTCAAATTTGTCCAAATAGCCTTGAAATCACTAGAACAAAGTTGGTTTCTTACCATTCGAATCCTTTTCGTTTGCTGAATTTCCATTCACTTCTGTTGAATCTTTATCCTGTTTCAATATCCTTAGTTTGAAAGCCTCCTTGTCTTCCTGTGTGATTGTTTAGTGCTCCTTGCATAACTCTGGTTTTGTCAGTGTAAACTAAAAAAATGCAGAAGCCACCACAATCAGTCGACTTTGCTCTAAAGGAGACCTCACCAAACATTGGTGCGGGATCTGTCACAGGAGATAAGCTTTCTCTGCACCTATGACCTTGTTGAGCAAATGCATATCTTTATGTTTCGTGTGGTGAAAGCTAAAGATTTGCCTCCCAAGATATTACTGGTAGTTGTGGTCCCTATGTTGAAGTAAAGCTTGGAATTACAAGGGTGTTACGAAACATTTTGAGAAGAAAAGCAACCCAGAATGGAATCAGGTTTTTGCTTTCTCAAAAGATAGAATTCAAGCTTCAGTTTTGGTGTTTTGAAGGATAAGGATGTTGTCTTAGATGATTTGATTGGTAGGATGATGTTTGATCTCAATGATGTGCCAAAACGTGTTCCGCCGGATAGTCCTTTGGCACCACAGTGGTATAGACTGGAAGATAGGAAGGGAGATAAGATTAAGGCTGGGGAGCTGATGCTGCTGTTTGGATGGAACTCAAGCAGATGAGGCATTCCCCGACGCTTGGCATTCAGATGCAGCCAGCGTTGGTCCGATGGTGTTAACAAAATCCGATCCAAGGTATATATTTCACCCAAGCTTTGGTATGTTAGGGTCAATGTGATTGAAACTCAGGACTTGGTGCCTAGTGACAAAAGTCGGCTCCCAGAAGTATTTGTGAGGGGCACCCTTGGAAATCAAGCATTGAGAACTAGGACATCTCAAACTAAGACTGTCAATCCAATGTGGAATGAGGACTTGATATTTGTAGTTGCTGAACCTTTCGAGGAGCCTTTGATTTTGACTGCCGAAGATAGATTGGGACCAAAAAAGATGAAGTTCTGGGGAAGTGCGTGATCCCTCTGCAACTTGTGCAGAGGAGGCTAGACCACAAGCCAGTTAACACTAGGTGGTTTAATCTTGAGAAGCATGTGGTTGTAGATGGAGAACAAAAGAAAGAAACCAAGTTTGCCAGCAGGATTCATTTGAGGATCTGTTTAGATGGAGGGTATCATGTTTTGGATGAATCAACTCACTACAGCATGACCTTAGGCCAACAGCAAAGCAGTTATGGAGGTCTAGCATTGGGATTTTGGAACTTGGGGTTCTAAGTGCTGTGGGGCTGATGCCAATGAAGAAAAAGGATGACCGAGGTACGACAGATGCCTACTGTGTAGCTAAATATGGGCAGAAATGGATCCGGACAAGGACAATTGTCGACAGCTTTAATCCAAGGTGGAATGAGCAGTACACATGGAGGTTTTCGACCCGTGTACTGTCATTACAATTGGGGTTTTTGATAATGGTCACATACATGGTGGTGGAGGGGGGAAAGACTCCAGAATTGGGAAAGTCAGAATTCGTCTATCCACACTCGAAACTGATAGAGTTTATACACACTCCTATCCTCTTCTGGCCATACAGTCTTCCGGGGTGAGGAAAACAGGTGAAGTTCAGTTAGCTGTGAGGTTCACATGCTCATCTCTGGTTAATATGCTGCACATGTATTCACATCCATTGTTACCAAAAATGCACTACGTCCATCCATTGTCAGTAATGCAGCTTGATAGCTTGAGGCACCAAGCTATGCACATTGTCTCCATGAGGCTGAGCAGGTCCGAGCCACCTTTGAGGAAAGAGGTTGTGGAATATATGCTAGATGTAGATTCACATATGTGGAGCATGAGGAGGAGCAAGGCCAACTTTTTCAGAATTATGGCTGTTCTAAGTGGCTTGATTGCTGTTGGGAAATGGTTTGATCAAATCTGCAACTGGAAGAACTCTCTTACCACCATTTTAATTCACATCCTCTCTCATAATCTTGGTCCTTTATCCAGAGCTAATACTTCCCACAATTTTCCTCTACCTTTTCCTGATCGGACTCTGGAACTATCGGTGGAGACCAAGACACCCTCCTCACATGGACACCCGACTCTCTCATGCTGATGCTGCTCATCCTGATGAACTTGATGAAGAATTCGATTCATTCCCTACTTCCAGACCATCAGATATCGTCAGAATGCGATACGATCGTCTAAGGAGTATCGCAGGGAGGGTTCAGACCGTGGTCGGTGACCTTGCAACTCAAGGGAAAGATTTCAGTCTCTGATAAGTTGGAGAGACCCGAGGGCTACCACTTTGTTTGTGACATTCTGTTTAATTGCTGCCATAGTTCTCTATGTCACTCCTTTCCAGGTTCTAGCCCTTCTCATTGGCCTTTATGTGTTGAGACATCCAAGGTTCCGCCACAAGCTCCCTTCCGTCCCCATCAACTTCTTTAGGAGGTTGCCTGCAAGGTCTGACAGCATGCTATAAGCTCCGTTCTGCCCCCAGCTTAGCTCCTACCAGCCATATACTCTTATGATATATCATGTCTTCCTGTTATTTTTTTCTTCACGTAACTGGACCCTCTTGTGCACAACTATAAAGTGTAAAGCCCAACATGGCAACAACTTTCACCATTTTTTTTATTTAAGTATTTTTTATGAGTTAGCTATAACTTAATCCCTATAATTTGGCAAAAATAATTAATTAGTCCTCTTGGTTTTATAAACTATATATAATTAATCTCTATGCTCTTAAATTCATTTATAACTTGATCCTTATATTCCACTTCATGTTCTTTTTCTTTTTTTTTGTTTTAAGAAACAGAAAAGGCAGGAAAAGATAGATAAGATGAAAATATTCATGAGAAAAAATCACTTTTTGAAACAAAAATACATCTTTGTTAGCATGGAGTTATTAACAATTATATAAATATCAAAACATAATAAATACACGTATAATTATCAAAGCAAATAAATGTCATATCAAATAGAATTTAAACAACAAATTTCAAAAATAGATGAGTACTCATATAATAAAGCAACATATATAAATATTCAAGAATTAATAAATTGTATTTATCATATAATCAATATACATATATTATTTATATTATCTACAAATTAAAAATTATCCCACTAACTCGAAAAACAAAAGTAAAAGACAAACAGATACAGAACTGGAGACTACTGAAGATCATTAGGAGGAACGTCAACATAACCTATAACGGATATAGAAAACACTAAAAAATGACTCAAAACAAAAGTATCATAAAATATTAAAATGTTAAGCTTAGAGATACAAAAAAAAAATGTAATAATAAAGTCGAATAGATTCACCCAATTGATCTCGAACATAACTCAAATTGATTAAACTTAACAAATCCAATTAACCTCTACTACAGACTCAACTGGTCGATCGATTCAGACCAATCGGTTGATTGGGATATTCAGAATCCTAATCTGTCAATTTTTAAATTTACAATTCTAAAAACATTTTACTTGTTATTCTAAAACCTATAATCTAGTCTTAAGTTTAAAATTGAAATACTTTGTATATAAAAGAGAAAAGTCACTAAGAGCGTGAGGCAAAAAAAAAAAAAAAAATCAATCATATGATCACATTTTCTTTAAATATACAGGGTTGGGTTTTGACTGAACTTTAAACTTAAATTTGAATGGCTAAGAATATTAATTACATATATGTTTACAAAAAACATTTAAAGCAAATACAAGGTAAATATAAAGTTGTTTATTAGTTAAAGGAAGCTTGTAATTTTATATCTTTTTTAATAAATTGTTCAAGTGAATTAATGTCTCGGGATGGAGATAATGACATAATAGAAATTTATCTTTATATAATTTTAGATTAAATTTATATATTTTAAAATAAAAAAAACAGGAAAATATGTATCTTTTATTCTTACTCGTCTTTTTTGTCATGGAGCAACCCAACTCTATGAAAATCAAGTGAATTTTAATTAGGGTATTAAAATAAATCCTCACTTCACTTATTAATGGGCTTTGGACCCAAGTGGTGAAGAGAGATTTTCAGGCTTTAAGCCTGTTCAAATTTAATCAAATCAATTTTTACCTAAATTAACAAGTTCTATGGCATTGGTACAAAGCTCTCCTTTTCTCCCTAGTGGACCTCAAGCCCAAAGTTATAGAATACTAAAGCAAGCAAAGTGACCCCAAAGAAGAAAACCGAAGAAAAACAAATCGAAGGCCGAAGTGAGAAAGCACCTCCAAATGATTCTTGACGAACACCTTTTACATATAATCAAAAGATAATAAATAATAAGTTACCCCAAAAAAATAAAAAAAAATAAAAGTGATTGACTAACATTATCTCCGTCCATACCTCTTCCCAAAAAAATCCAAGAAAAAAAAAAAACTCTCACACTACCATGTTTGAAAAGAAGAAACTTACCATTAACTAATAAATTTAGTTAAAGTCTCCATTCACAATGTCATTTTAATAAGAAAAAAATTTGATAATTTAATATAAATTATCCAGTTAATTTGCAAGTTGACTTGATTATTGTTGTTATAATTCAATTTTGATTCATTTGCCTTTTAATCTAATTTTAAGGGGTTAAATTTGAAATTAAAAGATCAGGGGCTTGAATGAAAATTTTGGAAACTTCAAGGACCAAATTGAGAAATGGCCACCCCAGCCAGAAACGGCGCCGTTTTGTCATTTCCATTCTTCGTCTTCTTCCTCTGAAAACAGAGGAGACCACCTGCGAAGGGAATACAGAATGGCACCCAGACAGGCAACTCACACCACCAGACACATTGCAATGCCCACGACTTCCATCACCAGCTTCGCAGTTCGTTTCCGTGCCCTTAGCCGCCATAACAAGCCATTGACGAGTGGAGGAAACCACCACCAACAGTCCAGCAATGGCGGGACTGTTGGTGTCCCAATCCAACCAAAACGCGGAGTCTCAAATGCTATTCTATCTCCACATGAAGATCAGCGCCCGGGGAAGATAAGGATTAGCCTTGCTCGAGAAAAGCCTATAAAAGGCAGAGGAGCAGACGAAAGGGGGGGAGGATCCGGAGGAGGAAAAAAAAAAGAAAACACAGAGAGAAAATAAAAAGAAATGAGAGCAGAAGGGAGGAGAGGACTGGCTCTTGAGAAAGCAGAAACACAAAGAAAAGAAGAGAAGACGAGGAGCAGAAAGGGAGCCCAAGTGCTTCATCCAGCACCTGCATCTTGCCGCTAAAGGTCGCTGCCAAAAACAGGGAAGTCACTTTCAATTCTCCCCCTCCCTGAATTTTAATTACTCTCCTCTTGTAGCAAGCGTGCGTGGACAGTCCACGCACGCTTGCAAGTAAGGAAAAAAAAGGGGAAAGAAAAGGGTTACGGGTTACTGGTCTCAACCAGTAACCCAGCCAGCTGGCCGGGTTTAGACCAAACCGTACAACTCGATTGGACTCAGCTCAATATAGAAAAAAAAGAAAAACAGGCCGGATTTGAACCTCCAGCCCAGCCAGCCCAAACTGTGTTGGCTAAGGGTATGTTTGGCAAAACACACCCTTATATCTTGTTCATGTATTTTATCCCCTTCTATTTAGATATCTGGCCAAACAAGCCCTGTTTTGATGTTAGAAAATTCTAAAAATATTTAGAGATCTTTGTTGATTTATTTGTGAGCCCATCACATTTTGTTGTATTTTTTTTCCTTACGTTTTGTGTTTGTTCTACTATGTGCTAAATCTATGGATCATTAGTGTTAAATGGAAATATGTTGTGCAATGCTTTTTTTTTTTTTCTTGTCTAAAAAGAGCAAACAATAAAAAATAAAATAAAAAAAACATAGAAAAATTGTTTCTTCATTAAAAATTCAAAATTTTGCGAACTTATTCACTTACACTAGAGTTAGAAATATCGTATTTTTTGAGTTTGTGCAATATTTACCAACGCCAAAGTTATAAATATTCATAGGTACTGTTCACTGATGCCAAAATCAGGAATATAATATATAGGAAGAACAAAGAAAAAAGAAAGGAGAACAAATTCTTAGCAATTTTAGACAAAACCAATAATGCAGCCTAACTCAGATAGGATGCTTAAGGAGTGATAACATCTTGTCTTTCACGTAATCAGTCCCGTACCATAAAATCTCTGTTAACCAATTAGGATTTCTAATGACTATAATATTAGGTGGTAACTCCTTAAACAAGATTTTTTTTCTCAAAGAGCAAAATGCTAGATATGTTCTTTTTCCAAGATCAATTTTTAATCGGTCGCTGCGATGTCCGGATATTACAACAATATAAAAAGAAATTCACAAGTTAACACAGCAATTATGTACTTAGAACCTTTAATTAACCTCAGAATTATTTAGATAAATAAACACTTTGCCTTCTCTTTGATGATAAAAGTGCAAAGCCAAGGAAGAAAACACCATACAATTAGTTTAATAAGCTAGCATGAGGCCACGAGTTGATCCAGCTTTGACAATCATACATCAATTTAAAAGCTACTGTTATAGCCTCTGGTGTCTGTGAATAGATTTCTGGTGCCTCAAACAAGTGTGCTGGGCTTTTCAAGTCATCCATGACATAGCTTCCTACACCTTTGCTTGATGTTTTTGGATGCGAAAAATATCACCAAAAAGGAATCGAAGTTAGTTTCTTCATGAAAAATTTAGTCGTCAGTCTGACCCTAAAACACATCAGCAGCACCAGTTAAGGTTAGCAAGAATTTTGCAGCCTTACAAGAACATATGCATCGTTTACGTCACACACAAAAAGGGGGGGTTGGTGTCACTTTTCAGGCATCTCGGCTAAGCAATTGCTACGCTCTAAGAGATGCTAAATCTATTAAAAACTTCTTTCATGTTGAAATAATTTAAACAAAGAGATTCTGTGTTATATAAAAAGCATCATCATCATCATCATCATCATTAAATTATTTATTAGTTATTTTTTTAGGTTTTGATTATTCAACGAGTACCCTCATGCGAGAATACCACGTCATGGCGACCCTTTTCGATCAGATCTAGAGATCTTTGGTCGTTAATAAAAAACCCCTAACTAATCTTTTAGATTTTAGACAAGAAAGGTTTGTAAAGGAAAGATATTTTTTGAGAGAGTATGTGACTTAGAGAGAAAAGTGTGGTAAAAGTTATTTTTGCCTTTTTCTTTTTTTTTTTTTTGTCCCCCCCCCCCCCCCCCCCCCCCGCGCCGCGGCCACTCTTTTTTGGCAAAACACAATTTATATTTTATTTCATTCTTCGACTTGAAAGTAAAGCAAACCAAAATCAACCATTAAATTTCAAGAATTAATCTATACAACTTATTTGATTTTTGTTGTTTTGTAGGAATAACTTAGAGCCAAAGCAAAGAAATAGATCCTTGGTTTAAGAATATTGATTGTGGACCATTAATTTGATTAAAAATTAGGTTGCTTGGTGAGAGGGTTTTCAATTCTAAAATTGATTCTCTCTCTTCCATAATTACAATTAGATTACTAAAATAATAAATGCATTTTTTTCCTTTTTTATTTTTTGATTTTTTTGTGTTTTGATTTTTGAAAAAAGACAACATCAACGTTGACTCAATAAACGCGCTAAAAACTAAAAGCATCGAAATTAGATTTTTTAATTTTAAATTCTTTAGAAAAGACGTTAAAAATGATGCAAATATACTAAGAACATACGTTTTGAGTTTGTTTTGTTTATTTTTTTGGTCTCTTTCAAATTGTTTTTTGAAAAATAGAATAAAAAATTGGGTAACAACAAGATGTAAATTTGACCCATGCATACTGTGTAGATGGTCTAGTAGATACTTTTATGGATTAATGAGACAAGTCTATACTTAAAAGGAGATATGGTCTCGTCATACTAGGTTAACATCTTAAAATAAAGATAACAAGAAAATTGACTGTTGGATTAGACTCAAATTGTTTCAGTTGATTTTACATGCAATTTTCTTATGGAAAACTACTTTGTGTAACTTATAAGACCATTGAATCTCTCATAATTAGGCCTAAAATTGATATTTGGGTCAATTTTATTATTTTCCTATGATTTTCATATTTATTATTTTTGTTTCAGATTTTGTTTTAATTTTCTTAATGCTTTCAGACTTTAGGTTGATTCCTAGTATATGTAGATTTTTATAGCTTATTTAAAAGTCTTGTAAATCTCTTGAAAAGACAACATGATATACTTAATTTTTAGAGAAAAAAATTAGGAATTTAAAACTCACATTGCAACCCTTTTTGCTCATACAATTATATCTAAATAGAAGGGACATATACAAGACATATTAAACATGTTTAATTGAAAAGGTAAAGAGAGAGATATAAAATAAATTTGTCTTTAAAATATTTTTGGAGTGAATTTCTGTACTTTCAAAATAGAAAGTACTAAGAGACATATCTCTTTTGTCTCTGCTTTCTCTGTCTCTTCTACTTTGTTAATGATCAGACCATTGAATCTCTTGGAATTAGATCAAGAAGTTTATATTGGGTCAACTTTGTTATTTTTCTATGATTTTTGGATTTATGATTTTTCTTTAGAATTTTGTTTTAATTGCCTTATTGCGTTCATACTTTAAGTTGTTTTCTAGTAGAGAAAAACATGTCTCCTTTAACTCTGATTTCTCTTTCTCTTCTATTCCAAAATAGTAACATGTTATCCTAAATATTAACTCGAGATAAACTGGTTAAGATAATGATACCATTTCCATATGCTATAATATCAAATCCCAATCATCCAAACCACCGAATATATAGCTATGATATCATGATTTAATCGATAGTATTTGGATAAATAACAAGCCAGGGAGAGGATGACTTAATGATAGGCAAGAATTTAACTAACTAATGCTACTCTTCTAGCTCATCTATAAAAGCTATATAAATCCTGCTTGTGTGAATGATTTCAACATATAACTGTTTTTTGTTTGAAGAAAGTGACATGAAAGGTCTCCTTCATCGTATTTGGGAAATGATTTTGCTTGATCCAGGCGTAATGGTCTACCTCATTAATGGAAGGAATGCAATATTTCCATCTGAAAATCCATTTCTGATCAATTGTTGTTTGCAGATGTATTATTGTGGATGATGTTATTCATTATCAATGTTTGCCCTTGTCATAATTATAAATAATTTGCACTAAAAAAAAAAAGACTCACACCACCATGTTTGTAAAGAAGAAACTTGCCATGAACAACCCTAAGGGCAGGGGCGGAACTAGGGGAGGCAAGTAGGGGCTCAGTCCTAACATTTTAAGTTTTTTTTTATTATTTAGTATTTAAGTATGGAATAGTATAATATTTTTTATTTTAAATAAATGGGCTTTTTAATTATCTTGTTATATTAATTTTGGCCTCTTCTATCAAATACTATCAGCTTCGTCTCTGCCTGAAGGGTGTAGCTCAATTGATCAGACTCTAGATTTGCTTCCTAGAAGTCACCGGTTCGAGTTTCACAAACCTTAGGGTCACTAGAGGCTTATATGATCGTTAATTTCAGGGCTCATGGAATTAGTTGAAGTGGACGTAAGCTGGCCCGAACATCCACGTTAATAATAATAATAAAAAAACTTGCCATGAACTAATAAATTAGTTAAATTCTTGATCTATTATGTCATTTTGATAAAAATTAACATAAATTTTATTTTTTTATATCAACATAAAAATACTCTCACACCACCATGTTAATTTACAAGTTGACGACTTGATTATTATAAAAAAAAAAAAACAAATTCGCAAGTTAACTCAACAATTAAGTACTTACAATCTTTAATTAATCGAGTCAAATTAACCCTAAGTATGATCTTAGAATTATTTAGCTAAATAAATACTTTGACTTGATTATCGACCTGTTTGTTGTTATATTTCAAAAGTGCTTTTGAAAAAATATAAAAAATTTTAATTTTTTTTCTTCAAATTATTTTTTTTTGTATTTTTAAATCATTTTGATATGCTGATATCAAAAATGATTTTTTAAAAATAAAAAAATATTAGTTTGATACAATTATGAGTGAAAAACACTTTAAAAAAATTGCAACCACACTCTTAAATAGAAAGTCCCGGGAAGAAAACACCATACAATTAGTTTAATTAATAAGCTAGAATGTGGCCACGAGTTGATCCAGCTTTGACAATCATACATCAATTTAAAAGCTACTGTTATAGCCTCTGGTGTCTGTGAATAGATTTCTGGTGCCTCAAACAAGTGTGCTGGGCTTTTCAAGTCATCCATGACATAGCTTCCTACACCTTTGCTTGATGTTTTTGGATGCGAAAAAAATCACCAAAAAGGAATCGAAGTTAGTTTCTTCATGAAAAATTTAGTCGTCAGTCTGACCCTAAAACACATCAGCAGCACCAGTTAAGGTTAGCAAGAATTTTGCAGCCTTACAAGAACATATGCATCGTTTACGTCACACACAAAAAGGGGGGGTTTGTGTCACTTTTCAGGCATCTCGGCTAAGCAATTGCTACGGCTCTAAGAGATGCTAAATATCTATTAGAAACTTCTTTCATGTTGAAATAATTTAAACAAAGAGATTCTGTGTTATATAAAAAGCATCATCATCATCATCATCATCAACATCATCATCATCATCATCATCATCATTAGTAAATTGCTGGAAGGTCCCTCTGTGATCATGAACTCATAGATAGTTTAATGAATCATTTTCTTCTCAAAAAGAAAAAACGATCTCTATTGTTTTCGTTAGTTTTATAGTTTTATTCGATTAAAAAGTTTTATTGTTTGATAGCATATTGAAAGCATTGTTTTTAACGGAATCAAAAGTAAAACAGATTCATCGATCTGAGATTGATATGAGAGGTTGACAACTGGACTTTTTCCGCCTGCTATTAGAAAGAAAGAAAATTAGAAGTCATAAGCTTTTATTGTGCATCAATATGGATTGAACAGTGAAATAATTATCTTCTTTTGTTTCTATCATCACATGTGATTTCATACTCTTAGATTTGATAAAATTGTTTAAAACCTCGGAAAGATCATAGTTTTTAATTAATTTTTAGGTTGTTATGACAGCTGAAAGCTGGGCTTGGGAATTGGAATACCTGTATAATAAATTTCTTTTGTGGGTCTAGGGCACTTTTTAACATTGATGGTGGAGGAAAAAAAATCTAGTTGGTATTTACCATTTCTGTTGGTATTTAAACACTGATTCCGTCTGGAATACAATGAAGGATGACTGGTTGATAGGCAGGAATTTAACTCACTAATGCTACTCTTTTAGCTCTTCTATCATAAAAGCTAGCTATATAAATCCTGCTTGGGTGAATGATTTCAAAATATTACTGTTTAGTTTGAAGAAAGTGACATGAAAGGTCTCCTTCATTGTATTTGGGAAATGTTTTTTGCTTGATCCAGGCCTGATGGTCTACCTAATTAATGGAAGGAATATAATATTATATTTCCATCTCAAAATCCATTTCTCAATTGCTGTGTGTAGATAGATGTATATTGTGATGATGTTATTATCAATGTTATAAAAAATTTGGAGCTAGACTCGACAACATTGTAGCATCATCAACTTTAATATATATAATTGGAGCTATGACATTTTCTATTATATGCAAGGGAAAAAAAGGCCAGTAGACTTGTATATATAATCCATATGACAAAAGTTCCTAACGGTTTATAACGGTCACATTTCCCTCCTGCGCAGTTTCTCTCATAAATCCCCCAAAATAGGAAAATTAAGAAAATAAATATTGTGGTGAATAGGCTTCGAGAACTTTTTTGGTTGTGTTCTGCTGTTTAATCTTGACACTTGGCAGTGAACTCGACACCCTTTTGCCCATTTCAACTCTAAGGTGAGTTACTGTACTGTGCTTGAATTGAACATTTCACATTTCACATTTGCATTATTTTTTTCGTTTCTTTTAGTAGAGAAAACAAAAGGGTTTGAGAGAGAGAGTGAAGAAAACGCTGAAACCACATGTTACTTAGAAGAAATGTTCTTCTAATATGAACGAATTAATTATTTATATTTAGATAAATTTGTTGTAAAATATAACTAATTAATTTGTATTGTAAGGAAAATTAAATAGGCGGCTAATGGCTGCTAATTATTAATTAGTGTTATAAGAAAAATTAAGTAGCTGCTAATGGCTGTTAATTAATTAAAGTTAGGCAGTGTTTAAGTTTGCTATGTAAAAGAAAAAAAAAAGTGAATTATTAATTTTTTTTTTTGTTATCTGTGCTACAGCCCTCCTTAGCCTTATAAAAGGCTCCACGGACTGGTGGCAATGGCATTACAGGGAGTGCATTGATTTCCTGCGTTGTTTTTGTCTCCAAGGTTTGTTTCTCTTGACCACTTCTTTCTTGAAGCAATTATATTTGGTGTTCTATGTTTTCCTAGTCCATATCTTCACTTCTTCCCTGCCAATCCTAGCTACTCATGTATTTCACTTGAAGTGGTTAGCTTGTTGGGTGGATTGGTTCATATTCCTGTATTAGTCCTTCCATGTCTTCCTAGGGTTCGAAACCTTGGCCTTCTGTAAGTCTTTAGGCCATTCTGTTAACGTTCAGTTTAGGGGCATGCAGATATATGCTTTTAGGGCAGCTATATTGCTAAACATTTGACTTTGAAAAAACACATCTATATATAGGCCATTCGGTCTTCAATGTCTATGGATTGAAACATGCATCGAGAGCCTGGATCATTTGTGAGAGGAAATGGTTGCTGTTGGAAGCCTGTTGTCCTCTTCAGCAATACTCCTTGTAGTCTTCTTGAAGAATTTTTGTTTGTCTTGTTTGATTCAAAATATGATTGCACAATGAAAACGAAGGGTTTCAAGAGTGATTTAATTACTAATGAAAGAAAGACATTTGGCTAGATATGGATACAGAAGGAATTTATCTTCACCTCAGGTTTTGTTACATATATATGTGTCGGTACCAGGAATCAGCTAAATGGTTAGAAGCTTTGTTTTGAACGTCAGAAGAAAATAATGGCTAAATATGTATTTTTCTGTCTTAAAGGGGAAGAAGTTGAAAGGGTTTAAACTCTTATTGCTAAAAAAAGCATACAACAAGACATGGAAAAGATGCCCTAAATCCAGAATCCTGGATTATCCATAGATACCTTTGAGCAGTGGTTTCTAAAATTGTAGAGTTATAATTAGATAGAAGTTGAACTCACTTCATTGCCCTTTTCAGCAGGCATTGCAAGTGCTCAAAAGATGGACCCATTAGTATCAATTGAGGATCAATTTGTCAAGCTACATCCATGCCTGCCTGTGAACACAAGAATTGGAATAGTAGGAGGTGGTCCAAGTGGCATATCTGCTGCTTATGCATTGGCAAAGCTTGGTTATCAGAATGTCACAGTGTTAGAGAAGCATCACACTGTGGGTGGCATGTGTGAATCAGTAGACATTGAAGGTACATGATGAAGAGATAAGGAAAAAAAAAGTGTTCTCTGTAAATTTAGTTTCACCAAGTATAATGATTATATCTGTTGTTCAATATACAGGAAGGATTTATGATCTTGGTGGTCAGGTTTTGGCTAAGAACAGTGCACCTGTCATTTTTCACTTGGCAAAAGAAGTTGGATCAGAATTAGAAGAAATGGATTCCCATAAGCTTGCTCATATTGACAGCTCTACAGGGAAGTATCAGGACATTAAAGTTGCAGATGATTATATAGCTGTGATGTCACTGACCTTAGAACTGCAGGTTGGTTTCAATTTTCAGTGCAGCCATAGTTTTTTGCTTATATTGCAGGAATGATATCAATTTAAATTTTCATTTCACCGTTTGCAGGATAAGGCAAAGGATTCTGGTCGAATTGGAGTCCATGCTGTGAGTGAATTAGCTGCAGACTTGACTCCTACGTATCTCGAGAGTCGTGGATTCAAATCTGTTCCCAAATCTGTGGCTTATGGATATACTGCTTCTGGTTATGGATTTGTTCAAGACATGCCTTATGCATACATTCATGAGTTCACCCGGACTTCCATGGCTGGAAAGATTCGGCGTTTCAAAGGTGGATACACTAGTCTTTGGCAGAAGATCAGTGAATCACTTCCAATTGAGGTTAATTGCAAAACTGATGTGCTGGCCATCAGGCGCAATGCCGACAGTGTTAGAGTTGATGTTAAAAGAAACAATGGGGAAATTCAAGAAATGGAGTTTGATAAGATAATTATCTCTGGTTCATTTCCTTTCAGAAATGGAAATACTTACAGATTTCCAGCAGAAAAATCTACAGGTTTCTTGAACTTCATACCTCTAGATTTCCACCTTATAAGTTCCTCTCTCCTTTCAGGAAATGGCTAACAAGGTATTCATGTTGCAGAATCTGAGACTGAAGTGATGGATCTCAGTGAAGTCGAAAGATATTTCTTCAGAAAAGTTCAGACAATCGACTACTACACCACTGTTTTAAAGATCAAAGGGCTAGAAGACATGCCAGTAGGATTTTATTATTTTGGTGAATATATGGAAGATCCTGCAACAATTGGACATCCCGTTGCGATGCAGAAATTCTATGCTGACGCTGACATTTTCTTATTTTGGTCCTATGGGAACTCTTTCGATATAAGGGGACCAACAGTCGCTGAGCTCGCCAAGAAGGTAGTCATGTCCATGGGGGCAAAAGTTGAGGAAGAAGTTCTCCAGAGAAGATTCAAGTACTTCCCCCATGTTGGTAGCCAAGGTATGCTTGACGACCTGTTCCTACACCATTGAACCAAACCAGATAGGGATCCAAATTCATTCATTATTTTATTTGAAATTTCAAAACAGAAATGAAGGATGGATTCTATGAGAAACTGGAGTCTGAACTTCAAGGCCAGAGGAACACTTACTATGTTGGTGGGCTCATGGCATTTGAACTCACGGAGAGAAATTCATCTTATGCCATGGATCTTATATGCAAGCATTTTGCAAATAACAACTCGGTACCTATGTTTCCATATGTTAAGGTAATTTGACTTTGACAAGTTTTTAGTGATAAATGGATAAGTGGATCAAATGATGCTTGAATTTAATAGTTTGAAACAAAACTTGCTTGTTGATTGTGATATCGCAGAGTTTGTTTTCTTTGAAATCGGATTGCTGGGATAGAAATCCAAAAGAACTAGGTGAAGGAGTGGAGTTTCCTGATCTTTCTACACTTGATGGTTACTTGAAACACTGGGGAACTGAAAGTATGACGAAGGACAAAACACTCTATACCTGGATTGGCGAAGATGGGGCTGTAGTATGTCAAAGAACTTATGCAGAACTTCATGCGAAAGCTTCCTGCATTGCTCGTAAACTCTTGACCAGCCGAAAACCAGTTATCAAGCCCGGTGACCGGGTCCTCTTAGTCTATGTACCAGGGCTGGACTTTATTGATGCCTTTTTTGGGTGCTTAAGAGCCAAGGTCCTACCAGTCCCAGTCCTCCCACCAGATCCTCTGCAAAGAGGTGGGCAAGCACTGTTGAAGATTGAAAGCATTGCTAAATCTTGCAATGCAGTTGCAATTCTGTCAACCCTTCTTTATCACTCAGCAGTTCGGGCAGGTTCTGTGAAGAATCTAATCTCATTAGCAGGGAAAAATGGGAAATGGCCGAACCTTCCATGGATGCATACAGATTCTTGGCTCAAGGACTCCAAAGTCCTGGCTCCAGGAAACATAGCATATGAATCTGAATCTCAGCCGGATGATTTGTGTTTTCTGCAGTTCACTTCAGGGTCAACTGGTGATGCTAAAGGTGTAATGATAACTCATGGTGGTCTTATTCACAATGTGAAGTTGATGAAGAGGATATATAAGAGCACCTCAAAGACAGTACTAGTCAGCTGGCTTCCGCAATACCATGACATGGGGCTAATTGGTGGACTCTTTACTGCTCTAGTTAGTGGTGGATCAGCAATTTTGTTTTCTCCAATGACTTTTATCAAGAACCCTCTTCTATGGCTTCAGATCATGAGCAAATACCATGCTACTCACAGTGCCGGTCCCAACTTCGCCTTTGAACTGCTAATCCGAAGATTGGAGTATGCTGACAAGGATAAGGTTCGAAACTTTGACCTCTCTTCTTTGATTTTCCTCATGGTTGCTGCTGAACCAGTGAGGCAGAGAACTTTGAAAAGATTTGTTGAGCTCACTAGGCCTTTTGGTCTTTCGCAAGAAGTAATGGCTCCTGGTTATGGATTGGCCGAGAATTGTGTGTTCGTCAGCTGTGCATATGGAGAAGGCAAGCCCATATTGGTAGACTGGCAAGGAAGAGTCTGTTGCGGGTATGTGGAACCAAATGGTGAAGATATTGACATCCGAATAGTCGATCCAGAGTCCAATGAGGAGCTGACAGAATCTGGAAAGGAAGGAGAGATATGGATTAGTAGTCCGAGTGCTGGAATTGGGTACTGGGGAAGGGAGGAACTTAGCCAAAGTACTTTCAGAAATGTGCTTCAAAATCATCCAGAAAGAAAATATACAAGAACCGGAGACTTGGGACGGATTATTGATGGAAAGGTGTTCATCACGGGAAGAATCAAGGATCTGATTATAGTAGCCGGAAGGAATATTTACTCTACAGATGTAGAAAAAACAGTTGAGAGTGCATCCGAACTTCTACGCCCAGGTTGCTGTGCTGTCATTGGTGTTCCTGAGGAAGTCTTGTCATCAAAAGGGATTTCACTTCCTGATTGTTCTGACCAGATTGGCTTGGTTGTAATTGCCGAGGTTAGAGATGCTAAGCATGTTGATAAGGATGTGGTGGAGAACATAAGGAGTCGTGTCGCAGAAGAACATGGCGTGACTGTGGCTTCTATCAAGCTGATCAAGCCCAGGACTATCAGCAAAACAACATCAGGTAAAATCAAGAGGTTCGAATGCCTCAAACATTTTACTGATGGAACTCTAAACACAGTGCCAGACTCAATTTTTGCAAAACGAAAATTGCTTCGCTCATTCACCACCGGGACATGTAAAGAGGGATTAACTCCTCGATCTCGGCTTGCAACATCTCCTTCACCAACCGCCAAATTCAGCAAAAAAGAGATAGTAGAATTTCTGAAGGGGCTTGTTTCTGAGCAAACAGGAATTCCTATCAAGAATATCTCTGCCACCGAGAGTCTTGTATCGTATGGAATTGACTCGATAGGTGTGGTCAGAGCGGCTCAAAAACTTTCAGATTTCCTCGGTGTGCCAGTTGGTGCAGTCGATATCTTCACTGCCACCTGCATTGCAGACTTGGCAAGCTTCTCAGAGAATCTTGCGATGAAGTCTCAACCTCAGCTCATGAACTCTCAATCCTATCAACCAGAACCTGATATTGATTCTGCTGAGTTTGACACAGAAGTTTCCACGACTCGCCTAATCAGTGTCTGGTTTTTCCAACTTCTTGCCCTTGTTTATGTCTGTGCCATGCTGAGCTTTCCTGCTTATTTTTCAGTTTCGGCTTTCACAAGTTTGCTTTCAGCAAATCATATGCTAAATGAGGAATTTCCCTGGTGGAATTACTTGATTCCCTTGGCATTGGCTCCTCTTGCTTGGATCCTTGGCATCGTTTCTACTTGTATTAGCATTGCTTTCTTGGGGAATTCTTTCTTGAAACCTAACTATGCCCTGACCCCTGAAGTATCTATCTGGTCTATTCACTTTGTCAAGTGGTGGGCACTGTACAAGGCCCAAGAAATCTCTTCAAAAGTTTTTGCAGAGCATTTGAGAGGAACTGTGTTCCTTAATTATTGGTTTGAGATGCTCGGCGCTAAGATCGGATCTTCAGTTTTGCTTGATACAGTTGACATTACAGATCCATCTCTAGTTTCAATTGGAGATGGAGCTGTAATTGCGGAAGGGGCGTTGCTTCAAAGCCATGAGGTAAAGAATGGAATCTTGAGCTTCCAAGCCATTAGAATCGGCCGAAATTCTTCAGTTGGTCCTTACGCTGTAATCCAGAAAGGAAGTACATTGGGAGAAGAAGCAGATGTGCAGCCCTTGCAGAAGACAGAAGGTGGAAAAGCTGTACTCAAATCTAGCAAGGCTCACAATGTTCAGAAGGTAATTTTTTTATATATTTTTCAATTTATTGTATCTTACCCATAACTGCATAGGATATAGGTTTCTTCCCCCGTTATCTCATCTTACACTAGTTTGATTCTTTCCAATTATTGCAAAAATGTGTGAGGAATGTTTTTTTTACATAGTTGAAACAAGAACTGATCATACTCGTTACAATTTCTATAATGGTTTCAGGGTGCAATGCTGTCTGATAAGGCCACCTACCACTTCATGGGCATCTACATGGTTGGTCTCCTCAGCACTCTCTCAGCAGCCACTATCTACTTCCTTTACATTTGGCTATCTCAAAAGCCTGCCTCCATTCAACACTTCTCATTTCTCTGCATCTCTGGAGCCTTTCACTGGACTCCATTCACCATCATTGCTTATGCTACAATGATTGCTAATGTCCCATCAAACCCAGCCACCTTTGCAATCTCAGTTGCTATTGTTTACTTGGCTCATGGCCTGATACTCATCCTCCTCACATGCACTTTGACCCATTTTCTTGCTGAAAAACAAGAGAAAAGGGAATCCCACATGAAAGCCTGGCTCCGGCATAGAATTACCATTGCCTGCCACCTTAGATTTGCCAAACTCCTGTCAGGAACAGAAGCATTCTGCATTTATTTGCGCCTTCTGGGTGCAAGTGTCGGTGAGCATTGTTCCATCAGGGCTGTCAATCCTGTATCAGACCCAGAGCTCATTACCATTGGTGATGGTGTGCACCTTGGTGACTTCAGTCGGATGATTGCTGGCTTCTATTCATCCAGTGGGTTTACTCAAGGAAAAATTGAAGTGCAGGACAATTCGGTTGTCGGGAGTCAAAGCCTCATCCTCCCTGGTTCGGTTGTTCAAAAGGATGTTATTCTTGGAGCTCTTTCAGTGGCTCCTGCAAATTCAGTTCTTCGACAAGGCGGCGTCTATATTGGATCTCAAACTCCAGTCATGATCAAGAACACCATGCATGCCTTGGATGACAGGATAGAAGAGATGGACTACAAATACAAGAAGATAGTTGGCAATTTAGCTGCAAATTTGGCTGCCAATACTCTGAAGGTTAAAGCAAGGTATTTCCATCGAATTGGTGTTAGTGGGAAGGGATACCTGAAGATTTATGACAACCTGAAAGGATTTCCAGACCACAAGATATTCCAGGCTGGGAAGAGCTATCCTATTGTAGTCAGGCATAGCAACGGCATGAGTGCTGATGATGATGCAAGAATCGATCTACGTGGAGCAGCGATAAGAATACTTTCTGATGACAATGGAAGCAACTCTTCTTCGCTTCTTGATCTAACATTGAAGACAGGTAAGGCATTATCTGCACGCACTATTGCTGATTTTGCAACATGGTTAGTTTGTGGACTTCCTGCAAGGGAGCAGCATGTGAAGCGAGCCCCACATATCCGTGATGCAGTTTGGATGTCTCTTCGCAATGCGAATTCTTTTGCTGAGCTACACTACTACTCAAATATCTGCAGGCTCTTCAGGTTTTCGGACGGACAGGAAATGTATGTGAAATTCAAATTGCGGCCTGGTGACGAAAACATAAGTGAGGATTCAGGTAAAGTTGAGCCTATGGGCATTCTCCCACCAGAAACAGGTGCAATTCCACGGGATGAAAAGGATACTCGTCCCTTACTTTTCCTAGCCGAAGATTTCCAAAGCCGTGTAAGTTCTCCAGGAGGCGTTCGCTACATTTTCCAGCTGCAAATCCGACCTGTTCCGCATGATGATGCCACTTGTGAGATTGCACTTGACTGCACCAAACCATGGGATGAGTCTGAATTCCCTTATATTGATTTAGGGGAAATTCACATTGATCAAAATCTCACCGGTGCAGAATCAGAAGCACTAGAGTTTAATCCTTATATTCGATGCCATGAGGTGGATGTGATCCGGGCCACTTCATCCTCCCAAAGTGCTTCAATTGATCATGGTCGTTCATTGATATATGAAATTTGTCAGCATTTGAGGAATGGAGAACCACTTCCAGAAGCTTGGAGGATCTTCATAGAGCAAAGTGATGTTAAAGTGGACCTTTCAGGCTGTCCAATGGCAGCAGCATTGGAGAAAAAAGACTCAGGAAAAGTTACACTAGCCAGGACATGGTATCAGACCTTGTGGGTCATTTTTGCTCAACCATTGCTGCAAACATTTCTTCCATACTTCCTGATGGGGTTGTTCATCTTTGCTCCACTGAACTGGATTCTTCTCTTGAAGGAAAGCAAGAAAGTCGCAATGCATTGGTTGCTTCCTTTGGTTTGGGTTTCTTCAGGAGTTCTAGCAGCATTAGCATGTGTTGTGGCCAAGTGGATTCTTGTGGGGAAAAAGAAAGAAGGCCAAACAGTACACATTTGGAGCATAGGAGTCTTCATGGACACCGTGTGGCAAGCTTTCAGAACTGTAGTAGGGGACTACTTCATGGAAATGACTAGAGGGTCTATCTTATTTTTGCTATGGCTAAAGCTCATGGGTTCAGACATTGATTTGGACCAAGGAGCCTACGTAGATAGCATGGGAGCGGCATTGAATCCGGAAATGGTGGAGATTGAGAGAGGTGGTTGTGTAGGAAGAGAAGCTTTACTGTTTGGACATATATATGAAGGTGAAGGAGGGAAAGTTAAGTTTGGCAGGATAAGAGTTGGAGAAGGTGGATTTGTAGGGAGTAGAGCAATCGCCATGCCTGGTGTTAGAGTAGAAATAGGAGGCAATCTTAGTGCTCTTTCTCT
The DNA here is from genome assembly GCA_007827005.2 of Populus simonii. Lineage (NCBI taxonomy): Eukaryota > Viridiplantae > Streptophyta > Magnoliopsida > Malpighiales > Salicaceae > Populus > Populus simonii. The sequence goes on along the minus strand of CM017466.2, from coordinate 22,036,155 downwards.
TGCCATGAAAGAAGAAATTGTTAGGTCTGTGTGAATTAATGGTACTCACAACCTTTAATTAACCGAGTCAAACCCAAGTATGTTTTTATTGTTTAAAGTAAAACCTTGCTTTGAGTTGTTTGTTGATTTTCCTGAATACGTAGATGAAGTTTGTTGTATTGGTTTTGATGAAATAAAGTGTTTTTGAAATCTGTCAAATGTGGTAAGCAAGGTTGTGATGTTTTTTTCTATGTTGGCTAATGCATGTTCTTGGTTTTGGGTCTTGTTTGAGTATTGTAAAGTGTTAAATTATCAATTTTGAATCCTACATTGTTGAATATATGTTTAGCTTTGACAGTTTTGAAGTTTGGAACCTCTTACATGATTTTAATGATATCATGTTATTTGTTAATTTTTTTATTCAAACATATTTGTTTATGGTAATGTAATTTGTTAAAATGAAGAAAGCATGTTTTAGAAGTCAAAATATCAGCTTTGGAGGCTTAACAGTGTGCTGGGTTTCTAGGCAATTTCTGGGTTTCTAGGTTCAACTTCTTTATGTTCTTCCTGAGAACATTGCCTTAAACCTGTGATTTGGACCAATTTTGGTCATTTCTTTGCTCTAAACCCTTTGGGCAACTTGATTAGTCAATAATCTAGAGTGTATTTCCATCAATAACAAGTTTTTTTGGGGTTTTAATTCTAGAGTTTCGGTTTTGAATCGAAAACTATTTTGATAAAATTGTGATTTGTGAGTGATAATCGAAATGTATACTTGATTAGTCAATAATTTAGGGTCTATTTGCATCAATAACAAGTTTTTTAGGGGTTTTAATTCTAGGGTTTTGATTTTGAACAGAAAGCTATTTGATAAAATTATGATTTGTGAGTGATAATCGAAATGAATCGATGCCAAATCATCAATCCTTGCATGATTTTCAACATGTTTGTGTCCTTGGTTTGTCTATATCTATTTTGTTTTTCAATTCATGTTTTTTTTCGTTCATGAAGAACACTCATCGTGTTCTTTACTTTATTTTTATTTGATCTGTTTTGTCTAAGAAATTTTTAGTTTTTATGTTTTTATATTTAATCTATTTTTTAGATTTTGTTTTGTTTTTAGGTTGTTTTCGGGTCAACCTAAGGTCTTCGGTTCAATTTATGGTTGAACCAAAGATATCGAGTCAACTCGGTCAGGTCAAGATTGGGTCAAAAGATTAAGATCATGTTTGGCTGGCAATGTTTATGTTAAAGGGTTTTTTTGGTTTAAGGGTGTGTATAGCAAACACGCTTTTAGGCCTGTTTTGACAGTTTTATTTCAAGGAAAAATGAGTTTTTGCCAAATAAAACCTATATAAAAAAATATTCTCTCTTTTTTTTCTTGTATATGGCTAAGAAACCTAAAAAATATTTGAGCATTATATTTAAGAAAATCTAAAATATTTTGGCATGTTTTAAAAAATATATTGTATGGATTTTACAACAAATTTGTAAGATTTCAAAGAGTTTTGGTCTATATTTCAAAAATATTAAAAAATTATTTTTGACAAGAAAATATTATTCACTTTTAATATAAGGATAAGAAAACTTAAAAGGGGTTAATATCCAAAATATTATTAGGAATAATAATTTATTATTGCTCACTTTAATATATGGATAAAAAAACCCTATATAAGGTTAATATCCAAAATATTATTAGGAATAATAATTTATTATTGCTCACTTTAATATATGGATAAAAAAAACCTATATAAGGTTAATATCCAAAATATTATTGGGAATAAGATAACTAACTCATTTATAATATAAGGATAAAGATTACAAAGAATTTTATCAAAAATATTATTTGGAATCACATAATAGTAAAAAAATCTAATTTTGCCTCAAGAAAACCTTAACGATAATTGATGACATTTCACCTTCCTAGACCAAGTTCTTAACTTAGAAAATCGAAGTTTGTTCATTGTAACGAACTCATTATGGTCGACTAATATAAATAGAAATATCATCAGACTATAAAAAACAAAAACAAGAAAACAATATAATTTAACTCATGTAAAACGTATTAGAAGTATTAATATCTTTTATTTATATAATCAGTATTAATATCTTTTATTTATTTAGAATCTTTAAAAAATTAATTAAGATTTTTAAAAAACATAAAATTAGATGATAATAACCAAAATCTATTCCAGACAAGTTTGAAAAGTGTCGCCGCAACATGAAACCCCCGCAAGGAGGGTACGATAGTATTTGAAAAATGTTTGTGCTCGATCCAGGCCTAATGGTCTACCTAATTAACGGAAGGAATATAATATTTCCAACTGGGAATCCATTTCTCAACTGTTGTGTGTAGATGTATACTGTGGATGATGTTATTAATTATAAATAATTTGCACTAAAAAAAAAAAAAGACTCACACCACCATGTTTGTAAAGAAAAAACTCGTCATGAACTAATAAATTTAGTTAAAGTCTTTATCCACAATGTCACTGTGATTAAAAAAATTAATACAAATTAACCCTTCAGTATACAAGTTGACTTAATTATTATAAAAAAATAAATTTGCAAGTTAAGTAAGCAATTAAGCACTCACAACCTTTAATTAACTGAATCAAACCCCACGTATGATCTCTCAGAATTATTTAGCTAAATAAACACTTGCCTTGTCTTTGATAATACAAGTGCAAAGCCCAGAAAGTAAACACCATGCAATTAGTTTACTAAGCTAGCACGAGGCCACAAGTTGCCTCAAACAAGTGTGCTGGGCTTTTTAAAACCTACTGCTATAGCCTTTTCTTATTTATTTTTTTGGGTGTTTTGACGCCGAGCACTTACTGATTAAATAAATTGGAAAAATGCAAAATGACTCTGAAACTATATAATAGCGTTATGGCATTTTAGTAAATAGGATTATTAACTAGAACATTTAAAATTAATATTATTGGATAGGTTAAAAAAAAACATATATATTAATATTTAAAGTACTTATATGTTTATGACTGCTTTTGGTTAGTTGACGCAACAAGACTTCTTTAAACTGAAGGTTTAAGTATTAGGTGTAGATATAACATAACAAGACGTGGATTTGACTCATATCATATTGTATAAATAATCTAGTAGGTATTTTTATAAATTAATAGGATAAGTCTATGTTTAAAAAAAATTTGATCCCGTCATATTAGATTAGCATCTTAAAATCACTACGCCATTATACAGTTTTACCGACGGATTACTTCCGTCGGTAAAATTATTACCGACGGTATCTCCGACGAAACAAATCCGTTTGAGTCATGAGTGTCGGTAATTCTAATTCCGTCACCATTTCTGTCGGTAAAAAAAACAAAAATACCGATGGAATGTCCGACGGACATACAGACGGATAAGCGCGCCAATAAAAAAATTTCCTGCCACCAAGTTACCGACGGAATATTCCGTCTGTAAAATTCAACGGTAATTCCGTCGGTGATGCCGTCGGTCATTGTGGCACAGGCCCATAATTTTTTTCCAACTCTCTGTGAAATACCGACGAAATTATTCCGTCGGTAATGGTCGTCGGTGACATCCGTCGGTGATGCCGTCGGTAATTGTGGCACAGACCCGTAATTTTTTTCCAACTCTCTGTTTAATACCGACGGAACTATTCCGTCGGTGAAGTCCGTCGGTGATTTCCGTCGGGGATGCGGTCGGAAATTGTGGCACGACCGTAAATATTGTAAACGATACTACAATACTCTCGGTATAAATTTAAAATATTTTAAAAAAATTTATTTATTAACAATTAAAAAACTTATAACCAAATAAATTTTCATTAGACATTAAAAATGTAAAATTAATGTTAAATAATATTCATCAAAATATTCATTACAAATTTAATGTTTTAAAAAAACAAAATTAAACTAATTAAAATAGTGGCGGAGCTGGAGGAGGAGGAGGAGGCTGGTTGTTGCCGGGACCGTACGACCAAAAAGAAGGAGCACATGGATCATCACCCATCTTTGATCTAATCTCCATGACCATTTGATGGAGCTGAGCATAATCCGTCAAGAGGCGTTCATATTGTTGTTTCAAGGCTAAAAACTCCTCTGACTGGGTGCTCGATACTGATGGAGAGCTCCCAACGGTTGAGACACTACGGGCCGACCGTAATTTATCAGCCGTCGTGTTGGAGAGACCGTTGACCCGATTTTTATCGGGTCCACCAGACGATCCGACCTCCATCCACAAATCCGGATCAAAATCTGGTTGGGTCAAAGGATCATCCCCATATCTCTCTCTCAACTAGCTATTATAGGTCTCCTGAATTTTTTTTTAAAAAAATCATCATATTCAATTCAAGAAAATAATAACTTACAAAATAATTTGATTGATCGAACATACCACAAAATGCTGAGCACGGTTGTCCACGTACTGCTGCACCCCCTTTTGGCGGTCTTGACTCTGCACGTGCGTCTCTACAAATAGCTCTATTGGACTCGGCTCACGTCCAAGAGACGTAGCCTGTAAGGAAAAAAAAGATTGCAAGTGAAATATATTTATAAGCAACAACAAATTAATTAATGATATATTTTATTTAAAATAATCTTACCATCCGCTTCGCATGTGCGCTGAACGGGACGGAGCCGCCGGTGTGCGTGGTCACCGAACCATGAATTTCCCGGTTCCGGTTGACGGCTCCGGATTGTGAGTGCCGTGAGAACCGCTCAAACGTCACGTGCTCAATATATGCCGCTCATATATCTCCCGAGATGAATGGCGGTTTAAATTCCCGCCAAACTGCCACCTCATTCCAGCCTTCAAGACCGTTGTCCCTCGCATATCTTTTCGCCTTTTTTTGAGTGTCGTACCAAAAATCACGCAACCTACATCCATAGTAACTAATTAGAATTTAGAACATAAAATTATAAATCAAAAATAAATATTATTTTCGATTTTACCTAGTTGTCGCGTGATTCTCCCATACTCTCCTGACAACATTGTTGTCCGCGCTATCCCACTCAAATTTATTCTGTATATATAAATAATTTATTGAAAATAAAAAGAGTACAAGATATAAAATTACAAAAATTATTTATTAAAAATAAACTGAAAATTAAAAATTAACACCTACCTGAAATCGCCGAAACCAGGCATCGATATTAGGTCTCCACTCAGGATGTCTGGAGACCTGACTCCATTGAAACAATGGAATCTCCATCGACGATTTCATCGCCAATGTAATTGTCCTGGCAGCCTCAATGTTTGTGAACCTGAAATTAAATAAAAAAAATTAATTATTTGTTCATAAATTATGTTATAAGTATTTAAAAAAAACTAAAACCTAAACAAATTTACATTGAGAGGTCATCTTTCCATTGTGCCTGGTACTTGCGGGTGAATTGACCCCGCTGTGAAGGCACGCCGCTCTTGCGCTGTAAAACTGCGGTAGAAGAGGAAGCATCACACGGTGGCGCAGATGCATCGCCGTGATCAGCACCTAAGGAGATGTCCTCCTCACTGCTAGAAGAACTATGCGCAGCCGTCTGCTGATGATGTGCTGTAGATTTCATTCGACGTATCTACAGAAATGTATATGAATTATTACATAAATTAACTTTAATTATTTAAAAAAAAATTCAGCAGCACCTCCTTTATACTAGAGACTACCCACAGTTTTCAAACATGCAATATTTACAATAACCACAATCCATATAATCTCCATCAACATCATATATACAACCTAATATCATTAGGAATTCAATCATTAATAAAAATTCGGCAGCACCTCCCCTATATTGAAGACTACCCACAGTTTTCAAACCTGCAATCTTTACAATAACAACAATCCATATAATCTTCATCAACATCATATATACAACCTAATATCTATACCAATTCAACAATAACAATTATTCAAATAAAAACAATAATATCCTAAAATTAATCTAAACTAACTAAATTTAATTCTATATTTCAATTCACATTTATAACATAAATTCAACAATAACAATTATTCAAATAAAAACAATAATATCCTAAAATTAATCTAAACTAACTAAATTTAATTCTATATTTCAATTCACATTTATAACATAAATTCAACAATAACAATTATTCAAATAAAAACAATAATATCCTAAAATTAATCTAAACTAACTAAATTTAATTCTATATTTCAATTCACATTTATAACATAAATTCAACAATAACAATTATTCAAATAAAAACAATAATATCCTAAAATTAATCTAAACTAATTAAATTTAATTCTATATTTCAATAACATTAAACAAAACATCCTAAATACAAAACAAACAATACACAAAACTAAAAAAACAATACATTAATTCAAAATAAATTTTGGAATAAAAAAGGCATACCTTAATACTGTTGATTTTTAGATTTTATCTATAAAAATACACAAAATAAAGAACACCAAAAAATAATGATAATTAAAATAAAAAAAATACAAAGATAAAGAAAACATGACATACCTTTTAATATGTTGAAAACTATCACCAAAACAATCAAATCTCTTCCAAAACTTAAACTAAAAACTGAGAGGAGAAGAAATAGAGATGAGAGCCAAGAGAAAAATGAACCAAAAGGGGGGAGGGGGGGTTTTTATATGCCAATATTTCCGTCGGAATTACTGACGAACATTAATTGTTGTCGGTGGCATTTATTTCCGTCGGTAATTCCGACGGGAAATAAATTGAAATGCGCACCAAAATTTTCGAAAACTGCCTCCTTTTGTTTTTATCCGTCGGTAATTCCGTCGGGAATTACCGACGGCTAATTCCGTCGGTAATAGCGCGCTCTGATAGCGTGCGCTTTGGGACGTGTGATTTCTGTCACCATTCCGTCGGTGATGTCCGTCGGTAATATCCATCGGTTAGGCCGTCGGTAATTGTGGCACAAGCCCGTAATTTTTTCCCAACTCTCTGTGAGATACCGACGGAATAGTTCCGTCGGTGATATCCGCCGGTGATATCCATCGTCGGTGATGTCCGTCGGTGATTCCGTCGGAAAATGTGGCACAAGCCCGTAATTTTTTTCCAACTCTCTATGAAATACCGACAGAACTATTCCGTCGGTGTTACCGTTGGTAAAACAGTCAATATTTATACGACTTCTACTTTAATTTTCTTCTATCCTCCTGCACACTTAGATCACACACAGCACAATAACAGGAGCTGACAATTAAAAAAAATATATTTCATGTTCCAAAATATTACGTTATAAAAATAAGGTTTTACAACATGTTTAGTCAGAATTTTCATCTTTGTCCTCAATTGAATTGTTATCATCCGCTTCATCACGCTCTTCAATGTGGTTATCATCTTCTTCATCAACATTCTGTACTGCACTAGTAGAGCTCAAAACGGCATTCATCTCCTCTGCGTCAACATCAACAAGACTATCATCGAAAACACGAAAATTCAAATTTTCTTCTAAGTCAATCGAAGGAGCAACTCGGTATGGTTCAACCAACTCACTAGCTTGAAAGACTTCATCTATCACACTTGTGTCTTCGTTCTCATCCTGAACAACCTCGACACGACCCCTGGGTTTTGTTTTTAAAACGGATAACCAATCAACTCTTGATCGGTCCCTTCTAAAGGAAGGGGTGTATGTGTAATAAACTTGTTGGCATTGCTTTGCGAAAACAAAGATGTCGTTTACGTTGCGGTGTCTAGCTTTTGAGTTGATTTCAACGAGACCATAGTGAGGATCTACTCTGATTCCTCTGTCAGTTGTGTCATACCAATAGCATTTGAATAAAAACACTTTATTCTGCTCGCTATGATATTACAGTTCCATGACCTCTTCCAATCTACCATAGTAGTCAACTTCAAACTCACTAGAAGTCGATCCTTTAATACAAACATCACTGTTGTATGTCTTTCTTCCATGCCCATATTCTTCAGTATGAAAGATATATCCATTGACAAAATACTCGTTATAGCACTTGACTTTTCTTTCAGGGCCCAGGCTTAGTAAAGACAGTGAAATAGTAGCACTAACTCCCATTTGATAAACCTTGTATAATAAATACAACAATAATCAATAAACAGATATTATGTAATATATATTTACGTACAGTGACTTACATTGCAAGAGATTATGAGTTTGTGATAGGACTTACATGTGTTCTAAACCATGTGGCAAATTGTTCATCTTGTAATTGAAAGATCTGGGATTCGGTCAGCTGTGAGTTATTGGACAGTAAGTATCGTCGATGTTGCCTGCAAGGTTGTTTCAAATTATATGAGTTTATGGTATCACAAAACATAAATAATACACTCTTGACAAAGTTTATGTCGAACATCTACTTACTTAATAAAAGGTCTCAGCTCATCACAGTTAAATAGGATATAATTGTGTGCTTGTCTGAACTCTATTTCAGACAAATATCTTCCTCTCACAGCATTTTTAGGTGTGGGTCGTCCAGGATTAGAGAATATTGACAAGTTCCCACTTGAAGGCACTTCACCACCATCATCATGCTGTGGAACACGGTTGATCCTCGTTCTCAAATGAGGTTCGAAATAGTATGAGATAAATGTTGAGATCTCCTCAACAATATAGGCCTCACATATTGACGCCTCAACATGCGCCTTGTTCTTAACCTTTTTTTTAAGATTGAACAAGTACCTGCATATATATATATATATAGAATCAATAAAAAATTATAAAAAAAACAAAAAAAAACATTTAATTATGAATTACATAGCAACTGTAATATCTAACCTCTCGAATGGATACATCCATCTGTACTGGACCGGTCCTCCAACTTTTACCTCAAACGGTAAATGTACGGGTAGATGCTCCATTGAGTAAAAAAATGATGGAGGGAATATCATCTCAAGTTTGCATATTGTCTCCACGATATTCGTTTCAAGCCTCTCAATGTGATCAACATTCAACTTGCTAGAGCATATATCTCTGAAGAAATGATTGATCTCCGTTAGTGCATCCCATATCCCCTTTGGCAACAAATCACGAAAAGCTAATGGGATGAGTGTTTGCATAAACACATGGCAGTCATGACTCTTCATTCCATATAATCTGCATTCTTCGGTATTAACCAGCCTTGATATGTTCGAGGCATGTCCATCAGAAAAACGTAGACTCTTAAGCCATTTGTAGACTAGTAGTTGTGCGTTTTTCTCTAACACGAAGCTTGCTCTTGGTTTTGCGACCCGTGACCCATCACAAACCAACTCCATATTTTTACGGTTACAGAACAACTCTACATCCAATCTAGCCTTGATGTTGTCCTTTGTCTTCCCCTTCACATCCATGACGGTGTTGAAAATGTTCTCAAACACGTTCTTTTCAATGTGCATGACGTCAAGGTTATGACGGAGAAGATTGGTCTTCCAATAAGAAAGCTCCCAAAATATACTTCGCTTCACCCAGTTATGGGTCAAACCAAAACCAGGAAACTTCTGCTTCCCTGATTGGAGACCAAACACAATGTCACCATACTCTGAAACAACATCAAGCAATTCTTCACCGGAAAGACGCGGGGGTGCAACATCCTTTTCAACTATGCCAACAAAGAAGTCCTTTCTGTTCTTTCTGTACCTGTGATTCGGCGGCAAGAAGCGACGGTGACAGTCAAAAAAAGAAGCTTTACCCCCGTTTGTTAGCGTGAATGCCTTGTTGTTCTCCATACAATATGGACATGCTAGCTTTCCATGCGTGCTCCAACTAGAAACCATTCCATAAGCTGGGAAATCATTGATAGTCCACATCAAAGCTGCTCTCATAACAAAATTATGTTTCCTCGAGATGTCATAAGTCAAAGCTCCAAAGGACCACAATTGCGTCACTCATCAATCAACGGACAAAGACAAACATCTATATTCCCACCCGGACTGCTCGGACCTGGTATGACCATAGATAGAAACATGAACTCCGACCTCATACACATCCCCAGTGGCAAGTTATAAACCGTCAGTATGACCGGCCAACAAGAATAAGGAGCAGCAAATGACCCGAATGGGTTGAATCCATCTGTAAACAATCCAAGACGCACGTTCCTTGATTCAGCTGAAAAGTGAGGATGCACACTGTTAAAGTGTTTCCAGGCTTCACCGTCAGAAGGATGCACCATCACTCCATCAACCGCATGATGTGATTGGTGCCATGTCATGTGCTCAGCAGTCCTTGGTGACATGAATAACCTCTGCAGTCTAGGTGTGATTGGGAAGTATCTAAGTTTTTTATATGCCACGAGAGTCTTTACTCTTCCAGTTCTGGGTTTGTAACGGGAATACCCACATGTCATGCACTCGATCAGCTCGGCATTTTCAAGGTAGTATAACATGCAGAAGTTAGGGCACATGTCAATTTCTGGTATCCTAAACCGAGGGGTTTCATCATGGACTTGGCAGCATAGAAGTTCTCTTTCAGCTTGTTCCCCTCAGGTAAAATGCTTCTCGCCCATTCGATAATCTTGTCATAACCGGCATTACTCAACCCATGATCTAACTTGATGGTGAACACCTGTGCTACGGCCGATAATTTAGTGTGGTTCGTGCAGCCATCCCATAATAGCTCGTCAGAATCTTTCAACAGATCAAAAACCTTGTTGCATCTGCATTAGGTTCTTCTTCTATGTTTGGAAATTCACTGGCATTACCTTCACTCATTCTCATTGCATCCATAACCATATTCCTGTAACGATTACTGTTCTCATTTCCAACTTCATGCATGTTGCTAGCACTAGAAGTTGACTCGACCACCCTTTCAACCATGCTCTCATTAGGAACAAATAGTTCTCCGTGTGCATACCAACACAGGTAGTCCTGCATGAACCCTTTGGTTAGAAGATGCATCGTTACAACATCTTGATGCAGAAATTTTAAATTTTTACACTTCCTGCATGGACACCTAATACCGCCATCAGTAAAATTCCTCGGGATAGATGTTGCAAATTAATAAAACCCTAACACCGTTACAATAATCCATCCTCCGCAATCCTTGGGGTGAGTCCCGATACATCCATGAACGATCATCCATGACTTCTATTGAATCTCTATAAAACATAAAAAAAAAATATTGGTTTCTTATGTTAAATATTCACTATTAATTATCCAACAAACTAAAAAAACACTTATGTTAAATATTCATTATCAATTATCAACTATCAACGTTCATACACACAAATTTATACATATATAAATTTACAGAAATCACAACTTCGCAGTAGAATTGATAACAATTAAAACATACCCGTTAAACAAGCTATAATATAATTCGGTGTAATTCAAACAAAATTTTAACAATTTACATACAAATATAATTTCATAAAATATTCTAAAACAAACTATAACAACTACAAAATTATACAAGAAGTTTCTTTAACAAAATACATATACTAAAAAAATAATAAAATTCACATTTAAAAGTTAAAACTAAAAATGATAGATTTACTTACAAAAAATGATAAAATCCACAAGAATTAACCGATGTTGTGACCACGTACAAAAGTATAAGAAACTTGAGTGCTAGCTTGTGTTGAGAGAGGGGAGAGTTGAGATGGGTGGTTGGCTGGAGTTTAGGAGGGGAGAGGTGGGATGTGGAAGAAGAAGGGGAAGAAGAAGGAGAAACAGAGGAAGAGAGGAAGAGAGAGTGTCGGCAGAGGCAGTATATACTGGCGTTTACCAACGGACTCACCGACAGAAATATTTCGTCGGTAACACCGTCGGTGATTTCGCCGGTGTTAGCGACACGTCCCTGCTTGTCTGTCCGGGTTTGAATCCCTCGGTATTTCCGTCGGTAAATTCGTCTGAATAAAATCCACGTCATCCCGCCGTTGCAATTTTCAAAAAAAATTTTCTTGTCGCCGGTATATACCGGCGGAATCACCGACGGATTTTGTCCGTCGGAGAAGTCCGACAGAATTTGAGACGGAATTATTTCCGTCGGGAATATTTACCGACGGAAAGTTTCCGTCGGTAATTCCGTTGGTGTTATCCGATTTTCTGGTAGTGAATAAAATGGATGAAAGATTTGAATTAGACTCAACTTATTTTAAGTGATTATATATATAATATTTTTAGGTAATGCTACCCTATCACTTATCAGATCATTAGATCTCTTATAATTAGGTTTAAAAATTGATATTCGGATAAATTTTATTATTTTTCTATAATTTTTAGATTTATTATTATTATTATTATTATATTTTTTAAAAATTATTTTTAGTAGATATAGATTTTTATAGCTTATTAAAAAATCTTCTGAATGGATTCACCAATAACAATTTAGTGTGAAAACTTTTGAATTATAATTTTGGGAAGATACATAATTCAATGAAAATAGCATTCCCGATTATTCTACAAAAATTGAAATCTAAATTAAACTCTAAATTAACCCCCATTTGGGTTGGACTCATCATATTCATTTTATCATATAAATCCAATATATATATATATATATATATATATATATATATATATATATATTTGAGTATGCATGCAAAAGGAATAAACCAAGATGTAAAGATAAACACACACGCACGCACATAAAATTAACAAGTCGCTGATTTGATCTCTAGTATATTGTCCATGATTTATTTTATCAAAGTGATTAAATTATGAACTGATTGGAATCAGACAGGTTATTCTTAGATTTCTTTTTTATATATATATATACGCTAAACGCATATTCGTGAATGTGTATGCAAAGATATAGCATATGCTTGGGTATAAGAAATATGCAGATAAGAAGGGATGAGAGAATATTGAGAGTGCTACATTGTTATCCCTTGCCGCTACATCTTGCTGTGCTCCTTTTGCATGCATACTCAAATATATATATATATATATATATATATATATATATATATATATATATATATATATTTGAGTATGCATGCAAAAGGAGCACAGCAAGATGTAGCGGCAAGGGATAACAATGTAGCACTCTCAATATTCTCTCATCCCTTCTTATCTGCATATTTCTTATACCCAAGCATATGCTATATCTTTGCATACACATTCACGAATATGCGTTTAGCGTATATATATATATAAAAAAGAAATCTAAGAATAACCTGTCTGATTCCAATCAGTTCATAATTTAATCACTTTGATAAAATAAATCATGGACAATATACTAGAGATCAAATCAGCGACTTGTTAATTTTATGTGCGTGCGTGTGTGTTTATCTTTACATCTTGGTTTTATTTTTTGCACGTTTCTTTTTATTGAACTGGTTTTCATACACCACATGAGGTCTATCTATGTGTTGCAATTAAAAATCAAATACGCACACTACACCATTAAACAGTTTTACCGACGGATTAATTCCCTCGGTGATAGGAATGCAATCCGTCGGTGAAATAATTACCGACGGCCTCACCGATGGAACACGTCCGTCGGTATACCAGTCGTCGGTAACTTCCATTTTCGTCGCTAAGTCTGTCGCAAATAAAAAAAACACCCACCGACGAAACACTGACGGTCTTACAGACGGACACGTGCGCGCCAAAAAAAAAGTTTCCCGCGGGAACATCACCGACAGAATAAATCTGTCTGCAATTTCAACGGTATTCCGTCGGTAATTATGGCATGGCTGGTAATTGTTTGGCAACCCTCTGTGAACTACCGATGGATATTATCTGTCGGTAAATCCGTCTGTATTTAATCACTGACGGATATATTTCGTCGGTACTTATGGCATGGCTGGTAATTGTTTGGCAACTCTCTGTGAAATACCAACGAAAATTATCCGTCGGTATATCCATCGGTATGTATTTAAAATATATATATATATATATATATATCGGTATGTATTTAATATATATATATATATATATATATATATATATATATATATATATATAATAATTTATTAATAGTAAAAACCTTAATAAACAAATAAAATGGATTAAACATTAAAAATATAAAAGTAATGTTAAATAATATTCATTACAAATTTAATGTGTTTAAAAAACAAAATTAAACTAGAATAGCGACGAAGCTGGAGGAGGAGGAGGAGGAGGAGGCTGGTTGTTCCCGAGACCATACGGCCAAAAAGAAGCTGCACAAGTATCGTCACCCATCTTTGATCTCATCTCCATGACTATTTGACGGAGCTCATCATAATTCGTCGAGAGTTGTTGATATTGTTGTTTCAACGCAATGAACTCCTCAGACTAGGTGTTCGATACTGATGGAGAGCTTCCAACAGTTGAGACACTACGAGTTGAACGCAAGTTGTCAGCCGTAGTGTTCGAGAGCCCGTAGACCCGATTTTTATCGGGTCCACCAGACGATCCCGCCTCCATCCACAAATCTGGATCGAAATCTGGATGGGTCGACGGATTGTCCCCATATCTCTCCCTCAACCGGCTATTATAGGTCTCCTGAAAATTCCATCGTTAAAAAAATCATCAAATGCAATTCAAGATGCAATTCAAGAAAATAATAACTTACAAAATAAAATGAATGAATGAACATACCACGAAGTGCTGAGCACGGTTGTCCACGAACTGCTACACCCCCTTTTAGTGGTCTTGACTCCGCACATGTGTCTCTACAAACAGCTCCATTGGACTCGGTTCACGTCCAAGAGACGCAGCCTGTAAGGAAAAAATAGGTTGAAAGTTAAATATATTATAAGGAACGACAAATTAATTAACGATATATTTCATTAAAATTAATCTTACCATCCGCTTTGCATGTGCGCTGAATGGGACGGATCCGCCAGTGTGCGTGGTCACCGAACCATGAATTTACCGGTTCTGGTTGTCGACGCCGGACTGTGAGCGCCGTGAGAACCGCTCTGAGGTCACGTGCTCAATATATGCCGTCCATATTTCCCCCGAGATGATTGGCGGTTTGAATTCTTGCCAAACCGCCACCTCATTCCATCCTCCAAGACCGTTATCCCTCGTATGTCTTTTTGATTTTTTTTGGGTGTCATACCAAAAAACACGCAACCTACTTCCATAGTAACAAATTAGAATTTAAAACATAAAATTATAAAACAAGATATTATTTTTTATGTTACCTAGTTGCCGCATGATTCTTCCATACCTTCCTCACAACATTGTTGTCCGCCCTATCCCACTCAAATTTGTTCTGTGTATATAAATAATTCATATAAAATAAAAATAGTACAAGATATAAAATTATAAAAATCATTTATTAAAAATAAGCTGGAAATTAAAAATTTACACCGACCTGAAATCAATTAAACCATGCATCGATATTAGGTTTCCACTCAAGATGTCTGGATGGCTCCATTGAAACAATGGAATCTCCATCGACGATTTAAACGCCAATGTTATAGTCCTTGCAGCCTCAATGTTTGTGAACCTGAAATTAAATAAAAGTAGTAATAGTAATTAGTTGTTTATAAATTATGTTATAAGTATATATATAAAAAAACTAAAACCTAAACAAACTTACATTGAGAGGTCATCCTTCCATTGTGCCTGGTACTTGCGGGTGAATTGACCCCGCTGTGAAGGCACACCGCTTCTACGCTGTGAAACCGCGCTAAAAGAGGCAGCATCACAAGTTGGCGTAGATTCCTCGCCGTGATCAGCACCTAAGGATACGTCCTCCTCGCTGCTAGAAGAACTAGCTGCAACCGTCTTCTGACGACGTGCTGTAGATTTCATTCTATGTATCTACACAAATTTATACGAATAATTACATAATTAACTTCGATTATTTTAAAAAAAATTCGACAATACTGGGGGGTCCCAAGTTATCGACAAAATCATATTACACTTCCAATTTTATTTCACATCCCGATCCAATAATCCTGGATCTCAACCCAACTCATCATCATCAACACAACATTTTATTCAATAACATCATATAATGATATTCAAGTAAAAGAATCAATTTTAACTATGAACATTCATTGTTAAATTGGTACTTAGAGTTACAAACTTAGATTAAAGTCATACATTTAAATTTACGGATTAATATTACATTTCAAGTTTTAGGAGACAAGACTTTTAATTTATAAATAATTGGTCAAAAGCAAAAGCTAACTAAATCAATATCATTCCTAACACGATCGACTCTAATAGACCTCAAAATAGAAATTAACGTGTACACATAAATATAAAAATGTAATAACAAGCAATAACAATGATATGTAAACAATAATATCCTAAATTAAGATAAACTAATTAAATGTAATTCTATATATATAAATTAACATTTTTAACATAAATTCAACAATAACAATTATAGCAATACAAACAATAATATCCTAAATTAAGATAAACTAATTAAATGTAATTCTATATATATAAATTAACATTTTTAACATAAATTCAACAATAACAATTATAGCAATACAAACAATAATATCATAAAATAATAAATAAAATTAAAAAACTAAAAAAACACTACACAAAACAACATAAACACAAAACAAACAATACACAAAACTAAAAAACACTATATCAATTCAAAATAAATTTGGGAATAAAAAATGCTTACCTTAATAGTGTGTTGAATTTAAGATTTTATCTACAAACAATACATAAAACAAAGAACACCAAAAAAAATATAGATTAATTAAAATAAAAAAATACAAAGATAAAGAAAAAAGAATACATACCCTTTAAAACTACCACCAAAACAATAAAATCCCTTTTAAAAGCTAAATATAAACCGAGAGAGAGGAGAAGAGAAATGGAGAAGAAGAGAAGAAGAGAAACGGAAGCAGAGAAGAAAATGAACCAAATGGGGGGGCGCGGGGGTTATATATAGCAATTTTTCCGACGGTATTACCGACGGAAATTAATTGTTGTTGGTGGCATTAAATTCCGTCGGTAATACCATCGGAAATTAATTGAAATGCGCACCAAAAAAGTTCAAAAATCCCGCCAGACTTTTCGATCCATCGGAAACTCCCTTGGTATTTGTGCAGACGAACACGTGTCAGACATGCGTGCGCTTCGGGATGTGCATCAGTCCATCGGTATTTGACGTTGGTGAGTCCGTCGGTATACCCGTCGGTGATTGTGGCACAATCCCGTAATTTTTTTTCAACTCTCTATGAAATACCGACGGGTTATAGTCCGTCGGTAACGCCGTCGGTGAATGTGGCACAATCCCGTAATTTGTTTTCAACTCTCTGTAAAATACCGACAGGTTATATTCTGTCGGTAACGCCGTCGGTGATTGTGGCACAATCCCGTAATTTTTTACACTTCCTGATGCAAAAAATTTAAATTTTTACACTTCCTGCATGGACACCTAATACCGCCATCAGTAAAATTCCTCGGAATAGATGTTGCGAAATTAATAAAGCCCTGGACACCGTTACAATAATCCATCCTCCGCAATCCTTGAGGTGAGTCCCGATACATCTATGAACGATCATCCATGACTTCTATCGAACCTCTATAAAACATAACAAAAATATTGGTTTTTCCCGACATTATCCAACAAACTAAAACAACACTTATGTTAAATATTCATTATCAATTATCAACTATCAACGTTCATACATACAAATTTATACATATATAAATTTACAGAAATCACAACTTCGAAATAGAATTGATAACAATTAAACAAGACTCGTTAAACAAGTTATTAATTATTTATTTCATCACAACAACACATTTAATTCGGTGTAATTCAAACAAAATTTCAACAATTTACAAACAAATATAATTTGACAAAATCTAAAACAAACTATAACAACTACAAAATTATACATTCATACTACAAGTTTCTTTGACAAATAACAATTAAACAAGTACAAATGTTAACAAAATACATATACTAAAACAATAAAATTCACAATTAAATATTAAAACTAAAAAGGATAGATTTACTTACAAAAAAATGATAAAATCTACAAGAAACGGATATTGTGACCACGTACAAGATATAAGAAACTTGAGTGCTCGTGTTAAGAATAGTGGAGAGTTGGGATGGGTGTTTGGCTGTAGTTTGGGAGGGGAGCTGCAGTTTGGGAGGGGAGAGGTGGGATGAGAAATAAGAAGAAGGAGAAACAGAGGAAGAGAGTGTCGGCAGACAGGTGGGTACATAATGGTTTTTTCTGATGGAATCACCGATGGAAATACTCCGTCAGTGATTCCATCGGTGATTCCGTCGGTGACAGTGCCACGTAACTGTACGGCTATGTCAGTTTGAATCCCTTGGTAATTCCGTTGGTTTTCTCCGGTTTTCTGGTAGTGGCATAATGAAATTAATAATTTTATGAAAATTTTTTTTCACGATCAAAACATAATGATCCAAGAGAGTAGTGTTTTACAATTAGGACACCCTATGTGCTTTAGCTAACACAAGGTAGCATCAGGCGACTTTCTTCAATTGATAAAATTGAGTTTTTTAGGATTGTAGCGTAATAAAAAAAATGATAGAATAACATAATGTAAAAAATATTTAGAGAAATAATATAATTTAGAGAGTCGTAGATGATATTTGCGACTCTTTCAAATTAAAAAATTATTAGACACATGATTTAATAAGAAGAGGAGATAGGAGAGAGAGAGAGGGAGAGAGAGGGAGAACAAAGGAAAGAAAGAAAGAAAAAGACCTTTGAAATACACCAAAACTTCAATGATGACACCACTAGTATTGTTGAAAAGATCTCGACGAGATGAATCTAACGATACCAAGAAAGGTTACCAACGGTGATCGGAGTGGGTCACATGAGCGATCCAAATGCAAGTGAGCCCCGACACCTTTGGAAGGCTTGTGTGACCCCCTTCGTTCACTGTTTGTGATCTTCATTGGTGTTGTTAGATTTTTCTTGTCAAGATCTTTGAAACGGTACCGGTGATGTCATCAACAGAGCTTCGGTGTGTCTTTAGTGTCATTTTCTTTTTCTTTCTTTGTTTTTTTTTTCTCTCCTCTCTCCTCCTTGTAATTTGTGAAGAGATATGAGAGAGAGAAAAAAAAAAAATAAAATAAATGATCTCGGAGTCACACTAAAGCTCTGATGACAAATGATACCACTAGTATTGTTGAAAAAAATCTTGACAATATGAATCCAACAACATCAATGAAGGTCACAAGGAGTGAACGATGGGGGCCACATGAGTCGTTTAAAAGTGTCGAGGTTCACTTGCCTTTGAGTTATTTGTTTGATCCACTTCGATCATCGCTGGTGACTTTTCCTAATATCATTGGATCTGTCTCGTTGAAACCTTTATAACGGTAATTATTTCGTCATTAGAGTTTCGGTGTGACTCTAGAGTTCTTTTCTTTCTTTATTTCTTTTTTTTTGTCTTTTTCTCTCTCTATTTCTCTATTGAATTTTGTATCCATTAGTTTTTTTATTTGAGGGGGTCTCGAATGACATTTGCAACTCGAGAATCGATATATTATTTATGACTTTTTAAATTGTATTATTTTTCTAAATATTTTTTACACTATATTATTTTATCAATTTTTTTACCATGTTAGTATGTTTGGCAGTGTGGTAGCGGTTGCTTTTCAAATAACTTTTCGTGCCGAAATGCATGTCAATGATTTTTTTCATTTTTTAAAAATTATTTTTGACATCAGCACATTAAAACAATCCAAAACATACAAACCATATTAAATTTTAAAAAAAAAATTAATTTATTTAGAAACAAGATTTGTACCGCGGTTAAAAAAAACTCTATAATCCATATGACAAAAGTTCCTTACGGTTTATAACGGTCACATTCTCCTCCCGCGCAGTTTCTGTAATAAATCCCAAAATAGGGAAACAAAAATAAATATTGTCTTGGGCAGTTGGGCTTTGCAAAATTCGCCATTTAATTGCATCCACGTGTCAATCAATTTTTTCATGCCCACCTTTGTTTTTATACTCCCAAATCCTACCTAATTGTTTTCTAGCAAGTATCGGTTATTCTTTTCAATTGATCCCTAATTGTATAAAAATATTATATTTATATAGAGGAAAGTTCTCGTTGATATCAGCGTTGCTTGGATGAATCAATGAAAAAACTCAGTTTTTTTTACCTTTCAAACTCCTTTAAAAGAAAATCAAAATTTAAGTTAATTTAGATTAACCCCGTGTAGCTCGTAACTTGAATATTATATTAAATATAGATCAATTTTTATATTAATGTTGGGAATGGATTTAATTTTGATTGAAATACAAACTAAATTTAAAATACTTTTATAATAACTTAAAAAAAAACAAGATTTTTTCCAAGTTTTATTATCCGAATTCCAAGACAAACAATAAATCAATTAGCTAGAAAGTAACTATATTTAGTTTACAGAACTAGAAATTTGAAAATAACCTTTTATAGTTTAATAAAACCAAAATTTGTCCACCTTCTTTGATCCAATCCTAACCAAACCATAAATCACATAAAAAGTAGTAAGATTTAATTTCTCGAACCAGAACTTTGAACCCTTAATTTTGGCCATAGAAGGAGCACATGTCACTCACGCCCATGTTTTTACAGGTAACCAATATGTAGACAAGAAGTCAATCTACTTGCTTGGAATATACCGCAAAGAGCTTATGCCCTAACAAAATGTTTATATATACAAAGTTTTGATATATTTATTATAGATTTGTGAACTGCAACTCAACACGCATGCATGTTACAGATTATTGTTGCTAAGACGGAGTCACCTACATAAATTGTAGGGATAAAACTAGAATAAAGAGGAACAAATTTGGAATAATTCGTAACGTTTAATTGAAATTCTCGGACTAAACAAGAGATGTGACATAGTATTTTTTTGTCATTTACTTGATGGAAGTTTAAGGAATCTATTCAGTTTAAATACTTTAGAAGGCAATGAAAGCAGCCCATCTCTCAATGTGGTGAATCGGCTTCGACAGTTTTTTGGTTGTGTTTTGCTGTTTAATCTTGACACTTGGCAGTAAACTCAACACCCTTTTACCCATTTCAACTCTAAGGTGAGTTACTGTGCTGATGCTTGAAGTTGAACATTTCATATTTGCATTATTTTCTTCGTTTC
Organism: Populus simonii; assembly: GCA_007827005.2. Classification (NCBI taxonomy): domain Eukaryota; kingdom Viridiplantae; phylum Streptophyta; class Magnoliopsida; order Malpighiales; family Salicaceae; genus Populus; species Populus simonii. The sequence continues at coordinate 22,015,233 of CM017466.2, read as the reverse complement.
CCCAAGTAGAAAAAAGCAAAAGGGTTTGAGAGAGAGAGAGAGGAGACGGTGTGTATGGTGTTTTCTTGCCTTTGTTTTGTGAGAATGCATGTGTTTGTGATCATGTTGAGAATGAACAAAATGTGAGAAGTACTTGTATTTAGTTTTGGCATGTGATGTTTCTTAACAAGCTGTGGTGGCAATGGCATTACAGGGAGTGCATTGATTTCCTGCGTTGGTTTTGTCTCCAAGGTTTGTTTCTCTTGACCACTTCTTTCTTGAAGCAATTATATTTGGTGTTCTATGTTTTCCTAGTCCATCTGCACTTCTTCCCTGCCAATCCTAGCTACTCATGTATTTCACTTGAAGTGGTTAGCTTGTTGGGTGGATTGGATCATATTCCTGTATTAGTCCTTCCATGTCTTCCTAGAGTTCGAAACCTTGGCCTTCTGTAAGTCTTTAGGCCATTCTGTTACCTTCAGTTTAGGGGCATGAGATATATGCTTTTAGGGCAGCTATATTGCTGAACATTTGATTTTGAAACAACACATCTATATATAGGCCATTCTGTCATCAATGTCTATGGATTGAAACATCGAGAGCCTGGATCATTTGTGAGAGGAAATGGTTGCTGTTGGAAGCCTGTTGTCCTCTTGAGCAATACTCCTTGTAGTTTCTTGAAGAATTTTTGTTTTAGTCTGTTTGATTCAAAATATGATTGCACAATGAAAACGAAGGGTTTCAGAGTGATTTAATTACTAATGAAGAAAGACTTTGGCCAGATATGGATACAGAAGGAATTTATCTTCACCTCACGTTTTGTTACATATATATGTGTCGGTACCAGGAATCAGCTAAATGTTAGAAGCTTTGTTTTGAACGTCAGAAGAAAATAATGACTAAATATGTGTTTTTCTGTCTTAAAGGGGAAGAAGTTGAAAGGGTTTAAACTCTTATTGCTAAAAAAAGCATACAACAAGACACGGAAAAGATGCCCTAAATCCAGAATCCTGGATTATCCATAGATACCTTTGAGCAGTGGTTTCTAAAATTGTAGAGTTATAATTAGATAGAGTTGACTCACTTCATTGCCCTTTTCAGCAGGCATTGCAAGTGCTCAAAAGATGGACCCATTAGTATCAATTGAGGATCAATTTGTCAAGCTACATCCATGCCTGCCTGTGAACACAAGAATTGGAATAGTAGGAGGTGGTCCAAGTGGCATATCTGCTGCTTATGCATTGGCAAAGCTTGGTTATCACAATGTCACAGTGTTAGAGAAGCATCACACTGTGGGTGGCATGTGTGAATCAGTAGACATTGAAGGTACATGATGAAGAGATAAGGAAAAAAAAAGTGTTTCTGTAAATTTAGTTTTACCAAGTATAATGATTATATCTGTTCTGCTATATACAGGAAGGATTTATGATCTTGGTGGTCAGGTTTTGGCTAAGAACAGTGCACCTGTCATTTTTCACTTGGCAAAAGAAGTTGGATCAGAATTAGAAGAAATGGATTCCCATAAGCTTGCTCATATTGACAGCTCTACAGGGAAGTATCAGGACATTAAAGTTGCAGATGATTATGTAGCTGTGATGTCACTGACCTTAGAACTGCAGGTTGGTTTGAATTTTCAGTGCAGCCATAGTTTTTTGCTTATATTGCAGGAATGATATCAATTTAAATTTTCATTTCACCGTTTGCAGGATAAGGCAAAGGATTCTGGTCGAATTGGAGTCCATGCTGTGAGTGAATTAGCTGCAGACTTGACTCCTACGTATCTCGAGAGTCGTGGATTCAAATCTGTTCCCAAATCTGTGGCTTATGGATATACTGCTTCTGGTTATGGATTTGTTCAAGACATGCCTTATGCATACATTCATGAGTTCACCCGGACTTCCATGGCTGGAAAGATTCGGCGTTTCAAAGGTGGATACACTAGTCTTTGGCAGAAGATCAGTGAATCACTTCCAATTGAGGTTAATTGCAAAACTGATGTGCTGGCCATCAGGCGCAATCCGACAGTGTTAGAGTTGATGTTAAAAGAAACAATGGGGAAATTCAAGAAATGGAGTTTGATAAGATAATTATCTCTGGTTCATTTCCTTTCAGAAATGGAAATACTTATAGATTTCCAGCAGAAAAATCTACAGGTTTCTTGAACTTCATACCTCTAGATTTCCACCTTATAAGTTCCTCTCTCCTTTCAGGAAATGGCTAACAAGGTATTCATGTTGCAGAATCTGAGACTGAAGTGATGGATCTCAGTGAAGTCGAAAGATATTTCTTCAGAAAAGTTCAGACAATCGACTACTACACCACTGTTTTAAAGATCAAAGGGCTAGAAGACATGCCAGTGGATTTTATTACTTTGGTGAATATATGGAAGATCCTGCAACAATTGGACATCCCGTTGCGATGCAGAAATTCTATGCTGACTGACATTTTCTTATTTTGGTCCTATGGGAACTCTTTCGATATAAAGGGACCAACAGTCGCTGAGCTTGCCAAGAAGGTAGTCATGTCCATGGGGGCAAAAGTTGAGGAAGAAGTTCTCCAGAGAAGATTCAAGTACTTCCCCCATGTTGGTAGCCAAGGTATGCTTGACGAACTGTTCCTACACCATGAACCAAACCAGATAGGGATCCAAATTCATTCATTATTTTATTTAAATTTCAAAACAGAAATGAAGGATGGATTCTATGACAAACTGGAGTCTGAACTTCAAGGCCAGAGGAACACTTACTATGTTGGTGGGCTCATGGCATTTGAACTCACGGAGAGAAATTCATCTTATGCCATGGATCTTATCTGCAAGCATTTTGCAAATAACAACTCAGTACCTATGTTTCCATATGTTAAGGTAATTGACTTTGACAAGTTTTTAGTGATAAATGGATAAGTGGATCAAATGATGCTTGAATTTAATAGTTTGAAACAAAACTTGCTTGTTGATTGTGATATCGCAGAGTTTGTTTTCTTTGAAATCGGATTGCTGGGATAGAAATCCAAAAGAACCAGGTGAAGGAGTGGAGTTTCCTGATCTTTCTACACTTGACGGTTACTTGAAACACTGGGGAACTGAAAGTATGACGAAGGACAAAACACTCTATACCTGGATTGGCGAAGATGGGGCAGTAGTATGTCAAAGAACTTATGCAGAACTTCATGCGAAAGCTTCCTGCATTGCTCGTAAACTCTTGACCAGCCGAAAACCAGTTATCAAGCCCGGTGACCGGGTCCTCTTAGTCTATGTACCAGGGCTGGACTTTATTGATGCCTTTTTTGGGTGCTTAAGAGCCAAGGTCCTACCAGTCCCAGTCCTCCCACCAGATCCTCTGCAAAGAGGTGGGCAAGCACTGTTGAAGATTGAAAGCATTGCTAAATCTTGCAATGCAGTTGCAATTCTGTCAACCCTTCTTTATCACTCAGCAGTTCGGGCAGGTTCTGTGAAGAATCTAATCTCATTAGCAGGGAAAAATGGGAAATGGCCGAACCTTCCATGGATGCATACAGATTCTTGGCTCAAGGACTCCAAAGTCCTGGCTCCAGAAACATAGCATATGAATCTGAATCTCAGCCGGATGATTTGTGTTTTCTGCAGTTCACTTCAGGGTCAACTGGCGATGCTAAAGGTGTAATGATAACTCATGGTGGTCTTATTCACAATGTGAAGTTGATGAAGAGGATATATAAGAGCACCTCAAAGACAGTACTAGTCAGCTGGCTTCCGCAATACCATGACATGGGGCTGATTGGTGGACTCTTTACTGCTCTAGTTAGTGGTGGATCAGCAATTTTGTTTTCTCCAATGACTTTTATCAAGAACCCTCTTCTATGGCTTCAGATCATGAGCAAATACCATGCTACTCACAGTGCCGGTCCCAACTTCGCCTTTGAACTGCTAATTCGAAGATTGGAGTATGCTGACAAGGATAAGGTTCGAAACTTTGACCTCTCTTCTTTGATTTTCCTCATGGTTGCTGCTGAACCAGTGAGGCAGAGAACTTTGAAAAGATTTGTTGAGCTCACTAGGCCTTTTGGTCTTTCGCAAGAAGTAATGGCTCCTGGTTATGGATTGGCCGAGAATTGTGTGTTCGTCAGCTGTGCATATGGAGAAGGCAAGCCCATATTGGTAGACTGGCAAGGAAGAGTCTGTTGCGGGTATGTGGAACCAAATGTGAAGATATTGACATCCGAATAGTCGATCCAGAGTCCAATGAGGAGCTTAGAGAATCTGGAAAGGAAGGAGAGATATGGATTAGTAGTCCGAGTGCTGGAATTGGGTACTGGGGAAGGGAGGAACTTAGCCAAAGAACTTTCAGAAATGTGCTTCAAAATCATCCAGGAAGAAAATATACAAGAACCGGAGACTTGGGACGGATTATTGATGGAAAGATGTTCATCACGGGAAGAATCAAGGATCTGATTATTGTAGCCGGAAGGAATATTTACTCTGCAGATGTAGAAAAAACAGTTGAGAGTGCATCCGAACTTCTACGCCCAGGTTGCTGTGCTGTCATTGGTGTTCCTGAGGAAGTCTTGTCATCAAAAGGGATTTCACTTCCTGATGTTCTGACCAGTTGGCTTGGTTGTAATTGCCGAGGTTAGAGATGCTAAGCCTGTTGATAAGGATGTTGTGGAGAACATAAGAGTCGTGTCGCAGAAGAACATGGCGTGGCCGTGGCTTCTATCAAGCTGATCAAGCCGAGGACTATCAGCAAAACAACATCTGGTAAAATCAAGAGGTTCGAATGCCTCAAACATTTTACTGATGGAACTCTAAACACAGTGCCAGACCCAATTTTTGCAAAACGAAAATTGCTTCGCTCATTCACCACCGGGACATGTAAAGAGGGATTAACTCCTCGATCTCGGCTTGCAACATCTCCTTTACCAACCGCCAAATTCAGCAAAAAAGAATAGTAGAATTTCTGAAGGGGCTTGTTTCTGAGCAAACAGGAATTCCTATCAAGAATATCTCTGCCACCGAGAGTCTTGTATCGTATGGAATTGACTCGATTGGTGTGGTCAGAGCGGCTCAAAAACTTTCAGATTTCCTCGGTGTGCCAGTTGGTGCAGTCGATATCTTCACTGCCACCTGCATTGCAGACTTGGCAAGCTTCTCAGAGAATCTTGCGATGAAGTCTCAACCTCAGCTCATGAACTCTCAATCCTATCAACCAGAACCTGATATTGATTCTGCTGAGTTTGACACAGAAGTTTCCACGACTCGCCTAATCAGTGTCTGGTTTTTCCAACTTCTTGCCCTTGTTTATGTCTGTGCCATGCTGAGCTTTCCTGCTTATTTTTCAGTTTCGGCTTTCACAAGTTTGCTTTCAGCAAGTCATATGCTAAATGAGGACTTTCCCTGTTGGAATTACTTGATTCCAATGGCATTGGCTCCTCTTGCTTGGATCCTTGGCATCATTTCTACTTGTATTAGCATTGCTTTCTTGGGGAATTCTTTCTTGAAACCTAACTATGCCCTGACCCCTGAAGTATCTATCTGGTCTATTCACTTTGTCAAGTGGTGGGCACTGTACAAGGCCCAAGAAATCTCATCAAAAGTTTTTGCGGAGCATTTGAGAGGAACTGTGTTCCTTAATTATTGGTTTGAGATGCTCGGCGCTAAGATCGGATCTTCAGTTTGCTTGATACAGTTGACATTACAGATCCATCTCTAGTTTCAATTGGAGATGGAGCTGTAATTGCAGAAGGGGCATTGCTTCAAAGCCATGAGGTAAAGAATGGAATCTTGAGCTTCCAAGCCATTAGAATCGGCCGAAATTCTTCTGTCGGTCCTTATGCTGTAATCCAGAAAGGAAGTACATGGGAGAAGAAGCAGAAGTGCAGCCCTTGCAGAAGACAGGAGGTGGAAAAGCTGTACTCAAATCTAGCAAGGCTCACAATGTTGAGAAGGTATTTTTTTTTCATATTTTTCAATTTATTATATCTTACCCATAACTGCATAGGTTATAGGTTTCTTCCCCCGTTTCTCATCTTACACTAATTTGATTCTTTCCAATTATTGCAAAAATGTGGAGAATGTTTTTTTACATAATTGAAAGAAGAACTGATCAACTCGTTACAATTTCTACAATGGTTTCAGGGTGCAATGCTGTCTGATAAGGCCACCTACCACTTCATGGGCATCTACATGGTTGGTCTCCTCAGCACTCTCTCAGCAGCCATTATCTACTTCCTTTACATTTGGCTATCTCAAAAGCCTGCTTCCATTCAACACTTCTCATTTCTCTGCATCTCTGGAGCCTTTCACTGGACTCCATTCACCATCATTCTTATGCTACAATGATTGCTAATGTCCCATCAAACCCAGCCACCTTTGCAATTTCAGTTGCTATTGTTTACTTGGCTCATGGCCTGATACTCAGCCTCCTCACTTGCACCTTGACCCATTTTCTTGCTGAAAAACAAGAGAAAAGGAATCCCACATGAAAGCCTGGCTCCGGCATAGAATTACCATTGCCTGCCACCTTAGATTTGCCAAACTCCTGTCAGGAACAGAAGCATTCTGCATTTATTTGCGCCTTTGGGTGCAAGTGTCGGTGAGCATTGTTCCATCAGGGCTGTCAATCCAGTATCAGACCCAGAGCTCATTACAATTGGTGATGGTGTGCACCTTGGTGACTTCAGTCGGATGATTGCTGGCTTCTATTCATCCAGTGGGTTTACTCAAGGAAAAATTGAAGTGCAGGACAATTCGGTTGTCGGGAGTCAAAGCCTCATCCTCCCTGGTTCGGTTGTTCAAAAGGATGTCATTCTTGGTGCTCTTTCAGTGGCTCCTGCAAATTCAGTTCTTCGACAAGGCGGCGTCTATATTGGATCTCGAACTCCAGTCATGATCAAGAACACCATGCATGCCTTGGATGACAGGATAGAAGAGATGGACTTCAAATACAAGAAGATAGTTGGCAATTTAGCTGCAAATTTGGCTGCCACTACTCTGAAGATTAAACAAGGTATTTCCATCGAATTGGTGTTGGTGGAAAGGGACACCTGAAGATTTATGACAACCTGAAAGGATTTCCAGACCACAAGATTTTCCAGGCTGGGAAGAGCTATCCTATTGTAGTCAGGCATAGCAATAGCTTGAGTGCTGATGATGATGCTAGAATCGATGCACGTGGAGCAGCGATAAGAATACTTTCAGATGACAATGGAAGCAACTCTTCTTCGCTTCTTGATCTAACATTGAAGACAGGCAAGGCATTCTATGCACGCACGATTGCTGATTTTGCAACATGGTTAGTTTGTGGACTTCCTGCAAGGGAGCAGCATGTGAAGCGAGCCCCACATATCCGTGATGCAGTTTGGATGTCTCTTTGCAATGCGAATTCTTTTGCTGATCTACACTACTACTCAAATATCTGCAGGGTCTTCAGGTTTTCGGACGGTCAGGAAATGTATGTGAAATTCAAATTGCGGCCTGGTGACGAAAACATAAGTGAGGATTCAGGTAAAGTTGAGCCTATGGGAATTCTCCCACCAGAAACAGGTGCAATTCCACGGGATGAAAAGGATACTCGTCCCTTACTTTTCCTAGCCGAAGATTTCCAAAGCCGTGTAAGTTCTCCAGGAGGCGTTCGCTACATTTTCCAGCTGCAAATCCGACCTGTTCCACATGATGATGCCACTTGTGACATTGCACTTGACTGCACCAAACCATGGGATGAGTCTGAATTCCCTTACATTGATATAGGGGAAGTTCACATTGATCAAAATCTCACCGGTGCAGAATCAGAAGCACTAGAGTTTAATCCTTATATTCGATGCCATGAGGTGGATGTGATCCGGGCCACTTCATCCTCGCAAAGTGCTTCAATTGATCATGGTCGTTCATTGATCTATGAAATTTGTCAGCATTTGAGGAATGGAGAACCACTTCCAGAAGCTTGGAGGATCTTCATAGAACAAAGTGATGTTAAAGTGGACCTTTCAGGCTGTCCAATGGCAGCAGCATTGGAGAAAAAGGACTCGGGAAAAGTTACACTAGCAAGGACATGGTATCAGACCTTATGGGTCATTTTTGCTCAACCATTGCTGCAAACATTTCTTCCATACTTCCTGATGGGGTTGCTCATCTTTGCTCCACTGAACTGGATTCTTCTCTTGAAGGAAAGCAAGAAAGTCGCAATGCATTGGTTGCTTCCTTTGGTTTGGGTTTCTTCAGGAGTTCTAGCAGCATTAGCATGTGTTGTGGCCAAGTGGATTCTTGTGGGGAAAAAGAAAGAAGGCCAAACAGTACAGATTTGGAGCATAGGAGTCTTCATGGACACTGTGTGGCAAGCTTTCAGAACTGTAGTAGGGGACTACTTCATGGAAATGACCTGGTCTATCTTATTTTTGCTATGGCTAAAGCTCATGGGTTCAGACATTGATTTGGACCAAGGAGCCTACGTAGATAGCATGGGAGCAGCATTGAATCCAGAAATGGTGGAGATTGAGAGAGGTGGTTGTGTAGGAAGAGAAGCTTTACTGTTTGGACATATATATGAAGGTGAAGGAGGGAAAGTTAAGTTTGGCAGGATAAGAGTTGGAGAAGGTGGATTTGTAGGGAGTAGAGCAATTGCCATGCCTGGTGTTAGAGTAGAAATAGGAGGCAATCTTAGTGCTCTTTCTCTTGCCATGAAAGAAGAAATTGTTAGGTCTAGGTGACTTAATGGTTCATGCCTGCTGCTGAAATAGCAGTGCCTGCTGCTGAAATAGCAGCTGCGCAACTTATCTCCTTTTGCACTAAGAATAAAGCTGGTCTCCCCCATAAATTACCAGTATTTTAAAAATGGAAAAGTATATTAATGGAAATGTGTCATGGTTCCTGCCTCTCTCTGTCATGATTCTTTTTGATGGCTAGAAGTCTTAAGCATAGGTGAAAGCCAAAAAAACCCGTTTCAGTCTAGTTCAAGATATAAATCACAAAGTAAATTAATTTGATCGATTCAAAATATATATTATTTCATTTTCAAAAAAGAATTACATTGTTTGAAAAAAAAACTTAATTAACTCATTAGTCAAAAATAGGAAATCTCTTCAAATTTCAACTGGGATTTTTCTATTTAGTTTATATTAGTATATTGACCTCCACGGCATATTAATAATAATTTTTTAAAAAATATATATATTAACAATATAAAAATATTTTAAAGTTTTGGTTGTGTATGTCAAACCAATATTGTCCAAAGCATTTAGACTTGGTGTGGTTACCCAAACTTAAGATGCTTGGGTCTGAAATGATTGCTAGATTTAAAATTTGTGAATCTGGTGTTTTTATACCCAATTAAATACTTAAATTCAACGTGGTTGCGGTAACAGGTCACAATCACAACGCTAAATAAAAAAAAAATTATTATTATAATTCACAAAAAATTTATTAATCTACATTAATTTTCTTTATTTAATTTTTGTTATAACAAGTACAAAAGGGAAAATAAGATTATCTAATGTGGGGATGACTACTAGCTAATGTGAGTGTCTTTACTCTTGAGCATCGCAATTCACTTGAGACATACCAAAGAAGTATGGAAATATATATTATATATATATATAACTTAATTGAAAGAAAAATCATATTCTAATAATCAGAAAAATTTTAAAATTCTCATGCTATAACTATGGGATACTTATAACATGAAAAAAAAAACAAAAAAAGTGAAAAATAAGAGAGAGAATGTTTTTTAATGAGAAATTCTTATCATTTTTATATGGGATCGGATGTTTTTTTTTTAATTATTCGGTAAATATCTTTTAATTACAGTGTAAGTACAAAAAACTTTTTCTAATAATTTATTAATTTATTATATCTCAAAACCATAAAAAGCCTTTCCATATTTTCCATTAGAAGACAACATTAGCCTGGAAAACAAGGATAGGACATATCATTCTTCTATGAATTCAACATAATTTTTTAAAAAAATATGTAAGAAATTTAATTCATCAATTAATTTTTCTTGGATTTTTAACAATTAATTATATTTTCTTATGTTGAATTTCAAAATTCCTAAACTTTTAAAAAACCTTTAAGCTTTAATTTTATAAAACAAAAATGTAGTTATAAAACTTGGATTTGGAGCCTATTTGTTAGGTAATTAATCCAAAATCTAGTCCGGTCTGAATTAAAAAAAAAATTAACCTAATTAATCTTGTTGAAAATTCAAGTTGTTTTATATTTAATCTAGTCAATTGTGTGAAATCCAATTAATAACTTGGGTTTTTTTATTAAAATAATAATTTTTAATTTTTTTTAATGAATTGATTCTCAACTTGTGATATAAAACTTGCAATTAGATTTTAAAACTATGCCTTTTACTATAAAAAAAAATCATAAAAAGCCAATAAATTAAAGATTGCTCAAAATTAATTTTCAATGGAAAAAAATAATCTTCATTGGATATAAATACAGGTAATAATCCTCAGAAAATGAGAAAAAATTACGGCTGCCACTCCAAAACATCATCATCAACATCATCATCTCTCTCTTTTCCTTCTCTCTCTAAAATCTAAATAGATACACAACAAAACGCCCTTTATTGGGTCCATTTCGTTTTGCAGCTTTTCTTTTTCTGGGTTCATATCTATCTCTCATTTAGGACTCCGCCCTCCCTTCTTCTTTTCTAACCCCCGAAAGTAAAAGGTTTGGTTTATTTGCTTGTTTGGTTTATTTGAGGTTAAAAGTTTGGTTTTTGATCAAGTTTAATGGGTGAATTGGAAGAGATTGGGGCTGATATTTGGTAAGTTTTTCAAAGTTTTCATCTTTGTGCTTTCCGCATCAAAATCTTTGACTTTCGTTCGTGGTGTTAATTGATGGCTTTTTTTGGTTGAATTAGATTTTTGGGGTCTCTTTGATTTGATTGTAAATGCAGGAAATTTGAGTTGGTTTGAGGTTTTTTATGGTTTTGGGAAGTGGGTAGTTTTGGGAATGCAAAATAGAATAGTATAAAAACTACAAAGTGGAAAGGGAAGGCTGGTATTTGGCAGAATGATAATGTTATAAAAAGTGGAAAGGGAAGGCTGATTTTTGGCAGAATAATAATGATTTTTAAGTTTTGTGATTTCTTACCTTTTGTTTGGTTCCTGAGAGACGAAATTGTGTATGGAATAGAATCCAGCTGTTGAGGATTAGATTTTTAGTTATTTGGGATTGCTTAAGATAAATCCTTACCTTTGCCTTAGCCTAATATGACTATTTTTCTTAGATGAGTTGACAATAATTTATCTTTGTTTTAAGACTTTAACATGCTACAGTGATGTTCAAAAGTTTGGTTGGTGTATTTCTTAGTGGTTCTCTTGGTAAAACATTGGAGCACTGCCTGATGTTTGATGACTGATTTGTCGTACAGCTCGGACATTGAAGTTGATGATATAAGGTGTGGGAATATCGCAGAGAAAGATGTCAGTGATGAAGAAATTGAAGCAGAAGCTTTGGAGAGACGAATGTGGAAGGATCATGTCAAACTCAAAAGGATTAAAGAAAAACAGAAGCTTGCAGCGCAACAAGCTGCGGAGAAGCAAAAGCCTAAGCAGACGACTGATCAGGCTCGGAGGAAGAAAATGGCGAGAGCCCAAGATGGGATTCTTAAGTATATGTTGAAGCTAATGGAAGTTTGCAAAGCACGTGGATTTGTGTATGGCATCATTCCTGAGAAGGGTAAGCCGTAACTGTAAGTGGTGCATCTGATAACATAAGAGCTTGGTGGAAAGAAAAAGTGAAGTTCGATAAGAATGGGCCAGCAGCCATAGCAAAGTATGAAGCAGAATGTTTGGCCATAGGTGAGGCAGAAAACAGTAGAAATGGGAACTCTCAAAGTGTTCTTCAAGATCTTCAAGATGCAACTTTAGGGTCACTTTTGTCTTCTTTGATGCAACACTGTGACCCCCCTCAAAGGAAGTACCCATTGGAGAAGGGAGTTCCGCCGCCTTGGTGGCCAACGGGAAATGAAGATTGGTGGGTAAAATTAGGACTATCGCTAGGTCAGAGCCCTCCTTATAAGAAACCACATGATCTGAAGAAGATGTGGAAAGTTGGTGTATTAACTGCTGTAATAAAGCACATGACACCTGATATTGCAAAAATTAGAAGGCATGTCCGTCAATCAAAATGCTTACAGGATAAAATGACCGCAAAGGAGAGTGCAATCTGGCTAGGGGTGTTGAGTCGAGAGGAATCTCTTATTCAGCAACCTAGCATTGACAATGGAACATCTGGTGTAACTGAATCTCCTCAAGGTGGACGTGGCCAAAAGAAGAAACCTGCCATTAGCAGTGACAGTGATTATGAGGTCGATGGTGTTGATGATGGTGTGGGTTCTGTTTCATCTAAAGATAATAGGAGAAATCAACCAATGGATGTGGAACCATTAAGCAGTAGAAATGATATTACCATTCCTGTCCAAGACAAGGAGCTAGGGGAAAAGCGACGAAGGAGAAAAAGGCCCCGTGAGAAGTCAACTCATGCTGATCAACAGTCCCAACCACCTGTTGATGAATGTTTGGGCGTTGAGCAGACAAATACTTTGCCTGATATAAACCACACTGATTTACAGCCAGTTGAATATCAGATGCACAATACTCAGCATGAGAATTTTACCTCTTCAGCTTTAATGCCTATGGAGAAAGGTCTTGTGGGTGAATCCAGTCTACCCCAATCTGACTTTAACTACTATGCTGGTGTTCCCTCAACCAATGCCAATTCTACGGAGAGAATTTTTGTGGACAGAGGGGCTGCCATCTATCCATTGGGCCAAAATTCAGAGCTGCACCATGAGACTACTTATAGTAATATCTATAATCCATCACTTGATTACGGGACCAATCATGATGGAAAGCATTCTCAGATGGCAATGAACGTGAGGCCAGAGGATGACAGATTCCTTATACCAGCTTTGCATGGAAATGGAAATGGAAATGGAAATGACTTGACCGGAGGAGAACCACATCATTTTGCCAAAGATACTTTACCCCCTGAGCAAGATACAGCTGTTGATAGGCATTTTGAATTTGACTTGCCTGATTTTGCAATTAACAGCCCATTCCTTGAAATGAGTTCGTTTTCTTTAGATAACCTATTTGTTGATCCTGAAGATGATTTGATCCAATGCTTTGGTGCATAATTTCAGAAAGCGGATCCTTTTATACTGTAAGTGTTGTATCTCTAATTTACTGGCCATATTTTGTTTTTCTTGCATTTAACTAAGTCTTCTCAATCGTATTCTGATCCAGGGACAGCTTGAAGGCCCAAAACTGCAGCAACCATTTCCGACCCGGTTAAAGGACCAGCTCTATCAATTAGAGGTGCTGCCTGTACAGGTGTTGTATTATATGTGCATTTCAACACAGCAAGTTATACACCTGATTATTATCACAACTCAATGTTTTAACAAGAAAAATGAGGGGAGGCAGTTTTTCTTTCTTTCTTTTCTTATGGCCGTGCACAGTTTTCCTCTATGAAAATAACTATAGAGGACTTAATGTAAATGATTCTTTGTTAGATGGACAATTAACAAAATTGCTGTTACCTTCCATCAGGATCACTTCTTAGTAGCAGATATGCTAATTGCATCTTCCCTTTCCCATGCCTGTATATTCTTTACTCTTGTTTTATATCTCTCTTTATCTTATTATGCTACTCCTTTGGATGAATTATTCTTTTGGGAAAAAAAATTTATATTTTGCTATTGATAAGCTGAAGCTGTGTTTGCTTCAGCTATACTGTGATGGATAGGGTCATTTTCTTTAACTGATAATAACAACGATTATTTGAATGGAAAAGCAAATAAATTCAAATTATTGGCACTCTTGAAAGAGGCAGGCAAATAATGATTGATTAGATTGACATTGAAAAGCATAATTAGTATTAAAAGTGTTTGATTAATCAATATATATCATACTTGCACGAGTTCTATTGAAAATTCTTTTGAAATTTTAGTTACGAGAAGGTTATAAATTCTATCTTTTCCTAAACTTTTTTTAAACCGTGAAAGCTATGTAAGTGTAGTAGTTCAAGCATATGTAGCTGGACTTGATTCCAGGGTTATCATTGCATGGAAGGCCACAATAATCAACTGTTAGAGCTGGCAAGATATCTGTAGCGCATGCCAGCATATTGAATCCTGCTTGTGTGTGGTATGGTTGCTTTAAATTTTGAGGAAAGAGACATGGTGAGTCCTCCTGGTGTCTGGTGTGGTTGTATTAAGGTCCGAGGGAAGCGACATGGTGGGAAGCGAAAGGCACTGCCGGGAGGATGACTTGAATCATTTCCTTGTTCGTTCTGAGCTCTGTTGAAACACAAATGCTAACTTCTATTTCATATAAATCAGATTTAATTTTAAAAAAATAATAAAAAATCAGAGTTTATAGCAAATCCTTATATGAAAGTCTTAATGAAAATTATATGGAAGGCGTCGTGCTATTAGCACAGGAAAATTGCTTTGAAAATAACCTAGCTGATGCAATTTTCATCGGTCATCATTCATGCCACGTGGCGTCCAGTTTCCGCGCCGCCAATTCCCGTACTAGGATGTCTGTCTTGACAAGTGCCAACTCTAAACCTACGAATTGGTCCTGAATCATCCTAGCAATGTCATAATTTATTGACAATTCTACCCTTGCATCTTTCCTACTCTAGCCGCTGCTCATTAGTAAATTTCGTACTCCTTTAAGGTTATTAAAGTCCATAGGTGGTAAAACGCAGGTTTTGAAATGTCATAATATGCCATTTACACCATGTAAAATCTCTATATAGGAGGATGATTTTGATAAATAATAATAATAATAATGGCATTTGGAGATGGTCTCTCAAGGTTTTCATCAATCTCCATTGTTATGGTAATTTGTATTATGGGTTTGGTGCCATCAGTCCATTCCCTCTCGTTCCTGTAATTAATTAAGTTCAAAAATCATTCCTTTCTCTCTCTGTCTCTTTCACAGGTTTGGATTTTTTATTTAGCTTGTTCCAGTAGTTACCCATGGCATGTCATGTCATCAGGTCTACAATGTCATGAAACAACAGTAGCAGTAGGAAATCAAGCCGGAGCTAAAGCACAGGCAACTATGCCGATGATTTTTTATTTGAACAAGAAGAAATAAAATGCGTATCTTTTTTTTTCTTTTTTTATTTTTAGTTTAACGTAGGTGTCCGGGCCAGCTTGCGCGCACCTCGACTAATCCCACGGGCCCTGAAGTTAACGACCATGTAAGCCTCCAGTGGCCATCATATGAGCAACTACAGGGCTCGAACCTGAGACCACAGAAAAAATAAACCTCTTAATCCCAAGTGTTACCACTTGTCAACGGTTATAAAATGCGTATCTTGTTTTACCGAGTGAGAGATTCTGGTCCTGCTTCTCCTACTGGGACCCAGTACACGTCACAGACTAGCTGCAACCTACGGGAGGGAATGATTCATCTCTTTCTCCCTTTCTATACCGGCAGCTAATTGTGCTTGTTTCCGTGTCCCCCTCTTCCCTCTTGTAAGTTCCGTGACCGTGACTCGAGTTTCCTCACCCGCGGATCAACTGATACCAGCCGTTGGATTGAGAGAATCAACGGTCAAGATATGGCTCGCTGATCAACATGAAAAACCAAGCCTTTTCTTTTTTGCTCGGTGCTGCCAGCTCGGACTTGTTCGTTGGTATCTTGGGTTTGGGATTTTGTTTTAAATGATGCCTTATGCACGTCAGATTTAGATCCAACGGTTGATGAAGTGTGTTCCCCTGGCTAATGACAATCCTACGCGTTGATTTTACGATTTTTGATTGCTTTCACATGGGTCCCACATATTCTTTTAATGGAAATATACTGTATGAGTTAGTCTCATACCATAATAATTTATTAAAATGTAGAAATAACGAAACGTGGGAACTGAAATATAATGAATTTGACCGGTTGGAGCGGTATCTTCTGCAGCCACCTAGATTCCTTGGGATTAGGGGTGAGCATTTCCGGTTCGGTCCAGTTTTCATCTAAAAAAATAACCAAACCAGTTTTTTAAAAAAAAAACCTAAACCGAACCGAAACCGGTTCAAACCGACCAGTTTCGGTTCGGTTTGGTTCGGTTAATTGAAGAGAAAAACCGGAAAAACCAGTTTATTTTTTTTGTTTTTTTATGACTTTTGATGGGGTCATTTAAAAGGCTTGAAAATTTGTAATCGATATAAAAAGACCTATATTCATTGTTTAACTTTTCTTTACCAGAATTTATCTCAAATTACAGGAGAAATATCTTTTAATTTGCACCCCAGTTTTCTCAAACCAATCAACTCTAATCAAAATGCAAAATGAAATTATACAACAAATAACACTTAAACCAAGAAAACAACGCATCTGATAAAACTAAAGAAATACAATCTGCAAGAGTCCTTGAAATTAAAATAAAACGCATCAACAATCTCTCCCAACACTCACAAAAATAAAAATAAAAAGGAAAGATGCTGCTATTTTAATATTATTGTTAAGTAAACCATATGCCTTCAACATTTTATTGCTTGTATTTTCTCAGAAACCAAGTGAGAAGAAACTGCAAAGAAAAAAACCAACTATTAAGGCGCGCAAGCATGAACATTAAAAGTTCATTTGGTTCTCTTGAATAGTTCACCTGAAAAGTTTAACAAAATAGGTTAATATAAACTGATAAAAATTAAAAAGAAAAAGAAAAAACAATATAGAAAAGAGAATAAACAGATCCAACTTGGAAAGACAAAGAACTTGAAGGAGCGACTGCTAGTTTTGATTTAGAGACAAAAACATTAAGAGATGAAGATTTGATCGAGAAATTGAATAAGAGGGAGGGGGGCGGCGGCTAGATTTGCTAGGGTTAGAAGAAGAAACTACAAAGCAGATCTGTAGATGGAAGAGAATAGAGATAAATATTTGATCAAGAGGGAGTGAGGGGGGGCGGCGGCTAGGTTAGAAGAAGAGACTGAAATGTAGAAGTAGAAGTGTTGATGGGAGAGAATAGAGAAGAGATGAAGATTTAATCAAGAGAGAATCAGAGGGGGGGGGCGGCGGCTAGGTTAGAAGAAGAGACTGAAATGTAGAACTGTAGATGGGTTAGGAAGGTATTTATAGTACCGGTTTTTTTATTTATATTTGAACCGGTTCGGTTCGGTTCGGGTTAACCGGTTCCTGCATTACAAAACCAAAAACCAAACCGAACCGGGATTTTTTCTAACTATTCTAATCGGTTTAATCGGTTTTTTTTTTTCGGTTTGATTTTTTCGATTAATTTTTTCTCAGTTTATTTGGTTTTCCGGTTTTTTTACACACCCTACTTGGGATCCTCATGTTGCTTTTACCAAGGTCAGAATAACCGGTTTTAGGCAGTAGCCAGTCAGGACATCTCTTTGGGAAATTCAAGGGGGGTGGGGCCTCTCCATTTTGATCGTGATTCGTGGGCTACAGCTATTTTCTCACTCTTCAAACATTGAATTAATTAATTAATCATTAATTTAATCATTAATTAGTTTTATAATAATATTTTGTCATTGCAGTAAAATAAAATAATACCACATTAGGGTAAGTGGGTGAACATGGAAGCTTGAGAATGAAGAAAGAAACAAGGCCGACACGTGGAGTTGGTGAAAGCCACTATTATTTTAACATATATATTATTTTAAATATTTTAAAGAGTAGCAGCAATCTTCAACACTACCCAAGTGGTCACAGTAAATTAGGGCATTTAAGGGAAGCCATTTGGCGTGTTGGTGAGAGCCAATCACAACTGCAGGTTGTGTCGTGTAATCAGTGGTTAGATCTAACCATGTAATACACCGAAGAATCGTGGCCGTCAACTAGGGCCTGGAGTGAGTTTCTCTGAAAGTGAGAAGACGAGAACATAAAAGAAGAGAGAGAGAGAGAGAGAGAGAGAAGGGTGGCTGGGCTAGGAGAGAAGAAGATAAAAGTGGAAAGCTAAGATCTTTCAACACTGAGAATTTTCCATCTTTGATTTTCAGAAGAACAGAAATATTCGTTCTGTAAAACACGTCTCTGTATTTCATAAAAAAAAATCCAGCGAGCCAGAGTCAATTATGCTTTGGTTTATGGTGATATGAGAGATAAGATAAACTTTGTGATTACAAGTGGTTCGTTGTTAGAAAGGGAAGAAAAGAGATGGAAGAAGAGTGAGTTCGGCCGCAAGAAATGGCCATTGAAGGCCATTGATTCTGAGCCCATTGGCCTAAGATCCAAGATTCATAAACCCGGGCTAGAAATCCCATCTAGGCCCACTTAAATACGATTAGGTATCGCATCAATTCATATTTATTTTAATTAATTTTTAGAACTTTAAAATTAAAGATTATATAAACTTTAGTGAATCTGAAACTGCTAATTTTTTAAAAACAAACTTTGAATCTTATAGTTCACAGCCATATCTTCTTGATTTGCTCTCTGATTCCGCCACTAATTTGGCCACGAGCTCAAGTATCGAGTTTCTGGTCAGAAGGAACACATCATGGCAAGAGATTAACACGAGGCACAGGTCCGATTGGCTCTTGAAAGAGGTGTACCTGTTGTTAATGGTGTTTTTGGTAATGTGTGCCATTTCCATCTAGATATGGCTCGCTGCTCTCGTTGCTTGATTCCTTGAAGAGAAGGTTGTTAAAAATTCGTTTTGATTTAATAGTTTAATTTATTAAATATAATTTTAAAATATAATTTTTATTATTTTTTAATATATATTTTTAAATAAAATATTTTTAAATTTAAAACTTACACACATCTATATATATTATACTTAATTTTTATTAATAAATAAAAATGATAAGATTTGAATTCATGATAATTTAATTATTAAGATTCTGATATTATATTAAAAAATTATTTTAACTCAATAACTTAAACCATTAAATAAAATTATAAGATATAATTTATATTATTGATTTAAAAAGATAATGGTGATAGCTAAATATTACTTATCTTTTCTTTTGTTATTATATATTCTATCTTGTGTGCGTCTATTCTCTTTAATTAAATGTTTTTTTCACCAATATGTATTATGTTGAGACTTAAAAAAAAAAACATTTTAACCAGCTTAATTCTTTTCCTCGTTCTAAATTAGAAAAGAAAATGAACTTGTAATTATTGGAGGAAGATCAACACACATGTAATGTCGATCCAAGGACGACTCATACAGAAAGATATTGTTGTTGCCAAGACAGGACGTTTTCTACTACGTAGACTTTAGACCCCACGATCGGCCGCCCATTTTTTCCCTTCTCGCATCAGCGAGGCAGCATCCAGGAACTCATCCATGGCTTTGACAGAGGAACCCTTATGATCATTCTCATATTGAACTGCCTCAATAATCATATCCCTAACCTCACGAGCTTTCCTTCTCATTGCATTACCCTTCTCCGTCTCATCCATTACCAACATGATCTTTTTCACTATTTCTTCATGCCGAACCTCACAGCTTTTCCCTCTAGCCACCTCCAAACAAACTCCAATATGTTCTTCTAAGAGCTTGACATTGTAGAACTGTTCTGCTGCCAGTGGCCACCCAATCAACGGCACACCACTGCTTAAAGATTCAAGAACCGAGTTCCAGCCACAATGACTCAAAAATGCTGATACGGATTTGTGAGACAAGATTTCCACCTGGGGTGCCCATTTGCGCACTAACAACCCTCTTTTTGAATATTCCATTCTTTCTTCAAATCCTTCAGGCAACCACTCTTTTGCTTTGAATTCCATGTTGATGTCAAAGCCGATAGGTGGCCTGACAAACCAGATAAAATTTTTGCCACAAGCCTCCAATGCCATTGCCAATTCCATCATCTGGGATGCAGATATTACGTTCTGTGAACCAAATGATATGTATAGAACTGAGCCCGCAGGCTTTGTATCAAGCCAGTGTTTACATAGCTCAGGTGTAATTGCAGCTTGATCTTGGCTCCTATTGGAGAGGAGTACTGGCCCAATTGGCCAAACTGGCTTCCCAGTTTTACGCCGAAAATATCCCAACCCAACTTTGTCAAGCTCCTCCACCGTGTTCAGCAAAATCCCATCAGCATTCGTGCATTCAGGAAGCATGTTCTGCAGACACACACTGAAGAGATCTCTACCATTGGCCTCTTTCAGATTTTCTGACAATTGTGTAACATGAATTGTAGAAGCTTCAGGGAAATCTGGTAAAGTGAATTCATCGGAGAGATTGTTCTGATGAGGCAGATTTAACCACAGAGAGTAGTAACAAGCAAAACCAAAACCTCCACATCCACTAAATATAGCATGAAACGCACCAAACTCATGTGCAATCTCTGCACACCAGCCAAAGAACATGTCTGTGATTATACAGTATGGTGGATGGCCCTTTTGTTCCTTAACATGATCAGAAATGATTTTCCTGAAAGCAGGTTTGAGAGACAAAGATGCTTCGAGAAAGTTGGCTATAAGATGGTAAGGAATAGAGTCAGTGTTTTCAGTGCCTGGAGGCAGGCCATAGACTGAGCTATCTAAAGGTATTTCAAGAAGGTGAATGGAAGAGTTTGTAGGGATTGATGGTCTTAGTTTCTTGATGTTAAGAGAAGTGTTCACAAAGGTTATGGTATACTTCTTCGTTTGATCTAGTTGAAGGGCTAATGCTAAGAAAGGTATGATATGGCCTTGTGCCATGAATGGGAGCATCACTATACTCTCTTTCCTCTCTGACATTTCTTTTGAAAGATCAGAGAGATGAAGTCGAGGAGAGAAAGAAGTGGTGTGTTAACATAGGATGTGAATTGTGAGCTTATATAAGTATTACAGAATTCACATATCAAGATCACAATTTTTAATTTTTTCTTTTCTAAAACTGCGTTTGTTTTCCACTTACTTTTATGTTACCGTGAAACAAACACAACAACATATTTAGTATAATATAAAATTAAGTTTTATATTAAAAAATAAAAAAAAATTGAGTTTTATGCTATGAACTCATTAAAAAATTATGTTTAAAACACAGGTTTTGTGTAGTAGTTTTACATGTTTTTTTAATTGAGTTTCGTAAATATTTCTTATTGATCTTCTTTTAACTATTTGTAAAAAAGCTAAAAAGATTTATCAAAATATTTTATACACATTTTTTTACTACACATAAACTTCAACCATAATTTTTACCAAACACGTATTTAAATCCAACAAATTATAACTAAAATTACTTTTTAAAAATTTATTTTTTTCAAATTATAATCACAAAAATTATCTGAAAAACAAATAAGCTCTAACTCGTGATACACACCACAGGTAGAATTTCCAATAAAAGAAGAAGATATCAGCATTATAAATGTATTTTCGAGTATCATAGCTTTTTTAAAAAAATGAGAAGCAAAAAGATATTATTTATGCTAAATTAAATAGATTAAACAAATATATATAAATTAAAAATTGTAATTTTTTTTATTAATGCTAATTAAATACTAAAATGAAAACCAAAATTTTAAAATAAAAGCAAAAAAGTAGATGCAGATACAAATATTTAATTTTGTTTGTTTTATTTTTTTTTTAACTACAAATAATTGATATTTTTTTTTTTCACTGCAATATCTCTCTGCCTTGTGTATATGAAAAAAAAATCCAATCAAAAGAAATATCAACTTTGTTAAATTCATGATAATGTAATTTAAAATGATGAAATTACAATTAGAAAATTTTATTTTAGCAGATTTTATTGTAAATTAGGACAGTGCGTAAATTCATTTGGAGAAATAACACAAAAAAGAATTTATTTAAGAAAATAACACATATAAGTTTATTGCAGCAGGTCACTAGCATAACAAGAAGAAATTTAACTTGTCACGCCATTGTCATTGTCGTGCAATAACTATGGCATTGAATTTGAAGCTCGTCAACAAATTTTTTTTAAAAAATTCTCAATTGGTTGGACCATTTCCCTTTAACCTTCAGTTTATGGGCTATCTAACTCAATTATTAAATATTTTCAGCTAAATTATTACATAGTTTGCACGCTCCCTCTTTACCTGTGGCTGTGGTTTTATTGCGAGGTCCCTCTGTGGCCCATGCAACAAACCTTTGAAAAATTACATTTGTTTGTAACAACCTTTGAAATTAACAACAATTTAAGTCTTCTGCGACTTTAAGATTTGCGAGACTATAATCTTTAGGAATTAAACTCAGAAAAAAAAAAAAAAAAAACCCTTGAAAAAGGCTGTGGTTGCTGCGGGCAGTGTCAGTGCCATATAGATTTTCTACTTCAACCAGATTGCTTTTCCTTTTCAACAACGTATTATTACTCCCTCTTTTGTGTAAGAAGACAATAACACCTACGGAGCACTACATTTATAAAAATAGAATTACGGATTGAAATAAAATAATTTGTGCAGATTAAATTCAGGATGCAACCTTAGCTACCCATTTTCATATTCAACCAAAGATGACAGATGTGAACCGCACTTGCTATCAAAGGCAGTGTGAGCCATCTGTCGTGTTTAGATATTTTTAGAAATTCCTGTGACTTATTTCAGTCACTGTTTATAATTTTTTTTAGTATTATTTAGTTTATTCTATCAATATTTTTTTCATGATACAAGTAATATTGTTGTAATTGAAATTTTGATATGTTTTTAGATCTTTTTATTATTATAATTTATACAGCTCATTTTATAGTTTTTTTAAAATATCAAGTCAAGACATGAATGCCATGTTTTTTTAATCTCGACATATAAAAAGTGTATTAATTTAATAATTTTTAAAAAACTGTATTAGTTTGCTAATTTTTAAAAAACAACAGTGCTAATTTTTTTTTTAAAAATAAAATCTATTTGAAGCCAGATAGTTTTACCTGCCCAAGGTTTTTATAGGCATGTAGTGGAATAGGTAGAGTTAGTGATGGGAACATTATGCATACCCAGTTGATAAAATCTGTTTTTGTGTTTCGTGTTGTTGCTGCTAGCTACCTGGTGGGCTTATATGCAAAGTGCAATTCTTTTTGGGAAGCTGATGAAATGCCTGAGAGAGATGTGGAAAGTTGGAATACAGTTATTTCTTGTAATTGTCATGATGGGAAAGCTGACGAGGGAATAGGGGTTGGAGCCGAACTCAGTGACAGTGACTGCTATTATTGCTTCGCGTGCGGGGCTTTTGGATTTGAAAAGAGGAAAAGGGATGCATAGGGAAATGGTGGAAAAAGGGTTTGTGTTTTTTGTTGGCTCTGCACTTGTGGATATGTATGTGACATGTGGTTGCTTGGAGATGGCTAAAGTGCTTTCTGAGCAGCTGCTAAGAAAAACTGTGGTTGCCTGGTATTCTTTGACTGCAGGGTATGGATTGAAGGTGATAGCAGAGAATGCTTGAAGCGTTTTAGGAGGATGAACATGGAAGACAGACACTAACCTAACTTTAACTACTTTAAGTACTGGCATGGTAGTGTCTTATTGAAGATCTGCGCAGCTTCGATCTGGGGAATCCGTTCATGAACATATGATGAGAAACGGAATGGAGGGTGATGTGATTGTTAACAGTGGTTGACAATCAGATGATCATACAATATTATCAAACCCAGCATTGAACATTACTCGTGCTTGATCGATCTGCTGGAAGATTGAAAGAAGCTTATCATGTTCTTCCAAAACAATACAGAACTAGGGAGGGTACCATTTTGTTAAGCACACTATTTTCCGCATGTTGTTTGGACAGATTCAGAACTGGGAAAGGAAATCGTGAGGTTGCTTATCGAGAAGGATCCTATGATCCATATATATACTCATATTGCTTTATAAAAAATCTCTCCTCTGCTAGGAATTGGGGCAGGGTAAGATTAAAGATGAAAGAGACAGGACTCAAGAAAAACCCTCTCGTTGTAGCTGGAATGAGATTGACAGCAGAATCCAACCATTCTTCATGGAGGACAGGTCACATCCAAGCAATGAACGAGTGTGCCTTGTCACTATCAAACCCGCGATAAAAGTCGACCCGGTAGAAGACTTGTGTCATGAATTAAATAGATTAATCTAAGTAAATAAAAAAAAATGATTTGTTTTTTTAAAAAAACAAATAAAACAAATAAAACACTAGCTTTTGACATAGTTACGGTTTAACATGAAAAATTAATAAAAATAAATTAGTCAAATCTCAAATAAATCTATTATATCAAACTAAGTGTAAAAACTATGCTTGTAATCCTTGTAAAAACATAAATATTTATATAATAAAATCTGGAATAGGTGAGAAGAGAAAAATCTTGGATGAGAGCATAGCATAATTGAAGCCAAAAGGGTTAAAATTTCAATTAAACCGAAAGTTAAAAATTTTTATGATACTTTACTTATTTCCATATTAATTTTAGATATTAAAAAAAAAGGATAAACTGTACTATTTAGATTAAATAATTAATATGCAAGAAGATATCAATTAAATCCGTTGTCGTCCAGCGGTTAGGATATCTGGCTTTCACCCAGGAGACCCGGGTTCGATTCCCGGCAACGGAATTTTGCTTTTTATTTATTTTGTGATTTATTCCTAATAATAAAGAATGCTATGTTATTTACTCTTCGGTCCTCAACGAATAAATATTTCTAAATTTCCCCACCAATGGATAGTTTTTTGCTACGTCACAGAACAAATTAAAGTGAAGACGAGGAGTGTTTGTATTGGAGCAAACAAAGTATGATCATGGAGAGGAAAACAATTGTAGTGATAGTGTGTTTATAGATATGTTTTGCAATATAAAATTACTGCTTTCACATCTCACAAATATCAAATTAATCATATAATAAGATATAAATAATTCATTTAATTAACCCTTCAAAACTTTACATAATTATTCATTCACCAAACATTAATCTAATTTTATTACCGTCAAAAAATTATTCAAAATTAATGAATTACAGTATCTTTATCTTATCTTATCTCTAATATCTTTTTCAACAATAAAATATATGTTTGAGGTGACCTGAATGTTAATCACTACTAAATCTTGTATTTAAGAATACACTATTAATATTTTTATAATATATTGATAAGATTTTAATCAATTTCTTTTATCTCAAGATTTACCTGATCCTTCACCAAACGCTAACCTAATTTTATTACCATCAAATAATTATCTAATGTTACTGGTTTACGGTTTTATGCATCCTTATCTTTAATTCTATTTTCAATGATGTAGGATATAAAGTAATTTTTATAAATTTATTTTTTTATTAAAAATTAATTTTTTTATATGTTTTGCATTGTTTTGATACGCTGATCTAAAAATAATTTTTTTAAAATAAAAAAAATATTATTTTAATATATTTCAATATAAAAAAACATTTTAAAAACTCCCACGCATTCACTATTTATATTTGTCTAATATATTTATAAGAATTTGATCAGCTTCTTCTGATACTGATATTAGGATTTAAACTCAAAAAATCAAGAGAAAAACATATCTCCATAGCCGTCATATCAACTCTTAAAGCCATCCCATCGTCTCTAGCTCATTAAAACTTTCTGCGAACTCAGAAACATTTCTCCATTTACAAGGCTGAGATGAAAAGAAAACACTTCACCAAAAATATGAATAATTTGTGAGATCTAAGGAGGAAGTCCATTTGAATGATTTATTAACACATAAATTTCTTGCTTACAAAGCCCTACCAAATGAGAGAGAAAACCTTAAAACCCCACTGAAAGTTGAAGAAAAATCAAGGTACAGACTTGTGCCTGCAAAGAACCTTACATCTTAGAACCCTGTCCTGGACATAAAACCCTGGCATCACCATGATCTTAACCCGGCTCGGACCGAGTGATCTTTGTCTGTCCATGAACATATCCTCCATGAAATGTGAATCAAAGCTTCTATTCTCTTCAACCCTTAAAATTCCCAGTGGCGGATTGAATGAAAAGGCAAGCAAATGAAGCAACCATATGCATTTAGCAGCAACAAAAAATGCTTGAAGAAGCTGTTCAGGCCATGGTCTAGTCCAATTCATTGTTGTAATAATACTACTCATCTTCTGATCACAGAACTTGCTAAACTCTTCACTGTAATACTTTGTCCCTTTCCTTAAAACCTCACTCCAGCTTAGGTTTCTCAGCGCAACGAATGACGAAAACTGTGCTTGGCGATCTTGGTTTGGGTCTAGATTCTTTGGTGAACCATTCTTTTGGAAAACAGAGTTCTCGAAATCTTGGTAGAGTGATTGGTTTATAACGGCTTCCAAATGGTATAATACTGCCTTTGAGTACCTGGAGTTTAGAGACAGTTTGTGTGGTTGAAGAAGCAAGTTCAGGTTGTCCATGAGAGTGCTATCAGTTTCCTCAATCTGTCCTACCAGTGTCTTGCAGAACTGCTTCACCGAAAGTCTTGCTTCCGATACTATCTGCAAGAAACCTTCCACCATTGCATCTTCACTTACTGGCATCAAGTTTTCTCCATTTCCATCAGTGGATTTCCCTCTATTCGGAAAGTTTCCCAGCTTTTCGACAACTAGTGAGTCCTTTGCTAGTGTTGACTGCCTTAAAGCTTTCTTTAACTCTTCACAGTAACTCTCCAAGTACTCGAGCTTGTGCCTTAAGTCCCCCAAAGAAGATTTCATCTCAGCAACCTCCATTAAAGCTGCATCTCTGTGCTCGTTTGCTTCCATCAATTCTCTCTTCAATGTTTCAATTGACAACATCCCCAAGTCCTTTAAAATCTGTGAGACTTCCTCTGATTCTGTTCGGTTTGGCGAACTCTCATTCTTATGCTTCTTCTTTAACTTAGGAAACAACCATGACATCACCCCTCGATTTTTCGGTTGTGATTGAAGGGATGAGTGAGAATCTGTCAATGGCACAACAATATTAGAATGCTTGCTATTCCTGGTAACATTTTCAGACTCAGTAGTTATAGTAGCCGGCTTGCATCTATTGCATGATGATATGGTTTTGAAGTCTCCCAGGCTATTTCTCCTACAAGACTTGTGGCATTCTGCTCCAGGCGATGCGCGAAGCACTGTGTTGTTGTTTGCAGAAGAACTAGTGACAGATTTTAGATCTTCAGCTGGACAAATATTTGACTCCAAATTGGACATGCCAGAAGGAATTACTTTCCTTGAAGACGAATCCTCCTTCTTATAATCTGACAAAACACTTTCAAGGCCACTTCCTGTCATCCCAACTTCCTGATAATGTTCTTGATTTTGTCAGAATCTGATGATGTCCTGGTAACGGTTCATCTTCATAACTCTAAAGAAAAAATAATAGAATCCATTACCATAGGCTAAAAGCAGCAACTATCCAAGCATTAAAATGTTTTCTTTCAATTATCATTAATGAAATCAAAGCTAACAGCCATAAATGTAAAGAATTATGTTTTAGATTTTCTTGGACTGTGAAAATGATCAAATTGCTCTATGAAAACAACATCTAAAAGCTAGGAAAAATTTATAAAGGAATTTATTAAGCATTAAATAATTAATCCACATAACAAGATTATAACAACTAATGCCACGATCATAATAAATACTGCATTAAATCTATGTTGTTTTTTTTAGTTCAATCATAAGCCTCAAAACTCTCCTATTTGATGTTGAAGCAAAATATAGCAAGAAAAACAATGTAGCGATGTTACTTTAATGAAAAAATTTCCCTCTTGAAGCAATGCTAAGATATGATTTACAAAGAAATTAAACAGTGAGAAAATTGCAGAACAAGCTGAAACTTACAGGAGTAAAAACAGGGTAATCTTGAGCGGAGAAGTACGGAACAGAGCGTGAAACAGGGGAAGAAGATGGGAGTCTGAGATTGGCGGGGCTGTTTCCTAGCATTAAAGCAGCATGTAAAGCTCTAAGCTCCACTGCTTTAGCAATGGCTGCTTGTATTTCTTGTCTACCAACTTCCTGGTTGGTGTTGTCATGGTTTTGTAAGCTTTGAACAGCAGCAGCAGCCATGAAAAACAGAGCATATAAGCCAAAGAAAAGAACAAAATTCGACCAATTCTGTGAAGATAGACAGGGAACAGAATGGGATTTCAGAACTGAGTGTCTAATGGCTGGATTTGATTTCAGATATGCAGATGATATTGTACCTAATGAAGTTAGAACCAGAAATATAGCTGGAGAGATAGAGGAGGGAAGGTATCTAAAATCCAAGGTGCTTTTGTCTTTGTTCAAAATAGAATGTGACCATGTGAAGAAGCTAGAGATATGGGAAGTTGTAGTGGTTTTTACTCAACAAGTAGGCATGGCATGGGTAGTCCTGTAAGTTTACAGAAATGCCCATGATTTTCTATGACAAGATAAAAAAACTCATGAGTGATGAATGGTGGTACCAATATGAGGATGATTGCAGTTGGTACTATCATCACTATCATATACATACAGGTTGTTTTAAGTGGTGGTATTTTTCAAATTCTTGCTTGAAAATTGCTATTATACTTGAGCAATCATAGCAATTAATCATTCAAGTTGTTTGTCTACTTAGAATGTGATTAGAGTCTTAGACCTACTTTGATTAGACAATAAACATTGTACTTTTTTGTAAGCATTTATGAGAAGAATTTCAATTTTGTTCTACAAGAATGTTAATAATTTTAAAATTATTATTTATTCTATTATTTTGGAAGAATGGTTTTGTTGTAGAAAAAGAAAAGTAGGTGATGGTTGGATATAATACTATGCAAAGAATCATCTATTATCATCATATGTGTGGATCTATCATCAAAAATAGTGTTATCAAACTCGGTCTAGCAGCTCAACTCAGTAATTTATTGACTTAATATTTAGTTCAAATTATATTTCAAATTAAATCAAATAAAAAATGACTTGGTATAACTAGATCGACGTAGTAAATTAGCATGTAACTTGGTTTAATTTTAAAAAAAAATCTTAAAATAATATTGTTTTGAATTAACCTGGGTTAATCCATCTAACTTATAATCCAGATTTCGGAGTGAAACATGTACCAAACCAAATTATCGACCATCCCAGGTTTAATCACTTTCATGACAAGTCCTTATAGATCAATAATGTAGTTGGCGGAGGAAAAAAACAACCCATTGAGTCTTGCTGAAGAAAGCTGAGGGAATCATTTCTTGAAAGGGAAATCATTTGGTATTGGACTTTCCTTTGTTTGCAAAACCTGTAGAGTTACAAAAGCAAAATAAGGCTAAATTTAACAATGACAAATAATACAAGCAAATCACACCAGGGTTATTTTCCTCTTGATGGCACGATGGTAATTCAGTACATTTAATGTTCTGAGCTGTCCAGATGGAGTTTTTGGCCACAGGCTCATGTGGGGGACAGAGATATCCAATACCTTCCAAACACTTCTTGCCCCTCTTCTTGTGAAGCATGGTGGCGCCACCTTGGGGACCAAAATGAGCCCTCTCTACTGCTTGTCAAATCTCAAAAACACCCATCACAAAACATGAAATCCCCAATTTTCAGCAGGAGAAACTAGGGACCTAGTAGTAATATCTCAAGGAATCAAGGGTGTTCTAGAAAAGATCAAAGGGTTGCTAGAGTAGTTTACCTTGATGGGATTTTTTTTATGTTCTGTGTGTGTCTTTGTTTATTTGGAAATGGAATTCCAAGTAGGATTGTGGCATAATTTAATATTGAGTTCTCCTTTCCCATAACCACTTTGAATATAAAAATCTTTAGATTATTGAAATTAACTTTTGGGAGCCAACCACCCCATCAAAAAGCTAGCAAGGTTTGTCAACCTCCACATGCCCAGAAAAAAAGAAGGTGTTCTTCTTGTTTAAGCAAGACCGCCATAAGTCCATGGCTTCGTTTCTCTAGTTTAAAGGAGATTTTATCCTATACAAATTTATCAAGATCTAGTTTAACTTTTTAGAGAGAAAAAATGAAGGCAGTAAGAATTTTTACTCGTAAATTTGGACACGGTACGTACACTCATGTTTTGTCAGGCACATTCTTCGCCTGGAATTAATTTACTTGAGAATTTGTCCAACGCCCTTGTCAAGATTTTGGAGTCTTGCCTTCGTGGTCCAAGTCAAGTCCTTTTTGCTGACAATTCGGGCTCCCCATTTTTGTTCTTGTCTGCAATCAAAATCATGCAAGTCGCATCAAAACAAATTAGCTTAGGAAAAAAAATATATATATATATATATATATATATATATATATATATATATATATATATATATGCCTATTAAATACCAAAATTATTAAAAATATTTCTTGGTTTGATTTTTCTGATTTTATATCTTACTTACAGTTTAACTCAAGATAAATAATAATAATAATAATAATAATAATAATAATTTGTTTCTGAAAAGTTTTACAAAATCATGTGTGCTGTTAATTTTAGTTTTATTAATAAGTTTGTGTCTCTTGCATGTTAACTTCAAGTCTTTGTTGATGTTAATCTAATTTCTGAGAAACTAATTAGGTCAAATTATAAATTATTTGTACTAAAAGATCAATATAATAGAGTGTTCTTAATAATATTGTTTAAGAAAATATTTAATTTTGGTAGATGTAATAAAAATAGTATAAAGTTATGCTTTATCATTAATTATTAAAGAAAAGTAAAATATATCTTCTTTTAATAGTAATATCTTATGTATACGGTGCATATGATGATCTTTGCTCCTCCTTGTTAAGACATGTTCGAGCACATGGGGATCACTCGCTCTGAAGAGCATGGATTAGGGTTCAAGACATCAGTTTCTTGCATCAAGAACATATATATATATATATATAAGCAATGGCAACCTTATACTTAAAGAAAAATATAGTCACGTAAGAGGGTAGCCAGCCTCTCTCATAAATCTCATAAATCACTCCTAACTGAAATTGAAAAGGGTGATTTAATGCTTGAAATCTAGAATTCAAAACCTAATTTAAACTAGATTAATTTCTAGTTGATTTGAATAATTTTAAATTCTTTCAGCGTATATATTTTTTTAATAAGCAAATTATCTCAGTTTAAACCTAATTAAATAAACAAAAAAAAAACTCTAGAGATATAGCTCAACTGATCAGGTTTTGGGTTTGCCCCTCAAAAGTCATCAGTTCGAGTCTCACAAACCTTAGTACCACTGGAGGCTCACATGATCATTAACTTTAGGACTCATGGGACTAGTCGAGGTACACGCAAGCTAACCCGAACACCTACATTAATCTAAAAAAACAAAAAACAAGTAATAGGAGAATCTATCCAATAACTTGATCGGTGATTTCAAACTTTTTTAGGGTTAGATATCAAATTAATAAAAAAGGAAAAAATAAAACAAGAAAATTGAAAAAGGGATACAATCAAGTGCGTGAACAGCAATATGCAGGAAGCATGCTTTCTTTTTCATTATGAGATGACCACAAAAATCCATCACAGTGTGTGGTACAATATTATTCTGCAGATGTTGAGTAATACTCGGTGAAAGTAGAAAAGGTTATGTATTTTTTTGCTTGCTTTCCTCGTATACTGTTTTGTTTTTGTCCTCTATTGCTTGTTCTGTCTTCGTAAAAGTGGATTCCAATTCTGATGCGCGGAGGCGTTTGTGGATTGCATTAAATGCTGTTTTTTAAAATAATTTTTTAATTTAAAATATATTAAAAAAAAATTTAGATTATTTTTATTTTTAATAAAAGTAAA
The DNA here is from genome assembly GCA_007827005.2 of Populus simonii. Classification (NCBI taxonomy): domain Eukaryota; kingdom Viridiplantae; phylum Streptophyta; class Magnoliopsida; order Malpighiales; family Salicaceae; genus Populus; species Populus simonii. Next base: position 21,983,712 of record CM017466.2, on the reverse strand, counting down.
TAGAAAGGACTACAAAACATTAATTTAATGTTTTCTCAAACCATAAAAACATTTAAAAAACACTTAAAAATAAATACAAAAGTTTTGCCAAAAACACCTACTAATAACCTTCAGAGTCTAGTCTACCAAACCAAATGAATTATAATACCATTTTGTGTTTGATGGGTTAAAGAATTCTATCTCAAATCTCTATCTTCTTATAAAATCTAAATATTTATGATTAATTAGTTTCATTTATAAAATATATTTTTTAAAATTGAGACTAGCTCGGAACCTGTGAGCCTGAATTGATCCGGGTTAAAAAAAATAAAAATAAAAAATATTTAATCGATTTGATCAAAAATCAGGTTGACCTGATAACCTAATTGATCTGAGTCTAACCCGATCAAAACTCAATCATCAATTTATTAGCTTTTTTTTTTCTTTTTAAATTAAACAATATTATTTTAATTTTTGTTAAAAAAACAAAGACATCATGTTTCAAAACTCTAAATATATATAAAACAATCAGGATTGTTGTTATTATTGTGTTGTATAATCCCAAGCTCATAATTATGCCTTTTATCAAATCAAGATATATCAAATTAAAAGACAATCTATTCAATAATTTGAGGAATCATTATAATCCAAGATGGTACGTAGAGGCATCAATTATATATTCTTTGAAAGGTTCACAATAATATCCAGACAAATTTGCTTGTGTTTTCTTCCATTAATTAAACACCTAATACTTGGTCCATACATAATGTGAAGACTCCGTCACGTATTGCTACATCATATTTTAATCTAAGGTGAGGCCTAGGGAGAGCATGACCCTTCTTCTTCTTCTATAATATACCATCAATACTTGTGAAAGATCATGTACTTTTTTAAGAAACTGTGCTATGGCTGGAATTAGTAGAAAATCCTAAAGATTTGAGATATAATTACTTCTTCTTGCATAAGCTAAAACTTGTTGCTATGTATACGTATGTAGTGGACGTATGTTTATTGTTAGCACGAAGGTGTTTGGCAATGAATTTTAATTTTTTTTTTTGTTAAATTTATTTTTTTATATTAATTTATTTTATATTTTTAAACTGTTTTAATATATTAATATTAAAAATTAAATAAAAAATTATTACTTTAATATATTAATATTAAAAATTAAATAAAAAATTATTACTTTAATATATTAATATTAAAAATTAAATAAAAAATTATTACTTTAATATATTTTTAAATAAAAAATATATTTTAAAAATAACTATTATTATTTTCACAAACACCTATTTACATCTAATGACAAATAAATTAATTCCAACGACCATTAACTTGTCAATGTACATTTCATGGTGATAGTGATATGGTGGCGTTATTTGCTACATTGCCGTCTTCCCACGATCGCATACGTGGCTTATGTTTTATGCCTGACCGTTTGTATTACATTCGAGAAAAGTGTTTTTTTTTAAATTTAAATTTTATTTTTATTTTGAAATAATATGTTTTTAATATTTTTAAATTATTTTAATGTATTAATTTCAAAAATAATTTTTAAAACAAAAAAATATATTATTAACATATTTTTCTAAATAAAATATACTTTAAAAAACAATCACAACTCCACTCCCCAAGCTCCCTTATACTTTTCCTTCATCGTCAAATGCCATGCATGATTCTTTCATCCACGACAGCCCTGTCAGTTCTTTTTTTTTTTTTTTTTAATAAACTCAAATCCAGTTGTATGTAGTTTTTGGATCTAATTTTGTTTTTATTTATTTTCTCTATTAATTCTTTTAGTTTTATTTCTTACTTGTCAAAGTTTTATCTCCTTTGAATAAAAACTTTAATATTACATTTTTTTTATAATAATTATGATAAGATGAGATCTTTCATCAATAATGACCTTAATGATAATTTTACGATAATATTTTTTTAAAAAAGCTTTTAATAAAAAAATCCAAAGAATCTAATCTGATATTCATAAATAATAATAATAATAAGAGTGATTTGAAAGATCATTTATCATAGTTGTTTGGTTTAAATTTTTCTTTTTCCTATTTTATTTTTATTGACAAATTGGTTCTTATTTGAGATTTCATGTTCTTATATTACATTTTAGTCCTTAAAATCAAACGTTTTGGTCAGTTAGGTCTCTATGAACCATGGAGCATGATCAATACAAAGCATAAGATGCTATATCCTTTCCATTTGGGAACAAGATTGATTAGAGAGAGATTTAAAGACAAATCATCAAGTAGAATCCAAATTAAGCAATGCAATTTCTCATTTAATCTGGGAAAGTTTTACAATTAAGCCCTCTCTCCTCTAATCCTTCGGGCCAACTGGATATCCTTAGGCATAATAGTTACCCGCTTAGCATGAATAGCACACAAGTTGGTATCCTCAAACAATCCGACAAGATATGCCTCTGCCGCCTCCTGAAGGGCAGCCACTGCGCTGCTTTGGAACCTCAAATCCGTCTTGAAATCCTGGGCTATTTCCCTCACCAACCTTTGAAATGGAAGTTTCCTTATCAACAGCTCAGTGCTCTTCTGGTACTTCCTGATTTCTCTCAACGCCACTGTTCCTGGCCTGAAACGGTGGGGCTTCTTCACTCCTCCGGTGGCTGGAGCTGACTTCCTGGCTGCCTTCGTGGCTAGTTGCTTCCTTGGGGCTTTCCCTCCAGTGGACTTTCTTGCTGTTTGCTTCGTGCGAGCCATTGAAATGAGTGAATTGGCAATTGAGATTTTGGTTGCTGCTTGTTTCTCAAGAAAACAAGGGAAAGTTAGGGTTTTTGATGCGTAGAGATACGAGGTTCTTACAATTTTTATAGGGGAAAGTGAGCGGGAGAAGGAAATGATGAAATAGATTTCCGACCGTTGATTTGTAAAGTTATGAACGGTGGAGATGGCGATCAGTGTGCGATGTGATGTGACCAATAGGATTCTTCTGACTGGCGGGCTCAGATTCTTAAACCTTTTGGCTCTTTTAAAATTTGGAGACCCTCCTCTTCGTATGGGGAAGATTTGTGGGCAGCGGATTTTGAAGAAATCGACGGTTGTGAATGTCTGGAGAAGTGTTAGCGGGATCGCGATCCGCGTGCTTTGTTAAGTAGCCAGTGGAAATGCTTTATTTGCGCGGGAGCGTGATGGATTTTGTGTTTCTTTTTTTTTTGGTTTGTAAGATTTGGGGCAAATTTAAGAACCAACCGGTTGAATCAGTGACCCGCTAATTTATAATCTAGCATAAGCTAAGTTAATCATTTTGTTTCCCTCAAAAAATTCATCTCAATTTAAAATTATCTTAAGTTATTAGGTGGGATTTTAATTATATAATTATCTAATATTTTTATTAAGTAAAAGTTTTTTGAATTTAAAATTATATAAGTTTATATTATTTTATGTTTAATTTTTATTAAATAAAATATTTCATGGGAAGTTCTACAAAAGATTTATCTAATAAGCCATGGAACAATATCTCAAGGTTTTCCTTCTGTTTCAGCTGCTCTGTGATAAAAATTCTTGCCTAACATGGAGATCAGAAACAATGCATCCCAATGGAACTGTGTTGAATCTCCTCATTAAATTACATAAAATGGGGCTTCAGCCGAAATTATTTACGTAGTGGGAAGAGGAAACATAATATTTAACAAAAACTTTAAACTGTTTGGGAGTTTCACTGTACGTAGTACTAAATGTTACCATGAATTACTATAATGGAATTATTATTTTGTCCTTAAATTAAGAAAATTAAGCCTTAAAGCTAGGGTTTTTGGTCTTTTTCACTGGCTAATAGGTCATTAAAAAATTATTTAGGAGTGTATGTGTCCTTTTTATTTTTTTACACGGTAAAAATATTTTTTTAGCCTAAAATCAACAAAATTTAGAATTGTTGACTAAGAGCTTTCATGACTTTTCACAAGCTTTTTTACAATAAAAATATTTATTTGCCCTTGGGATAAAAAAATTATTGAGTTGTGGGACAAGGGTTTTCAAGTATTCCCATTATCCATGTACATTGAAAACATGTTTTTAACCTTATAAAAGATAGAAAAAAATAAGATTTGTATTTGGGGTGTTTTTATATTTTCACACGAGTATTTTGTGTAATTAAAATGATCATAGAGGTGTTTCAGTATTTTCATGTTTTCATTTGAATTTTTTTTTATCGAAAAAGCTTCTGGCACATGCACACGCGCCAACAAGGGGGTTGCATCCACACCATTCAAAGGGTGCATGTCCTCATTTACATGGTGTGGCGCGTGTAAGTGTATGATAGTCGTTTATTTTGTTTTTTTTCTCTCTCTTTTCTGACAGATAAAGTATATCATTATCCTCTTTTTTTTTCCAATTTCAATTGTCGTTCTTTTAATTTTTTATTTTGTTCTTATTCCTTTTATAGAAGTTTTTTTTTTCAATTTAGTCTTTCAATTACAATGTCTCACATGTTTTGTTTTTATTTTCAATCCTTTTTTTAATTTTTAATTTTATTCTTATTCCTTTTTATAGTTTCAGTCCTTATTCCTTTTATTTCTTATTTTATTCTCATTTCTTTTTATAGTTTCAGTCCTTATTCCTTTTATTTCTTATTTTGTTCCTATTCTTTTTAAATTAAAAAATATTTATTTTTAAATAATATTGTTGATTTGTTGGGTCTTGCATAATATTTTTTAGGATGTGAGTTTATTCAATTAATTTTATTTATATTTATTTTTTAAATCATGAGATTTTTAAATTATCAATTTATTATTTATTTATTTAAATAAATAAATTCAGTAAACCTCGTGCTAATGCTAAGCATGCCTGTAAAAAGCATATAATAGAATAAAACGATTTCAGTTTCCAAGAGACAATCAAAACAAATTATACAGTCTTCATTGCTTGGAATTTGTACTGAAACAAGAATTTGTACTGAAACAACTTCGTCATTTGGAAGAACAAAACATAGAAGAGAACAAGGATTATGGGTACAATTAATGTAACATGCGAATTAATTCATACGAAAGAATTGAAATTGCAGAAGCTAAACTACTTGAAGTATAGAGCAGATGGATTGTATGACAGTCAGAATGAGAAGAATAACAGCTCCTGAGACAGAGACTGCTGCCCATGGGGTATTGAAATAATTTTGCTTTAAATTTGCCTTCCACTTGTTCCATGGCCTTTCGCAGAATACCTTCAGCTCTTCAACGAGAACTTTAAAGAGAAAATCATCTCGCGACAGTAAATTTCCCTTGGTGAGATTGTCAAATAGTTTTACCACTTCCTCATTAGATGGTAGCCAGTTTTCTATAATGTGATTTTCAACAAGCATTTCCACATCCTTACTGGCACTGACAAAGAGACCCATCAAGAAGATATAGTCACGAACATAACGACATTCCATGTCATGGCACTGCTCAAAGGCTTGTACATTCCAGATTATGACTTCTGTTTTGGTTTGTAACTTTAATCGTGGAATTTCTAGTATCCCTTTGTTTCTATCGAATTTTATGTCAGGAAGATGTTTGCTTGAACTCAACACAAACTTGACCCCCGCTTGGTGGAGCTCCTTTACACTGGGTGCGGTTAGAAACTCAAGTTCCCCATACTGTTGCTGTTCAGTTGGCCGGTGGAGCTCCTTTACACTGGGTGCGGTTTGAACCTCAAGTTCCCCATATTGTTGCTGTTCAGTTGGCCGATGATAAATTGTAAGAAAGTCAACCAAATGTTTCACTTCGGAGAAATCTTTTTTCTCCAAAATGTCCTCTACTGCCCACGAACCCCATTCAAGTGAAAAGAACCGATGAGTAAGCTCAATCAGTGTACATTCTGGAGGATTGCCGAATTTATTGGATAGTCCATACAACTCCTCGAGGATGAAGAACGGGAGCTGATTTTCAAGCAAACAGATATCAAGCCTTACATATTTTTTCTTGTGTGGAGGATGGAAAATGCTGTCTCTGCTTCCCCTGAAGTCTCTGTAAGTCCACTTCAGCAATAACATAATGACGAAGGCAGCATCCATTAATATCATTTTTATGAAGTATTCGCTACTAAACTCAATGGTTTCCGCATAGCAATTACGCAATCTTGTTTCGTTCTCCTTAATAAATTCAATAAAACCCTCTACACTTACCTCGCTCCGGGCAATGAATTGTTGCAGGTACATTCTTTTGTGGTCTTCCATGGCTTTTAGCTTCTCTTTACCATGGTGAATTGGGCCTATGGAGACCAATCGAGGTGTGAAGGCCTTTTCGTTCAACTCGCGCAATGGCTCAGGAACTTTATATATACAACATGTGTCAGAGAAAGCATATGAGATTTCCAGCTCGTCCTTCACAGATTTGGCTAATTTCTCGACATCAAGCGAAACTTGATGACTCGGCTCATCATTAGTGCTTGATGTTCCAACAATTGCCATCCTGTGACAGAATTGAAATGATAGCTAGTATTAGAACAAAACAACAGAGAAAACACATGCATTTACAAAACTCATAAAAGATTGCCTTCTCTAGCAACAAATCAACCTTCAATATATATGGGCCCACATAAGTGATACAAATTAAGTGATATATTTAAATTTCTTTAATTAAAATTATTAATAATGTGCCTTGTCTGTTCCACATAATTTTGTCACAGTGAAATAGCCATGCCTCTTTTTTTTTTGTTATTTTATTGAAATTTTTGTTGATACTTTGCCATCGAGAAATTGAGCGGGTAAATTTAAGAAGATAACAATGACTAGATAGTAGACCTAAACAACTTGAATGAGAGAGCACACAGTTTGTATCACTGTGAGCATGAGGAGAATAGCAGCAGCAATAACAGATATTGTGGCCCATGGATTACGGAAATAAATTTTTTTCAAGCTTGCCTTCCATTTGTGCCTCCGCTTTCTACAGTTTTTATTCAGATCTTCAACAATTTCAGAAAAGTAGAAATTGTCGAGGAAGATAAGATTTTCTTTGTCATGATTGTGGAGAACACTTAATACTGTGTCATTATCAATCAGCCAGTTTTCTATAATTCCTTTCTTCCGAACGAGTATTTCCAAATGACTGAAGATTTCTGAATAAGATCTCTGTCTGGTCTATTACTAGTAATCGTGGAATTTCCAGTCTCCCTCCACTTTTATTGAATTTTACGTCAAATAGATTCTTGCTCGACCCCAGCTTAAACTTGACTCCAGCTTGACGGAGCTCTGCTGCACTCGGCATGTTTAGAGTTTTCAGTTTCCTTGGCCGAGGAAGCTTTGTTGGCTGCTGACAGATTCTTAGAAAGTCTACAAAATGTTGCACTTCTGAGGAATTGATAACATTTACTATGTCATTTGTCACCCATGAACCCGATGCACCTTTCAAGAACCCATGGGTAAATTCAATCAAGGAATATCCCTTATAAGGCTTGGATAGCTTAAGCAAGTCATTAAGAAAAAAGAATGGAAGCTGATTTTCAAGCAAGATCATGTCAAACCTTATATCATGAATCATCCATGGTCTACTGAAAATACGATCGTTGCTTCTCTGGTAGTCTAGAAAAAAGTTTTTCAGCATGATCATAATGATGAAGGCGGCATCTAGCAGCATCATCTTCAGAAAAACATCACTACTGAGTTCAATTGCTTCCGCATAACAATTACGAAGCCTTGTCTCTTCCATCTCAGTAACTCCAATCAAATCCTCCAAGCTTAATTCACTCCACGCAAGAAAATCTTTCAGATACCTTCTTTTGCACTCTTCCATTGCTTTGAATTCTTCCCTGCCATGATGAAGTGGGCCGATAGAGACAACTTGTGGTGTGTAGGCTTTTTCATTTAACACTCGCAACCGCTTAGGAACCCTGTAAATGCAACAGTCATCAAGTAAAGGATGCAAGATCTCCAACTCCTCTCTCAGTCTTCCCTAACTTGTAAATATCAATCGAAACTTGATCGCCTGTCTTCATCTTCTCGTTTGATGTCCCAATCATCTCCATTCTGCGGCTCACGATTATTGCTAGTTTTAGCATCAGCAAATCACAAATTACAACACTTTCTAATTTTTCTTTAAATCTTTTATTAAATAAAAAAGGAACTCAAGTGCTAGCTCAACCCTACTTAAAAAGATAAGAAGAATCATAGAAAACAGAACGGAAATTACAAGAGATCCCAGTTACTACAAGCTTAAGTTAAGCTAGCATTGGAAATAGCTTTCTAAAGGATCAGGGCATTCTGAAGTCTGTACTTAACACTGTGCATAATCCAACTAGAAAAATCATTCATGTTTATGCTTTCATTCGAGTGAACTCTCCTAGTTCTGGAAAGCCTTTGAACTAAGTCCAAGGACCAATATCACACATCTAAAGCGATCGATTGAACTGATGTATTTCAGGCCGATATATCAATTAGAACACAAACTATAGCATAAAACAAGTACATAGTTGAGTTCCAGGCCATCAAATTGTGGTTCCTCGCTAAGAAACTCATCCAAACCTAAAATATCTTAACAATATAAAAAACAATAAAGATAGCACCCCATATCACAAATTAACCTCCTTGACCCAGTAAATTCAATCAATTAAATAACATAGTAAAAACAATAAAGATCTGAGCATGTCTATTAATCAACATATTAACACTTGCAGTCTTGACCCCAAATTAGCTAATCCATTGATTATAAATATTGCATTTGCTAAGATTAAAATTCAAAAATAGGCAACGCAATTTCCCATTAAATACTGAAAAGATTTACAATGAACCAAACCCAAAATGCTCAATCTGCTAAACGAAAGGGATCTCAGCAGATATTGCTGATCCACCTTCACTAAGCCCTCTCTCCTCTAATCCTACGGGCTAACTGGATATCTTTAGGCATAATGGTGACCCTCTTAGCATGAATAGCACACAAGTTTGTATCCTCAAACAACCCAACAAGGTATGCCTCTGCTGCCTCTTGAAGGGCTGCTACGGCACTGCTTTGGAACCTCAAGTCTGTCTTGAAATCTTGGGCTATTTCCCTCACCAGCCTTTGAAATGGCAGTTTCCTTATCAACAGCTCGGTGCTCTTCTGGTACTTCCTGATTTCTCTCAGCGCCACTGTTCCTGGCCTGAAACGGTGGGGCTTCTTCACTCCTCCGGTGGCTGGAGCTGACTTCCTGGCTGCCTTGGTGGCTAGCTGCTTCCTTGGGGCTTTTCCTCCCGTGGATTTTCTTGCTGTTTGCTTTGTTCGAGCCATTGAAATAAGTAGGGAAAATGGGGTTTCGGGTTTCTGTTTCTTAGAGGGTGTTTGGGAGTGTGGTTGCTGTTGCTTTTCAAAGTGCTTTTCATTCAGAAAAGTGTGCTAATAATATTTTTTTATTTTTTAAAAATCATTTTTGAGATCAGCACATCAAAATGATTTAAAAACATCAAAAACATATTACTTTAAAGCAAAAAAAAAAAAAAAAAATTTCAAATTTTTTCGGAAGCGCTTTTGAAAAGCACTCCCAAACAGCCTCTTACTCGAGAAAACGAGGGAAAGTTAGGGTTTTGAGTGTTTTTGGTGGGTAGGGATAGGAGGTTCTGACGATTTTTATATGGCGAGGGGAGAGGTGATGGAGGAAGGAAGGAGACAGTGAAATAGGATTTGAGCCGTTGATTGGGAAGCCAATGGACGGTTGTGATGGAGATCCGAGCGCACGTGAAGCGGCCAATAGGATTTGCTTCCTTTTTAGAGAGTTAGGGAGATTAAATATGGACCGTTGATTTTCTATTGAACTTACCTGGATGTCATCATGGATTAATCTATATGATAAACTATAATTATTTAATCGATATGATAAAACATAGTTTAGTGGGTTGATTTGATAATTTTGAGATTTAGGGCTTTTTTCTTGATTAAAATTTGATTGATATTATCATAATTTTAGCAATTTAATTAAACTGATGAAACTCAATTAAATCAACAACAAGTTCAATTGTTTTTTATGAAAATATATCTAATTAAATTTGATTAAATTAATTATTAAATTAACTTAGATTTAACTGATTTAAATGACTTTTCTAGTTCTAATTTGAACTCATTTAGATTCTCCAAATAATCCATAAGATTAGATTTAAAACTATACTACTTACATCAAAATCAAAAGGAATGTAATCTTCCACTCAGTTGTAATACCTCATTCTGAAATTTTTAATCAAAACCTATGTATGTGAATGAAATCAAAAGAAATTCTTGACTTGTATATTTTCTTTATCAATTAGTAGCTGCTTTAGGAATGAAATACTGCCCATCACACAAAGAATTACTGATATGGTCATTGGTTCATGGCGTCGGCGAAGCTGCTTGCCAAATTGTTTGCAAAAGAAAGAAATTGTTTCCATAAAAAAGCATTAACCAAGGAATTACTGATATGGTCATTGGTTCATGGAGAACTAAGATATATGGTTCTACACTTGGGAAATGGGGAAAGTTTTCATGTCCTATGGGCATTAAAGAACCTAAACGAAGCTGAAAATATTGCTATCAGGAAAGCAAATTTGTTTATGCTACAAGTAGTTCTTATGAAATAAGACTAGAAGGTTTTATAGTGGTATCAGAGCTTTGGCTCATTCTGTTTGTAACATTGCTGTTTGACGTCCAATGCCATCAGGCATGGAGGTGATTCGCGAGAGACTCACTCACATTGAAACTGTTCTGGGTCCCTTGACCGAAAACAAAAATGAAAGTGTGAATGACAGGCTTGCGTATGCTGTGGAAATGGTAGAGAGGGCTACGGGGCAGCATGTGGATCTTGCGGCAGAGGTAAGTAGCAAAATACAAATTCTGGAGGGGGAGATTGCGGTGTTGAAAAAGGCAGTAGTGTCTGCCTCCACGGGTGGTGGCTCGTCCAAACCCAGAGTACCAGAACCTAAGCCATTCTGTGGCGCAAGAAGTTCCAAAGAGTTGGAAAACTTTCTGTGGGACATGGAGCAGTACTTCGGGGTGGCCAGGATTGGGGCTGACGAACAGGTAAACATCATAGTGATGTATTTGAGCGGTGACGCGAAGCTGTGGTGGAGGACTCGGATCAAGGATGATCTGAATGCTGGGCATCCTAAGATTGAAACTTGGGATTGTTTGAAACAAGAGTTGAAAGAACAATTCTTGTCGAACAACACGTCTTGGCTGGCTAGGGAAGATTTGAAGAAATTGAAGCAAGACAAATCGGTGAGGGATTACGTCAAAGATTTTAGTTCTTTGATCCTCAACATAGAACATGTCGGAGGAAGATAAATTGTTCAACTTCATGTCGGGTTTACAGCCTTGGGCACAGGCTGAGTTGCGGAGGCAGAATGTCAAAGACTTACCGTCTGCCATTGCTGCCGTAGATAGTTTTGTCGACTTCAAGACGGTGATGAGAGATGGTTCTGTTGTTGTCCCCTCGAAATTCAAGACTAGGGATAGGAGGGATGAGAAGAGGAAGAAAACGAAGTTCGGTGGGGGAGGATACAAGCCTGGGTTTGACAAGGGAAAGGGAAAGTAGGCTGAAGTGCAATAAGGTAGAGACTCCAACAAGCCGAATGCAAGTTGTTTCATTTGCGGTGGACCACACTATGCAAGAGAATGCCTGAAGAAGGAAAGGCTGAATGCAATTCTTGTGAGTGACAGTGAACAAGAGGAGGCAGTCACGCACATCAACCTAATGCGTGTACTGAATTGCTTGATTGCGGAGGTGCAGGATTCGGTGGCCGAATCCAGCCTTGTCGAAACTGACTTAGCACGGATTGATGTGCTGCGACAAGGTAAGTTGGGTGCTGGGGATACTCTAATGTATGTTAAAATTAGAGTTAATGACAAGGAGATAGTTGTTATGTTGGATTCTGGTGCTACGAATACATTCGTTGCCGATAGGTTGGTGACGCACCTTGGGCTGCACTTGAGTAATAGCCAGACGTCGATGAAGGCAGTGAATGCTAAGGCGCAGCGGATACTGGGCATGGCCTATGGCGTGCCTGTGGTGTTGGATAAGTGGCAGGGAAAGCAGGATTTGTTAGTGGTGACGCTTGACGATTTCGACATCATTCTTGGCTTAGACTTTCTGAAGAAAGCTAAGATTGCGTTGATGCCTCATTTGGATGGGATTCTGCTTGCGAATGAGGTATGTCCCTGTTTTATCTCTTGTCATAAGGCAGTGGTGGCTGAAAGTCGAAAGGAGGGAAGTAGCTTGGTTTCAGCCATTGCGATCAGCAAGGCCTTGAAGAAGGGTGGGGAAGTGTTCTTGGTAGTAACTGTGACGGAGGAGTCAGGACAGGTTGGGTCAGTGCCTGATGTTATTGCTAGTTTTAAAACCCCACCTGGCTCGGCGGGTCGACCCGGGCCTGGAACCGGGCCGGGTTAAAGAAAAAAACCAGCTTGAGATTTGGCTCGGCAAAACCCGGTCGACCCAGAGGGTTGACCCGGAACCCGGACGACCCAGGTAAACCCAGTTGAGACCCGATTGTTTTTTTTTAATAATATATATCAGTAAAACGACGTCGTTTTTTGTTGAATGCCATCCTCTCTCTCTCTCTGATTGAATGCCATCCTCTCTCTCTGTCTCTGACCCAAAATCTCCATGGATCTCGATCCTTGCTAGTTGCTTAAACTCTCTCTCCCAAAAGCTCACAAAAAGAAACCACATTGCGATGACATCTGTTCAAAATCTGGTCAAAGAAAGAAAATACCCTTTCATCTTCACTCTTGCTATCTTTCTCTTTTCCGCCACTATCTTCTGCTTATACTCAAACAATTTTCAATCTCATGGGAGAAGGAGAAGAAGCTGGAATCTAAACAAAGGGTTGCAGTTTTACTTTTGAGATAAATGAATAAAAGAAAGGATTTATTAATGGAAGATGAGTGGAGTAACAGTGGCCTTTTCAGCAGCCACCGAGTTGCTTTTTTATGATCTTGTTTTGTTTTGTCTCGTTGGAGAAAGGGGGGAGGTTTTATGTCTGGTATTGGAAAAGAGGAGATGGTTATTATGGTTCATTAATGGCATGTGATGTTTTGTTGATTTAATCAACTTGATTATCACAGGTGGAGTAACGGTGGCCCTTTTAGTAGCCATTGTTTTTTTTTTTGGGTTGACCCAGGTTGACCCGTAACCCAATCATTATACCGAGTCGATCACCGGGTCGGGTTTAAAAACTATGATATTACATCATTTATATTGTTTCTAATCTCTGTATAAGGAAAGTTTGAGAATACCAACTTGGACGTATTTAGAAGGTGCTGAGGCAGCGATTATATAATGATTCAAGTTTGCAAATACCAGCTTCAGGTGTGAAGCACAAGCATAGTGCTTTATTATTATTATTAATGACTTTTTTTCTTTAAAAATGAGAAACAAAGGGAAAACAATTCAGTTGAATCCCAATTGCCCCATTCTTTCCATCTTCTACATTCAAAGCAATTAACTTATTTCTTTTTTAAATGAATATAGGTAATTTCTTATCGATCACTAGACGATTATGGAGCCCTGATGACAAATTAACCCTTAAGCTGCCTATGAGTATAAGACTGGAGAAAATCAAAGGTATAACTCGAGATAACCACTAAAAGATGCTTCTGTGTGTTGATATGTGAAGGACTCTGATGAAAAATGGAGCTGACAAATTCTTGTGCATGAAATTCAGATGACAGGCCTGAGTATGCTTCAATTCAAGCAATACTTTATGACCCTTATCTATTTGCTGGTCATGCAACTAGTGTCTGGGACATCAAAAATGTGTCAGCTGATTCTCTGTCAGTGTCACGACCCGAATCTCGGGTTCATGACAGGCAGCGCATGCAGGAGCGGTGTCGGAAGGACACCCCATCTACGCTAAACCTCAGAATGGACATATCAAAAGAACAATTTATTCAAAAATACGCAGCATTTCATAATCTTCATAAATATTATATTATTCAAAACTGATGAAACCAAAAGATAGTTTAAAACTTCTCATCAGTAATTAAAACAAAAACAATAATCCATAATACTCATTACATTATCAAAATCCAAACTTAATTAAAACAAGGTAATAGTGGAGCGTCAAAGACATCGAATCAATACTAAAAGGAAAGCCTCACAAAAAAAGCAAGGCATATCGACCAAAATGAAAAAGCAGGAACACTCAACAAAGTCCACCTGCTAACAGAAACTAAGAACCTGAAATAATATTAAGAATGAGGGGTGAGTTCAACCAACTCAGTGAGGGAATAATATTTAATATACATTTTAGATATTAATAGTTTGCAAGATGATTTATCTTGATATACATATACATATACATATACATACTAAACATATTATCATAACGTAGTGGAATACATGTCAGAGATCAGATGACACCCGAAGGTGACTATTGTGGGATGATTAGTCGCCACAGGCTGATGCCTCTCTCACCAGCTAGGTATACAGAATACTATGTGCACATAGGCTAACTACTCTCCGTTAGCATGGAGTTACTGACAAGTCCTCTATCAAGACATAATAGATATTCATAGTATCATCAAAGAAACGTATATCATATCAAATAGAATTTAGTTTGACAGATTGCGAGTGCAAATTCAAGAATAAATGAGTACTCGAAAAATAATGCAAAATATATAAATATTCAAGAAATTTTGTACTCATTGTCGCGGGGGCGCGAGCGCCGCGACATCGTTTGGCGACGGCGAAGGCTCTTTGTCGTGCCTCCTGTGTGAGGTGTTGTGTGTTGAGAAGGGTTTTTGAATTTAATCATAAAATTATGATTAATGTTTAGGAGTTGCTACCTAGTATTATGGTTACTAGGAACCTATGGTCTGCGAGAGTCTGAGTAAGGGACTGGTTGTGCAAGGGGAAGACGCATCACCCCTAGTGCACCCTACCTAAGGTAAGCTGCATTGTTGTTTGATTGTTTTTTTTTCTAAGTTGAGTTTCTATTCATTGGTTTTTTCTAAGGTTCAAGGTAGATCTCTCTTCATGAGAAAGTCTTTACCTTATTGGGTTAAATCCTAACCGTTCTAAAGTCTGAATGACATTTATTTACACCTTGTATCTTTAATACCTGAGGGTGTACTTTATTGTGTAATTTTACACCCCACAAATATTAAAGTCTACATCTGGATCTTAGAAAAAAAGATTGGAAAAAGGTTTTTGATATTTTGGCCAAACCCTAATGGATGATCATAAACTGGTTATGATATCCATTTTTTGGATTTTCAAAACATGAGAAAGATGCAATCTTTTAATGAAAATATGCTTGGAAAATTTTTAGGATTTAGTCGTATGCATGAAAATAAAATATATTTTTTGTTTTTTAAAAGGGAAATTGATTTAAAAGTTTTTGATATTTTTTTGAAAATGTTTTGAATTTTTTTTGAAATATTTCGGAGAAAATCGGGTATTTTAATACCGGATTTGTATTTTATAGTGTAAATATACAATCCGATATTATGCAAAATTGGTAGAAAAATATTTAAGAAAATCACAATTTTTTTTAAAGATTTTTGAATTTTTTTGGAATTTTTTTTGTTTTTTTTAAAGAAATATATATATATTAATTAAACATTATAAAAAAAATATGGGCCGGGCTGACCCAGACAACTGGGCCAGGCACAAACCCAGAAAACAGGGGGCCGATATCGACCCAAAACGGTTGGGCCGATCTCGACCCAGAACATTTTTGGGGCCGGGCTGGACCTAGCCCAGACACTTGGGCTGGGCCAACACTGGCCCGGCCCAAGGGCAATGTTAATTATTTGCAGAAACGTGAACAGTTACGGTTCACGTTCTGCATGCAACCAAACGATTGCAGAAGCTGCAGACGGGCGGAGGAGAGGACTACCGGGAGCGGTGGTCACAGATGTGATCAAGAGGTTGAGCTGATGGTTTCGGTGGCGTCACTGGGAGGAACGGTGGCCGGAGTCGATCACGGGGGAAGGAAGAAGGATTCTACAGAGGTGAGAGAGAGGAAGAAACGGTGATTGTTTCAGGCGTGGGGTGGCCGGCTTGTGGTTGGGATAGCTACCTGTGGTGGAGCTGGTGGTGGCCCTGGTTGGTGGCTGGAACGACGAAGAGAGAGAGAGGGAGAGAAAAACTGCAGAAACAGGGGCAGAGGGGCTGGTTTTTGGCCGATTTTGGACCTGAATTTCTCCTCCCTCCGACAATGAAACGCACCCCTATTTATAGGAGGTGGAAGAGGGACACTTTGTCTTTAATGGTGCCAAATCGTGGCCTTTGGTTTGGTTGGTAAGCATCCTAACCGTTGGTTCAACGTGTACACCTTAAACTGTGACAGTCCAAGGCTGCTCGAGTTGGCTATTTTAGGCCAGTCATCGGAGCAGTTTTGATGTTAATAGGCCTGAACGGACGATACACGGTGATAGAGGGAGTTCAGGTGACCATTTTGGTGCATGATTTGTCAATTTTGGTGGACGTATGAAGCATTAAATGCACCTTAAAAGTAGATCCCTGAGCTGTCATTTTCGGGCAAAAATCGGGAAAGACAATGAACAGTTACCAGACGACGCGTTGTCTGGTCCTTTTTTTTTTTTCAGCAGAAACGACACCGTTTTGGGTTAAAATTAGGGATTTTGCTGAAGTTCAATGTAGTCCTCCAGCTTTCAATTGATTTCAATAGAACCCCTATTGGACCCCAAACTTTCGATTTAATGCAATTTGGCCCTTTTTCGAACTTCAATTTCAGCCCCGTATTTACGCGCCTTTTGCATTATGGTCCTTGGTCTCGGATTTATGCAATTTCACCCCTAATTGACCATTAAACTTTCAATTTCTTGAATTTGACCCCCGGATTTTGTCAATTAAGCCCCCCAATTTTGGCGCCTTTTGCAGATTGGTCCTTGGTTGCGAATTTTGTCAATTTAATCCCTAATTGACCCTAAAACTTCAATTTTCTTGCAATTTGGCCCTTAATTTCAATCAATTAACTTGGTAAAAATTAAATTTGATCTCTTAAAATTCCAATCTTCTCAATTAAGCTCAAATTAGGCTCCCAAACTTAATTTTCCACCAATTAAGCCCCAAATAAAATTAATTTGACCCATTTAAAGTACAATTAAGTCCTTGCACTTAATTAAATCCTTTAATTGGACCCAAATTAATTCTTAAATATAATTAAAGTTTAATTTGGCCCATGATTAAATCAAATTGGCCTATTAAAAATTTAATTATGTCATTGGACTTAATTTTTATGCAAATTCGTCAAATAATCATTTAATTTAACCTTGAATTTGCATTTTTTTTCCATTTTTGGGCATAATGGGGTCCAATTAGGTCTTGAATTTCCTTAAAAAAAAATGTAGCTTGATTCCCCGACCTGCTTTCTCCACGTTGCCAGCCTTTATTTTATCTTTTGATTTTTATTTGAAAAAAAATGAATTTTAGGGAATAACCCATAATTGGGTTATGACACTCATCGTATAATCAATATACATATTTATTTATATTATATGTATATTAAAGATTATCCCACTCACCCAAAAATATAGAACTAAAGGAATGTCAGATGAAAGACCCGAAAATCCTATTGAGAATCGTTAGGAGAACCTACAACAATATATGAAATATACTAAAAAAAAACTCAAACAAAATTCCAATGCATAAAATGAAACTAGGTTTAGTCTCCTAAGTTTATGGACTAAAACGATAATTTTCCAAACAGGGACCAAAACGTAATTTTACCAAAATTAGAGGACCAATCTGGAAATACATAACCATACTGAATTGTCACCCATAAACCATCCTAAATTCTGTCTAGAACAAACTAGGGACCAAACTGTAATTTTTATAAAGTTTAGGGACTAAAATGTAAATTCCCAAAATTGAGGGACCAGACTGAAAATATTCCAAATCAATTATCAAACTGAGATTCATCATCCTAAACCTCATAATAACACTGTCCAAATCTCAAAATACATTTAGGGGTCAAATTATAATTTTCCCAAAGTTTAGGGACTAAACTGTAATTTTCATAAATCAAGGACCAAAATAAAATTTGGTCATCTTCAACCTCAAGACCATTCTGTCCAGATTTTACAGCAAGGTAAAATTAAATTTCTTAACCCATAAAAATTAATTTAAACAAATCAACTCATAAATCCTTATTTTCAACAACATACTAATTAATCACCTAACATTAAACCTTTAATAATCATAAATCAATCTTAACAATATAAACTTTCAATCCTTATAAACCCTAATCTCTTCTTTAATCATTCCATAAACAAACTATAATCGAAAATAATATGAAAGAGAACCACTTACTTGCTACTTTCACCTTTCTTGAATAAAAAACTCAAGATAAAAAAAACTAAAATTAGTCTGAGGAAGGGAGGGTCACGACGGCTACAGAAATTAGAAGAGAGGAAAGAAATTCTCTTGCAACTCTTCCTTAGATACCTAGGTTAACTTAGGTTGGGTTTGGGCTGATTTGAGCTTAGGTTTGGGCTAAAAGTTTGGGTCTTACAGTCAGAATGATCAACTCCAATACCTGCTGCTTACAATGATCATCTGGTTACCTTTTCACAAAAATCTAGAAACCCAACCTTCTTCTTGATCAACTCAAACCATATAATTACTGTGGGAAATTAACCATTCTCGATCTGGCAACAATTCTGCTCTTCATTCAACATCCCTGACCGCTTCCTGTCCCTTCGCCGTGATTTTACTATTTTGACAAATTGATTGCAGTTTGATTCATACAATAACCATGTTGAAGAAAAAAACTAGACATGAAAGAAACTGACATTTATTAAAACAAGGATGTTAACTTAAACATCAAGCATGTCTTGCATAGAACAATGAAGACCTGAAGAAAATGACTGCAGGTGTCTTATGAGCAGAATTGTTTGAACAAGAACTAAATAGCATATAAAAATAGATTTGAATTTTAAGGTTATTTACTTTCAGAGAAAGTGGCATTCAAAGATGACAATCCAGCAGTATTCAATGTAAATGAAATTCTGGCGATCTACTTGTTAGGAGTTCCGGCGGAACTAGCCACTTGAAGTATAGAGCAGACGGATTGTATGACAGTCAGAATGAGAAGCATAACAGCTCCTGAGACAGAGACTGCTGCCCATGGGGTATTGAAATAATTTTGCTTTAAATTTGCCTTCCAGTTGTTCCATGGCCTTTCGCAGAACGCATTCAGATCTTTAATGAGACCTTTAAAGAGAAAAGTACCTGACCACACACTATTTTGTTTGTTGAGATTGTAAAAGAGTTGTACCACTTCCTCATTAGATGGTAGCCAGTTTTCTATAATACGATTTTCAACAAGCATTTCCACATCCTTACTGGCACTGGCAAAGAAACCCATCAAGAAGATATAGTCATCAACATAACTATGTTTCAACAAGCATATTCCTGATTATGATATCTGTTCTGTCATCTAACCGTAATCGTGGGAATTCTAGTCTCCCTTTAGTTCTATCGAATTTTATGTCAAGAAGATGTTTGCTTGAACTCAACACAAACTTGACCCCCGCTTGGTGGAGCTCCTTTACACTGGGCGCGGTTAGAACCTCAAGTTAATTCCTCGTTCGGTTGCTGTTCAGTTGGCCGATGATAAATTGTAAGAAAGTCAACCAATGTTTCACTTCGGAGAAATCTACTCTCCCCAAATATTCCCCTACTGCCCATGAACCCATTCATACGAAAAGAACCAATGAGTAAGCCCAATCAGTGTAGCTTTTGGAGAATTGCCGAATATAGGGGATAGTCCACACAACTCCTCGAGGATGAAGAACGGGAGCTGATTTTCAAGCAAACAGATATCATCCTTTACATTATACCACTTGTATGGAGGATAGAAAATGCTGTCTCTGCTAGCTCTGAATTCTGTGTACTCGCACTTCAGCAAAAACATAATGACGAAGGCAGCATCCATTAATATCATTTTTATGAAGTATTCGCTGCTAAACCCATTGGTCTCCGCATAGCAATTACGCAATCTTGTTTCCTTCTCCTTGATCAATTCAATAAAACCCTTCACACTTACCTTGGTCCTGGCAATGAATTCTTTCAGGTACATTTTTTGTGGTCTTCCATGGCCTTTAGCTTGTCATTACAATGGTGAATTGGGCCTATGGAGACTAATCGAGGTGTGTAGGCCTTTTCGTTCAGCTCGCGTAATCGCTCAGGAACTTTATATATACACCATGTGTCGGAGAAAGGATTTGAGATTTCCAGCTCTTCCGTCACGGATTGGGCTAATCTATCAATATCAAGCGAAACTTGATGAATCAGCTCATGATTAGTACTTGATGGTCGACCAG